>JZKD02S1312533.1:1310062-1340633 GCA_000966675.3 Picea glauca
AGGAATGGAACTATTTGAAAAGGTTGATTCTGTAGCTCATTATAATTATCAAGATTCTAATAGGGGCCCTTTAAATTTTGTAAAAATATAAGGGGAGTTGTTGGGGCCCAACACCCCTGGAGGATTTTTCTCAAGTGTAATTTTCTTGCATATGTCTCTTTTCCCTAAGCATCCCTGTGTTTTGTGTGCTTGGAACTAGTATGTTTGTGACACTCAATCCTCCTTTGTAATGTAGCATTCTTTTATTCTTTTTCAAGCTTTCCAAAATTATTGAAAAAGACAAAAAAATCAAATATACCCCAAAAAGAGGAAGGGAAAAGTATTTTCTTTTTATTTGGTAGTACAATGAGTCACCCTTGGACAAAGCACATCCTTCCATTTATTCTTCAAGATCTGGTATTTAATACAACCTTAGAAAGTTGTTCTCTCTACATAGAGTTGTGTCCTCCTCTGTTTGGTTATTCTTCCAAACATATGGAGAGTTTTTGTTGCCTCCTGCATCATCAACATATGTCAATGCCATGCTTCTTGAGTCTCATCATTTTTCGTGCTATTGTCCAAGGGAAGTTTTTACCAAGCCTGAGTCGGCCCCTCTGCAGTTTGTCTCTTGCCCTCATGCCCGACCATCCTCAAAGTCCAATCAAGTCTTTGTTCGAAATCAATGAAGCCTTCAGCCTGATCATGAAGATTCTCTAGTCCATGACCGACGAGCCGTTGAAGAACTCTGGATAGTGAATTCGTACACTCATATTACACTCCTACCCGAGTTTTGAATATTTTGAAGTTGTTGCTCAAGCTCTGAAAACCTCATCTCCAGCCATCAGGACTTATCAGCTTGTAGAAGATGGATACTATACATGTATATCTTTTGATTTTGAGATGTAGATTCATTGTGTATTGCTCTCAGCCACACTTTATATAGTTATATGATATGGATCTATAGTGTATTTGATTGGTAGCCATGATTTTATTTCATCCTGAGCATGGGTATGCTCGCCTTGGTGAGGCAATTATTATTTTGCAGACGACACCTCCTGATTTCTGGTCCCTGGGCTCACTTGTTCGGCACATCGGTGAAGATTGTTAATGTATTTCGGCCATCAGATTCTCTTCCGACCTCACACATTAGGGGGCATCTATTATAACCCTAATTTGCACCAGACATTCTTACCTGGCATCAAGCCATCTCAGATTCCTTCTTTGCTAAAACACTGTTGAACAACTCTTCTTAAAAAACCCTTTTATAAAGACCCACGCGCCCTGATCCATTACTGCATGCGTGTACATGCTAGCTGACCCAAGACAGCCTGCGTGTACCTACAAAATCATGAAAAAAGGAAAGGTGTTAACAGAACACACAGCTTTGGGTAAGTTAACTAAACCTTTCGGCCATGCATGTCCAAACATTCAACCAAATACCTCGCTCCTTCTAACCTATAAAAGAAGGAGTAGGGGTCCCATTTGGAAGAAGAGAATCTAGTAAAGAAACTATACCCGATTGAGCATTCCCTTTCTCCCAACATTTAGCCATCCTTGTGCAAAGAGAAGTATAGAGAAAAGTAGTTGGAAGATAGTGGAAGAAGAGCCTAGGACTAGGATCGAGGAGCAGTAACCGACTTTATCATTGTAAGGTATCATTGTGAAGTTAATAAAATAATTTATTTTCTCGTCCTGCCATATGAGATTGTCATTATTGGAATATTGATTGTATGATTGATTAAATATCTAACACGTTAGTTCATAGATCAAATGCATGTGGAGTTCTTTGTTTTTCTTTAGTGAATGCAGGTCAGCATTGGGAGGAGAGTTGCAAGTCAAAGAACGACCAAGCATGAAAATGGATTGACATCAAACATGAAGAATAAGGTACGTCAACTTAATCTCTTGAGCCTTGTATTTACATATGAGTAATGGGGGTCTAGGCATGGGATGATGGTAAAAAGTAAAAATATTTAGGTCATTTCTACATGCATGATAAAACCCTTAATGCTAGTCTGTAGGAGGGATTTCCCACCCACAATAGATAATTTTTTCATGCATGATAAAACCCTTAGTGCTAGTCTGTAGGAGGGATTTCCCACCCACAACACATACTCAGTTATTTTTAGAGACACACAAACTATTCCTAGAAGCCACTCCAGAAGCACTCTATGCATATATCAATCAATATAATGCACATACTCACCCTCAACAAGTAATTGATGCACAAAATCATAAATGGAGGAATAAAAAACCTCAACGGGTGGTTAGAGAATAGCGTGCGATATTACATTGAAGAACAAGAAATTGAATATAGAGAGTCAATCGAAACCATCAAAAATAATTCCTACAAAGAATTAGATGATGGGTTCCTTTACACTATCTCGTCTTTGCTTCATAAGTTCCTTTTATATAAGGGGGATATATACATCATCAAATACCAACACCTTTTGAGAAAACCTCCTATGAATTCCAATTACAAATAAAAACAATAAGAGTGAAAAGAATTTATAAAATTTAACTGCAAAGATACGAGAGAAGCTTGGGACTATTTTATGAAGAAATGAAGCCAACAAGAATGAACAACACTAGTGACCGCGAGTAAGTTAGGTCGGTGATGGGGGGTTGGATAATCCATGATATTATATAATTCAAATTTGAAGTTGAAGCACAACCAATTCAAAAATGATCGAATTCGGGAGTAAGATAGTTGAATCAAGTACGAAGTCTACACATTGAACACAAACCCATAAACCCTCAACATATATTCAAAAATTGGAGTGGGACAAGAGGAAAAAGAGGAAATAAGAGTTATGAAATGAGAGGGATCCTCAAAATTATCATAGGAAACCTGTCCAAGCGTGACAGATCATTGGATCATCCCTTGAGAGCACCCTGACAACTCTTGGGAGGAGTAAAATCTTGCAAGTGAGTATGGCATTCGGTGGCACCCAAAAATTAATTGACCAAGTCAATATGGATATCAACAATTCGAGACCCGTGGTTCGAATTTCCCCTGTAAGAAGTCCTAGCATGTGTATTGCAGAATTCCTTCGCCAGAGACTTCATGTGGACACACAACCACCAAGAGTGTGATGTCGAACTAACAATGTTGGTCAGATAAGAGAGATGTTTCTAATTGAATCACAATAAAATATTGAAAATCGACCAAAGTATATACTCCTTCATATAATATATCTCACAGGCTCCACCCCCCTGCCAAATATAGTTTTGGAAGACTCTAAATCAACAGACAGTGAAAACAAATCGACAAAACCCTTTAGAGGACAACTCGTCGAGTATATAAACAAAGGTTGTCAAACATATGATATAAATCCAAGAAAATAAAAAGTGTAGTTATCACTTGAAAACATTCTGAATGAATACCAAGAACATATTATATTGGTTGAGTCGAATAGTCAGACTTGGACTCCATAAAGTAGTTCAAATTCCCAATTAAATTCAACCCAAAATCTTACAATAGTTCCATCCTTGAAAAAATCCAAGAAAATAACAACAAGCCTCAATCACATCCCGATCTATGAAGGCGACAAAGATACCAAATGACATTGGTTCATTTGTGAAAACTTTTGGGATGTAGTCGATACAACCGACAAGGATAATCAAATGGTGAAATTTGGTGCTTCTCTTCGAGCTAGATCTCTTACCTGGTTCATGAATTACATAGACAACCAACAACACTTGAAAGAAGAAATAAATAAAAACTTCCTCACATTTTTCAAAATGAAATATAAAATCCACTTGGCAGCACAAAAACTAAAAGAAATCAAGCAGAATCCGGGCAAAACCATCCACGAATATGAAAAGTTTTAAATATAATTTAAGTCAAATCCCCTATGTAATTGAAGAAAAAATGGTTGTACAATGTCATGTGGTAGGATTATTGAAAAATATTAGATCTCATTTACACATGTATGATATCCAGACGTGTGAAGAAGTACTGAAAAAATACCAACGAATAGAAATGGATGATAAAGGCACTTCAAATTCATCAGTCATCGAGAAAATACTAGAAGAAAAACTTGCATAACTGGAACAATCACTCAAAAATATGTTGATTTCACACAATGAACTATGGTGCACAATATTTTCTAGTGAAGGACATACAAAATATTATTGTAAATTTAGTGATTCATTAAATCCAACAGTTGATGAACTCAAATTGAAACATTTTGTGATATCTATGAAGGAGTAACAAATCACTCCACAAGATATTTCCCACATAAACTAAAGAATGTGTGACCAAAATGGTGCCACATACGTGAGTAAAACAATCGGTCAACACAAGAATGTCAATTGAATGGGAAAATAGAACAATTATACATTCAATATATCATATACAGACAGTTTACCAGAATGTCGACCAAGGTAGTGGAAACAACTATAGAGGTCGAGGTCGAGGAGGTTATCAAGTCCATGGAAGAGGAGGAGGAGGAAAATTCGGTAGAGGATGTGGTTGAGGCTGCTACTACTACTACTTCAATTGCTAGAAGGATGACCACATCTGTCAAATTTCCCAATAAAGGAAAAAATTGATCTCAAGTTCTACAACATTTGTGGAGTGGCAGACCACTCCCTTGAAGACTTTCTAATCATGCTAGATGAAGCAATGAATAAAAAAAACTTAAATATCTTGCATACAGTTCCAAAATATGATATTTTAAATTAAAAAAACCTCCATGTAGTAACACATTCAGGAGTTGGTGAAGACACTTATCCAAACCCACCAAGTCAACAGAAGGGAGGAATAAAATCATATCTCGACCCAAAACATGAAGAGAAACTAATGCGTGAATCGATGAAATTATTCAAAAACATCGACCAGGACAAAGTAAAGGGAAACAAAGGAGGACATGCAAATATACCAGACACTGTGCTAGACGAATTTATTCAATTACTGAAATAAAAATAGTTGGTCAGTCATTTGATCAACCTACTGGGAATTCTAAGAGAATATAAAGAAGAGTAAATACCAGTCAAAATTCTTTGAGAACTGTCTCAGGAAAGAAACACAATGAATTCAACCCACATTTCAAAGTGGAAATCGATGGTTATATGATCAAAAAATTCATATTCAACTTTGTGTCCCAAGTAAATATCCTCCCCAGATAAACATGGGTTCGAATCGAGATACCCATTCTACAGCTAACAATGAATTTCCTAAAACTAGTAGATCATAGGTTCATTGAACCAATTGACACACTTAAAAGTGCAATAACATCCATAAGGGGAATCCCAACAAGAGTCAAATTATAAGTAATTAATTTGTTCTAAGGCATCCCTCCTTACCCTGCATTAGTTAGAATACCATGGGGTTGAAACATGAGGGCCACTATCTCCCTCAATAGGGACAAAATTATATTGAAAGGTAGTGACAAAAAAATTATAATCCCGTTGGACCCAAAAGAAGGGAAACTTTAGGTTGAGACATGCGAAAAATCCCACAAAGCTTGACAATTGTATCAAGTAATGAAAAAGAAAAAAGAAAACATCGAGCCCAATAGTGAAGGAGAAATTTTAGTCGGGTCACCATTTTCAATAGGACAAAATTTAGAGACAGAATTGTACAATTGAAAAATGGATAATTGCGAATCTCAAGCTAGGGAGTTTTGGTCGATGGAGAAAATACCAATAAAGAAATCAAAATCATTCTTTTCAATACAAGCAGTCTCTATCATGCTCAAGAAGAAGTTAAAAAAAACATCCAGACTAATCTTGACACATACACACACAAGACCTATCCTGCGGTTCAACGAAAGAATCTCTTTGTCGATACATGTTGATGAAGTCTCTAATGTTAGAAAAATAGGATCACATAGAAATACAATAAAATAGATGTAAAAATAAAACACAAAAGATACACAATACAATAGAGACACATATATACGTGGTTCACCCAATATGGGCTACATCCACTAGAGAAATTTCCAGGTCCTTCCTTTATTATTATCCAACAAATGAAGGGATACAACATACAACACACCCATTGTAGCTTCCTCTTCTTTCTCTCATAGTCTCCTCTCCTAGAATAAAATATTCACTCACTACATTATTTCAATACAATTCCTTCATACATAAAATAGGGTTTCCTTCTAGGGAAAAAAACCCTAACATAACTTCTACCGTTAGATATGTGACCTTATAATGAACGATCCAGATTAACTACAAAATTGCAATATTTTACAAGGAAATTTTCCCAAAACAATTATCTTCAAGGGTGCTTCCCCCCCCCCGCCCCACACTCCCCAACAAGAAATGAGATCCACACATGGCTGAAACAAAACCTTTGAACCATGAATATAATTAGTCTCCACAACCAACAATCTCCCACTTGGATACTGATCACAACAACTCCACTATTGTTGTACCTGCTGGAATTCTTGAACAACTGAGAGGGGGTGGTGAATCAGTTGTCATTGTGCTTAAACACTTATGCCCATTTTTAAATATTTACATAACACTCAATGACGATCAGAATAATGCATGGAAGTAAGCAATAGAATATCCAACACCAATTACACACATGAAATATACAGAGACAGATATTTCATGAGGAAACCCATAAAGGGAAAAACCTCTTCTTCTTGATATGATAAGTGATTTTTATTTTATGTACATTATCATTCTTAGGGGCACCAACTCCATTGGAGGCTACCACCTTTGTTTTACAAGCAACAAATTGTTGAGATCACCAACTCTCTGGTTTCTCTAGCACCCACTAGAAGGAAGCACCAAATCCCTTTGTGTTCCAGCACCAACTACATGGAAGCACCAAATTCCAGACACATAGGCACCAGCCTGTACAAGCTGCAACTTGTTTAGAGAACCAACTCTCTCATTTCTATATCACCCACTAGAAGGAAGCACCAACTCCCTGAGTGTTCCAACACCAAATGGATGGAATCACCAACTTCCAGTCACACAGGAACCAACCCGTATAATAGAGAACAATAGTTCTCCCTTGAACCACCCTACCACCCTAGGTTTTCTAGCTACAACTAGATGGAAGATACAAATCCTTGTGTTCAAGAACCCACTTGAAACTCTGAGGACAATATTCCTCCCTAGAACCTCCCTACCACCCTAATATATAAATCTTTTCTTTCTTGAATTTACATAGTGATACACCATTTATCTATGGCTTACCAATCTCATCATTTTTCTACTACATTGCTCTACTCTGCCTGCATCAATGTCTCTCTCCTTGTGTCTATTGTGATTTATGTTCTTCTCTCATATATGCATATATGTTCCTTGCTTCTTCTACGCTTCAACTCCTGCACACCACATGCTTCTACCTGCATCAATCACACTCAACAACAACAACCATCTCTTCTTTGTTATACGTTTTTATATTCTCTATGCACCAACTTCATCCTCTGTACAATGCCTCTGCATACTCTTTACAGTGTCACTATTCTTCCCTTTTAATGTATCTCTTCCTCATAAATGCATAGCTACCTTGTAGTTTTCTTTACTTCTCTGTTTTACATCTTTTTTTCATGTTGATTCCTCTGCCTGGTCATCATGTAGCTCATCATCTTCTTTGGTGGTTATACTGAGTCTGTTCATCATCAATGGCTTGTCCTGAGATTCTCTACCTTCTCTAGCAGTGCGAGTGTTCATCTTCTCAGACACAATTGAACTTATCCTCTTTGTTACAGTTACAGTCTTCGATGTTTTTTCCATCTGCCAATTGTCTCTATGATGAGTCTTCATTCCACTGGAAGTTACCTCAAGACTCTTCAGCTTCTTTGGCGATCACCCTCCAGCTCCTCGAGTTCTCAGGCCAATACAATCACTTCGTTCTGGCAGTTAAAACCAGTCAATTATGGCTTCTTTGGCTTTTAAGCCCCTTCCTTCACATGACCACCGGCGATGACCAAACGCCTATTCAAAAGGTGCTTCCCGAGCTTCATTTAGTGAGCACTAGCTCCTTTTCACGATATGATCTTGGGCTATGAACTTCACATGACCACGTGATTATGGAAGTGTCAAAAGGCAATTTGAGGGAAACATTTTTTTCTCCCCACAATTCATTACAAGCCTCCATGCGTCCTTTTTCCAAAACCATGGTTTCAATTGTGACCCGCTAATGAAAAATTAAGGCCCAAGCATGTTCTGGCCCCACAATGGAGCATGACCATTGATCTCATGATCTTGACGATGCTCTTGAATGGACATTTCAGATCTGTCCTCTCAAGCCTATGGACCAGATCTCGCCTTCCTACATCAACGGTTGTGATAAAATCGTGACCTCGCGTGTCGGGTATTTGAACGTGAGCCAACCCTGACTCTTCCAACTCTCGATTCTTGATTTAGCACTCTATGTTAGATCAACGACCCAAAACCCTCTATGATCCAATGATCTAGATCTTATCAGGACTTCACATTTTGTAAAGTTGTGCTGTGATTTTCCTCGATTCTCCCAACTCGTGAAATTCCAAGGTGGAGCCTAGAAACGCTAGCTCCTTCCCTTATCTTCCACTGATGTGACCACTGGCTGTGACCACAACCCTATTCGAAAATTCATTTCATGATTTCGGCGATCTATGTTGTAAAGCCTAGCGACGTGCCAGATCCTCCCTTAACCTTCATCAATGTGACCACCAGTTGTTACCAGGGGCCAAGCAAGAGGGGTGCTTCACGATTTCTCATATCCTGAACTCCTGCTATGATTTTCCTCAAAACTCCCAACTCACAAACTCTAAAATGATTCATATCATATCAACTATCAAGATCTCTCCCTCTAATCGACGACTATGATCAAATCACAACCTCATGTATCAAGTGTTTGGATGTGAGTCAACCCTGACTCTCCCGACTTCAGATATTCTAAAACCATGCTTGAAAGATCAAAGGTCCATGACCATCTGTGATCCAATGGCCTAGATCATTTCACAACTTTTCATATCACGAGTTCGTACAAATATCACATTTGACTTCTCCATCTCGCCATTCCACAAAATTTTGATCTCTCACCATGTGTCCTCTGGATCCAACGAATCAGATCATTTCATGACTTCTCATATTGCAGAGTTGGAGGATGGCTCTCGACCATTATCCTCTTCGCTGTTATACTGGATCCAATGGTTGTTGGTCCTTGACACTCAGATCCAATGGATCTGATCTATACTTCTCCTCTGTGCTTCCTTTGGTCACTGGACTCTGATATAATGGACATCGGGTATTCAGGATTGGTGATCCAACATTCACTGTCTCTCCTCCTCCTTAGCTTACGCATCCTCCTGAAATGGAAGAATTTCTAAGTGTCAAAGTTTCTGCGAGTCTTGATGACTTTGGGTCTCATCTTTGTTTCTGAGAACGTTATCTCTCCTAATCTTTTGTAATGGCCCTGGCGCACACTTGTGCTCTATGTGAAAATCTGTGTTATTCCTCCTGATCTTCTTGAGCTTTCTCTTTTGTGTCTTTGTTGTTGTTCTTTCCATGCACACTCTGTCTGTAAACCTTCTGTGTCTTCGTTGTTGTTTTTTCTATGCACACTATATTTGTAAACCTGCCAACATCGTTGTTGTTATTTCTATCAATGACAAGAACACTATGCCTGTAAACATGCCAATAGTCTCCCTCTTTGGCATTGATGGAAACCCTGAATGGCTGCACGTTTCTCCAACTACAGCATCTGGACCACTCCTTTTCTCCCCCTTTGACATCAATGTCAAAGAAAACATGCTCCCCTGAGTTGTTGCAGTATTTTATGGAGGTATCATATATTCAACCAACACATACTCCCCCTGACAGGATGGACTCTCTTATTTGAGTCCTGCAAAGTATTTGTATCTAACTCAGATTCTTCTCCTTCTGATTCTTGGACATGTTCATCTTTAGCTTCAGTCGTTTCCTCTATAGTATACTCAATATTTCTCATCTCTCTTACTGGGACTCCTTCTTCTACCTTTTCTTGTCATAACTGAATGACTCCCCCTATCACTCTTCTCTCTCTTCTTCTGACTGCCCTCTCCCTTTGGTAAAGGATTATCTCTTTCTGACAAGGTCTTTCCCTCTTGTTATCTCTATAGAATGTAATGTATGTCATTTTTGTACATCAAAATGCTACTGCTATGGATGTCATTGTCCTACTGGAAGACTGCGCACTTGTATCTCATATTTTTCAAACAACCCTTGGATCTTCCCATTGATCTTCATCGATCTCTAACCATGTGTATCTGTATTTATCCAAGATGATTCTTTACTGTACATTGCTCTAAATTCATCTGAGAAATTTTATACTATGGTTGTCACATTGCAATTCTTTTTGCAACAATTAACTTCACTCATGTTCACTTGTTTAGTATTTTTTATCCACATCTTTGAGTGTCCTGGTTTCTTGAACTTTGTTTTCTGATCTTCTATTACAACAACTTCATTGTTCTTCTATGATGCTTACAATCCAAGTCTTTTATGACCATATTCATCATAAGAGAAAACAAGAACTGTTACAAGCACTCTCATACCTCCTTCGATTCATCCATGAAGGCATCTCTTATCTAAACTTACTTTGAGGTGTAGGAGTAGCTTTTGGATGTCTTCCTTGATATGATCTTATAAATATTGTAGTATTGATTTCATCCTTTGAACATGAATAACCTAAGTCATACTTGTCTTCACCCTTTACAAATGAAGGACTTGCATCAGGTTTCTTAGGAGTACTGATTTCTTCCTTGTTGTATCCAAGACCGGATTTGTCATTTGGTGATCTTTGACTATCCAAGATCTCATCCAAGATCATGGAACTATTCAAGAACTTGATTTGGGTGTTTGAATTCTCAACCTTCTTTCTAATATTCACAACTTTTGCTTCCAACTTATGACATGATTCTTCTTCTACTTCTTCCATGGGATAAATGCTAGTAGAGAATTCTTTTATTGTATCTGAGTCTTCTTCTTTCCTTGCAGGGTAGGATTCAATATCAAAAAATTTATCTATCCTTATGCTTTTACTTATACACAGATACTTGTCCTTGTCTCTATTCATGTTCTTGTAACATCCATTGTCTATATACCAGAGGTATTTTTGTTTTTGAGCTGAAAGTACTAGACCACATTTTTCACTATATTTCTTTTTCCATGCGCAGACATTTCTAACTAAGGGTTTTATCCTTGGATCTGCTTTGTAATTCTTTAGATGGAAATGTGCAGCCTTGTGACTGAAGTTATGACAGTTATATCATTTGATCTCATGGTTCAATAGGTCAAATTGATTGGTGTAATGTTGTCTACTCATCGGTTGTTCATTATTTCTTGACCTCCTCAGTTGCATGTCTCTAAACTTAATTTGACCATTTGAAATATGTGGTTGTTTGTTACTTGGTTGTATCATTCTTTGTTGTGGTAGATATTTATTCCTTGGGTGTCTTGATTGCTCATAAATCTTAAGGAACAATTTACAGCTTTGTGGCCAAAGTTAGAACAATAGAAACAATATGCATAGAAAAAATGTTTGTACCTGGAAAATGGTTGTCTTATTTGAGAAGGTCGATTTATTCCATGCTGATGATTTCCTTGAGAAGAGGGTGTATTATTTCTTTGTTCTACAGATTCAGTTATAGCACCTTTTTCTTTACTCCTCCTTGGTGGTTTATTATCTTCTTTTGTTTCTGCAAGTTTGATGTTGTCATTGGTTGTAGATTTGACAAACTTGATGGGCTCTTTGTTGCTTGGTTGACCACTACTTTATCCCTCTTTATAACCCAAACAATTTTTCAACTTTGGATTCCTTTGTTGATTTAGAATGGTGGCTAATCTTTCTGAGGCTTTGATACTTGACAGATTCTGGTGATACAAGGCTTTAAACTTCTCCAACGCTTTTCTAGTTTTCACTACTTCTTCTTCCAAAGATTCAAATCTTGCATTCTTCTCTGATAACTGATGTTTTAGAATGTCCTCTATTTTCTTTTCCTCTTCTAATTCCACTTTTAGCAGGGAAAAGTATTCATCAGGTTTTTTACTGCCTTTCTTGAATTGTATCAACAATTGTTTTTTCTTTCTCTTCTTAAGTCTGAGTCTGTAAATGTTTTCCAAAGCACTTATCATCTCTCCTTCCAATTCAACCACAACTTCTTCATCATCAACATCACTTCCTATGATTTTATTATCATAATCCTTTTTGTCCATAAGCACGAAGTCATTTACCTTATCTTCACAGGAAGAGTCATTGTCTGTGTCTTTTGAAGAGACGTCATTGTTTACACATAAACTTTTCTTTTTATCAAATCTTTTGGATTTGTACTTCTCTTCACCTTTAGAGTTCTAGTCCTCCTTATTATGTGGAAACTTAGATGCAAAGTGACCTATCCTTCCACAGTTAAAACATTTGAAGGGAAACTTGCCTTGGTACTTGCCTGATCCTTTCTTTAGTCTTCTCATAAATTTTTATTCAATTTCATCAAGCTCAGAATCCTCATTCTTATTTTATTTAAATGATTCTTCTATAGTGGTAGATTTATCTTTACTAATCCTCATTTCATAAGCAGTTAGAGTTTCTGGGAGTTGATCAATAGATAGAGTCTTAAGATCATTCAATTCTTCTACTGCAGAAACTTTGGATTGGATTTATTAGGGAGAGATCTTAAGATCTTCTCAACTAATAATATGTCTTCAATCTTCTCACCAAGACCTTTCATGGCATTCACAAGCTCCTCAACTCTTAATAAAAATATATTAATTGTCTCATCCTCATTCATATTTAGTTGTTCAAACTATAATCTATAGGTTTGAAGCTTGGCATCCTTTACCTTCTCATTACCTTCATAATTGCTAATGAGTTTGTCCCAAGTTTCTTTGGCATATTCTAAGTGCATTACTTTTACAAATCTTGCTTCTGCAAGCCCACTCAGAATAGCATTCATAGCCTTAGAGTTAAAGATGAATTCTAGCTTGTCATCCTTATTGGCTAGTACAATTGGATTTACATAACCAATCTATACCACATCCCATACATCTGCACCTAAAGCCATTATGTAGGTTCTTAGCCTAACCTTCCAGAAGCCAAAGTTTGTTCCATTGAATAGGGGGGCCTTATTGGTTGAAGTTCCTCAATGGATAGTCATGTTTAAGCTCTAGGATCTACCCTTAAATAAAGGGAACTTTCTCTAATACCAATTTTTGAACAACTGAGGGAAGAGGTGAATCAGTTGTCACTGTGCTTAAACAATTATGCCCATTTTAAACTCTTTACAGAATACTCAATGAAGATCACAATAATGCAGGGAAGTAAGTAATAGAATATCCAACACCAATCACACACATGAAATATAAAGAGACATATATTTCCTGAGGAAACCCATAAAGGGAAAAACCTCTTCTTCTTGATATGATAAGTAATCTTTATTTTATGTACATTGTCATTCTTAGGGGAACCAACTCCCTTTGAGGATACCACCTCTATTTTACAAGAAACAACTTGTTGAGAGAACTATCTCTCTGGTTTCTATAGCACCCACTAGAAGGAAGCACCAACTCCCTTTGTGTTCCAGCACCAACTTCCAGACACAGAGGCACCAACCTGTACAAGTTTCAACTTGCTAAGAGCACCAACTCTCTGGTTTCTCTAGCACCCACAAAAAGGAAGCACCAACTCCCTGAGTGTTCCATCACCAACTGGATGGAAGCACTGACTTCCAATCACACAGGAACCAACCTATATAACAAAGAAAAATAGTTCTCCCTTGCACCACCCTCCCACCTTGGTTTTTCTGGCTACAACCAGATGGAATCTACAACTCCCTGTGTTCAAGCACCCACTTGAAACTCTAAGGACAACAATCCTCCCTAACACCTACCTACCACTCTGAAATATAAATCTTTGCTTTCTTGAATTTACCATAGTGACACAACATTTATCTATGACTTACCAGTATCATCATTGTTCTGATACACTTCTTTTCTCTGCCTACATCAGTGTCTCTCTCCTCGTGTCTGCTTCACTTTTTATTCTTCTCTCAGATATTTATGTTCGTTCCTTGCTTCTTCTGTGCTTTAGCTCCTGCACACTGCATGCTTCTACCCACATCAATCACACTCAACAACAACAACCATCTCTTCTTTGTTCTGCATTTTTATATTTTCTATGCACCAACTGCATCCTCTACGCAATGCCTCTGCATACTCTTTACAATGTCATTGTTCTTCCCTTTTACTGCATCTCTTCCTCATAACTGCATAGCTACCTCGTAGTTTTCTTTACTTCTTTGTTCTGCATCTTTTTGTCATGTCGATTCCTCTGGCTGATAATCATGTAGTTCATCATCTTCTTTGGTAGTTATATTGAGTCTATTCATCATCAGTGGCTTGTCTTGATATTCTCTTCCTTCTATGGCAGTGCGACTCTTCGTCTTCTCGGTCACAATTGAGCTTATCCTCTCTGTTACAGTTATAGTCTTCGATGCTTTTTCCATCTGTCAATTGTCTCTATAATGAGTCTTCATTCCACTAGTAGTTACCTCAAAACTCTTCAGCTTCACTGGAAATCACCCTCCATCTCCTCGAGTTCTTTGGATGATACAATCATTTTTTTCTGGCAGTTACAACCAGTGAATTATGGATTCTTTGGCTTCTAATCCCCTTCCTTCATGTGACCACTGGCGGTGACCAAATGCCTATTCAAAAGGTGCTTCCCGAGCTCCGTTTAGTGAGCACTAGATCCTTTTCATGATATGACATTGGGCTATGAACTTCACATGACCACACAATTGTGAGCGCGTCAAAAGGCGGTTTGAGGGAAACCCTCTTTTCTCCCCGCAATTCATTATAAGCATCCACGTGTCCTTTTTCCAAAACCATGGTTTTAATTGTGGTCCTCTCATGAAAAATTAAGGTCCGAGCATGTTTTGGCCCCGCAATGGATCATGACTGTCGATCTCATGATCTTGACGGTGCTCTTTAATGGATGGTTCAGATCTTTCCTATCAAGCCTGCAGACTAGATCTCACCTTCCAATATCAACGACTGTGATCAAATCATGACCTCATGTGTCAGGTGTTTGAACGTGAGCCAAACCTGACTCTTCCAACTCTCGATTCTGGATTCAACGCTCTGTGGTAGATTGATAGCGCACAACCCTATGTGATGCAATGGTCCAGATCTTATCGAGACTTCACATTTTTCAAAGTTGTGTTGCGATTTGCCTTGATTCTCTCAACTTGTGAAACTTTGAGGTGGAGCCTCGCAATGCTAGCTCCTTCCCTTCTCTTTCGTTGATGTGACCCTTAGCTGTGACCACAACCCTATTCAAAAAGGCATTTCATGATTTCGGTGATCTTCATTGTAAAGCCTAGTGATGTGCTAGCTCCTCCCTTAACCTCATCAATGTGACCACCAACTGTGACCAGGGACCAATCAAGAGGGGTTCTTCGTGATTTCTCATATTGTGAACTCCTTCTATGAGTTTCCTCGAAACTCCCAACTCATGAAACTTCGAAATTCTTCATATCATATCAATTGTCGATATCTCTCCCTTTGATTGATGGTTGCGATCAAATCATGACCTCGCATATCGGGTGTTTGGACGTGATTCAACCCTGACTCTCCCGAATTCCAATATTGCAAAACCATGCTTGACAGATCAATGATCCACGATCATCTGTGATCCGATGACCCAGATCATTTCGCGACTTCGCATATCGCAAGTTCCTACAACTCTCACCTTTCACTTCTCCTTATTTCAAGTCAGCAAAATGTTGATCTCTCACCATGTGTCCTCTGGAACCAATGACCCAGATCATTTCGTGACTTCTCATATCGCGGAGTTGGAGGATGGATCTCAGCCATTATGCTCTTCGCATTTATACTAGATCCAACGGTTTCTAGTCATTGGCACTCAGATCCAACAGATTAGATTTGTACTTCTCCTATGTGCTTCCTTTGGTCACTGGACTCTAATCTAATGTAAATCGGGTATTCAGGATTAGTGATCCAACAGCCACTGTCACTCCTCCTCCTGAGCTTACGCATCCTCTCGACCTGGAATATTTTCTAAGTGTCAAAGGTTCTGTGAGTCCTAATGACTTTGGGTCTCAGCTGTGTTTATGAGAACGTTATCTCTCCTGATATTTGGTAATGGCCCTGACACACACTTGTGCTCTACGTGCAACTCTGCGCTATTCCTTCTAAGCTTCTTGAGCTTGATCTTCTGTGTCTTCATTGTTGTTCTTGGCATGCACACTCTTCCTGTAAACATTTTGTGTCTTCGATGTTGTTCTTGCCATGCACACTCTTCCTGTAAACCTTTTTTTTCTTCGTTGTTGTTCTTATTATGCACACTCTGCCTATAAACCTGCCAACATTGTTGTTGTTCTTTCCATGAATGACAAGCACACTCTGCCTATAAACATGCCAACAGGAATATGATCCACCATGGACCTAGCACATTTGTCATCTTCACCTTTATTCTTTAAGACCAATTGAAACTAAGAAAGAACTCAATTTATCCCTGGTTACTATCTTTGTTAACAAGTATGTATTATTCTGGCTAGTATCTATATTTTCCAACTTCACTTGTCCATCTTCCAAAATGGATCACATGAAATGGTACCTGAGATGTATATTTTTAGTCTTAGAATGGAAGGATGATTTATTTGAAATATGAATGGCACTCTATATGTCATATTAAAACCTGTTATTCTCATGTTTCTTTCTCAATTCTCCATAAAATTCTATAACCAAGTCATCTATTTACTAGCCTCTATAGAAACAACATACTCTACTTCCATGGTTGAAAGTGCAATGATCTTTTTTAGTTTCAAAATACAACTTATTGTTTTTCCACCTACACTAAAAACATACCTTGTGGTGATTCTCCTACCACCTTGATCACTTTCCATATATGAATCAACATATCCCTATAGAACAATGTTTGAACCTATAAAACATAATGCATGAGTAGTAGTACCTCTCAAATACTTGAGAATCCACTTTACTTCCTCCCAATATTCTTTACCTATATTTTTCATATACCTCCTCATAACTCACACTGCATGTGAAATATATGGTCTTGTGCACACCATCGCATACATAAAACTGCCAACTGCTAAAGAATAAGGGACCCAAGAAATGTATTATATCTTCTCCTATGTCTTGGGACACATTTCCTTGGTTAATTTGAAATTGATGGCCAAAGGTGTACTAATTGGTTTTTCATTCTGCATTTTAAACCTCTCCAACACCTTCTCTATGTACTCACCTTGAGCCAATATCAATTTGTGATTTTTCCAGTCTCTTGTTATTCTCATACCAAGGATTTTCTTTGTGTCACCCAAATCCTTCATCGCAAATGATATCACTAATTTCCTTTTGAGCACAATTTTATCCTGCATGTTATACCCTACAACAAGAATGTCATCTACATACAATAGAAAGATAATATACCTTCAATTTTATATCCTTTTAAAATAAACACAATGATAAAAATAACATATACTATAACGTTTTTCATTAATAAACCTTTCAAACTTCAAATACTGTTTCCTTGGAGCTTGCTTTAGTCCATACAAGCTCTTCTTCAACCTGCATACCAAATTATCCTTCCCTTTGACCTCATACCCCTGTGTCCGTTGCATATAAATATCTTCCTCCAAATCCCCATGGACAAAAGTTGTTTTTACATCTGATTGTTCAAGATGCAAATCGTTGACTACCACAAGACTTAAATAGTCCAAATTGAAGTCATTTTAACAACAAGAGAAAATGTTTCATCAAAATCTATACCTTTCTTTTGTGCAATCGCCTTTACAATAAGTCTGATTGTTGGAGTTACTTCACTCACACCTAGGATTTCTTTTTCTTATGTTTATTAGTCTTTATCCAGTCTCCTAAATTTTAGGGAGAACATTCCTCTAGGAGAATATTCTCTCTAGTTTTCACTTCAGCTTGACTAGTTGAGTGGAGTCTAGTTGTTGCATTGGTTTTGTCACCATGAAACATTGGGATCATCACTAGATAATGCACATTTTCCTTGGGATCATCACCAGACTAGCGCATTACCCATGATTCCCTGATCTCCTCCTCACTTCACTTTTGTTTCAGTCAGTTAACTAAAGACTAGTAGACTAGTTAACTTAGCTAGGTAGAAGTTCACTCTCGTAACTTCTTGAGCGACTAGACTAGGTGGCAGTTCACTCTCGTAACTACTGGTGTGTTTCCAAATCACTCTATACCACCACTATGGTGCATTAGATTCACCTCCAGTGCACATTGGTTGAGTTATACAAGTATATCATGTGTAAATTATTCATTGTTCATTACAGTTAATGAGAATTCTTCCATTCTTTCTCTCTTTCTTCTTATTTATCAATTTCTCTCTGCAAATGTGTGTGGTATTTTCTAGATAGATCTATTATGTACATGTTCAACATATTTACATTGACCTTGTACCGCTTCTTGCCTCCATGTTCTTCCTTCAACCTGTAATCCCATTTATTCTACAATTCTCTTTTTTCTGTAGGCAACTAAACCAAGTCCAAAGTGTGGTTATTTACCAAGGAGTCCATTTCCTCTTTCATGTCTTTCTCCCACTTATTTTTAGTGTCTACCTTCATTACCTCTTCATAAATTTCTAGTTCACCAGAATCAATTAAGAATACATAATACAATGAAGGAGAGTATTGTTTAGGGGGTCTACTTAACCTGGTAGATATTATAACAACACTTGTAGGAGTTTGAGGTACCTTCTACTCATGTTGTTGTACATTTTGATTTTTTTATACCTTTGGAATTTTATTTTATTTTATTTCATCAAGCACTGTGTATTTTTTGTTTTCCTTTTCCCATTTCTTTCCCTGCAATTTATCTTTGTACATGAAATTTTCATTGAATACCACATCTCTACTCCTAATGATTTTGTGATTTTCATAATCCCATAAGCAATAACCAAAATAATTAACATCGTATCCAATAAAGGTACACTTCTTGGATTTTTCCTCAAGCTGTGTTCTATTTCCTTTATCAATATGAACAAATGTTTCACAACCGAAAATCTTAAAAAAATGAGTAGTTTATCATTTTACCTATCCATTCCTCCTATGTAATGCCACCATCCAAGGATATTGAAGGACCTTTGTTTATTAAGTAAACAACAGTATCTACAACATATTCCCAAAACTGTAATGGAAACCCTACATGCAATCTCATACTCCTTGCATGTTCCATGATTGTCTTGTTCATCCTTTATGACACACCATTTTCTTGTGGTGTTCCTGGAATTGTATTCTCTCTATGAATCTCATGGTATGAACAATAATTATAAAACTCCTTGCTACAATATTCACCTCCATTATCTAATCTGAGACACTTCAACATTTTTCCTATCTCATTCTCAACCAAACCTTTCCAAGAGATGATACTTGATTTGGTCCCCGTACATATATATGAACAAGCTCTAAATTTTCACTCTTATTTTCCTTCCCAACTTTGAGAAATATGTCTCTCTTTTGTTTTCCATAAACACAATGCTCATAGAAATCCAAATCAACTTGTTTAAGATTTGGAAAAAGATTCCTTTTGTGGAGTATCTGCATCCCCTTTTCACTCACGTTTCCAAGCCTATGATGCCACGGTGTTGTATCCACTCCTGTAGAAGCTAAATATATAGAAGATTAAGCGTTACCAATACATAAATACAATGTACCTAACTTCCATCCTTTTTCTATTACCAGTAATCCTTTAGTTACATTCCACGTATTTTCTGTAAATGTTGATATAAAACCTTCACTTCCCAACTACTCTGTTGAAATCATATTTCATCTCAAATATAGAACATGTCTCACCTCTTTTAGCAACCATTGGTTTCCATTATTTAAATTTATTTGTACCTTACCCATTCCAACAATTTTGCATGGTTTGTCATCACCCAAATAAACTTGTCCAAAATCACCTTGAACATTATATTGAAAATATTTCCTTGGGGTGTGGCATGAAATGAATCCCCTAAATATAATACCCAAGAATCAATAATATTATCTAAATAAAGAATCAAATAATCTTGTAACACATCACCTGCTACATTTTCTTCCTGATTTTTATCTTGTTGTCCATCTCCTTGTCTTTTTGGAGATATGCATTCTTTCTTTAGATGTCCTTTCTTCCCACAATTCTAGCACTCAATCTTTGCTAGTTTGTATTTGGATATGCCCTTCCTATAATTCCCATGGTTACTTGGGCTCTTTATATTTCCCTTTGACTACCCTTGTTCTCCATGGTCAATGCATTCCTTGATATCTCACCCATGCTTTTCTGTCGCATTTCCTCACTAAGGATAACACCAACAACATCATCAAATTTCACTCCTACAAGACTTACTTGATTAGTAACCATATTAAATTCATTTAAATGATCATAAATAGACCCAACTTATAAAATATTCATATTAAATAATCACTTCATTAGAAATGCCTTGTTGGAGGACAAGATTTTTTCATATATGTTAGCCAATGCCTTCATTATATCCTATGTTTCCTTTTATTTTGAAATGTTTAAGGCCATCAACGCTGTCAGGAACAGTCATATCCTTCCTAGTGCCTTTTTGTCAAGAACCTCCCATTATTTTTCCTTCATACTAGTCAGTTTCTTTACTTTTATGCCCAATGGTAGGAAACAATACTTTTGATATAGATAGTCTTCCATTTTCATCTTCCATAACAAGTAGTTTTGGAAATTAAACTTCTCGACCCTAAAATTTCCATATTCCACCATTGTGATGCAAGAGAATTGTTAGCAAGCACTCGTGGCAGGAAAAATCAGTGCCTAGGGATCATTTCGGAATCTGAAACGCTGGGAGTTACTATGAATCTTTCAGAGCTGATTGGAAAAATGGAAGAAGATCAAATGCTTGGGAGCGAATGATCACAAGTGATCTGGGAGTTTCACTCTGATTCTTGAATGTAACTAAACTTAGGTATAAGTTAGAGTTTTTTTGTTTTCCGTTAAGACAATTAGTTGGGGGGGACCCTAAGGACCCTATGAGATAAATAGAGGTTTTGTACACCCAAATGAGGCTGTTGTGAATTAGTAGGAATTTTCTGAGTTTTGAGTTATTGTTTTGATATTAGTTATAGCCATTTACTTTTGAATGAATATGACAAAGGAAAATTGACTCAAATTCATAGCATTGTTACTGTTTGTAATTCTCTATTATTGTGTTTTCATAAATGAATGAATTTCGTTATGAATGGATGAAAATGTGAATGTTAGTATAAGTTTCAATTGTTTCTCTTATGTTGAGTGAGTGCAAGGTGTGCACACAGAATGTAAGGAGTCTATGATGGGATTTGTTTAGATTTTGAAGCTCAGAAGAGATAACAAGAAATTTCCTCTTTGCAAGGAGTGCAAAGCGACTGCTGCAAGGCTTGCACAATCATCCACAAGAACCAAGTCTTGCATAGGAATCTGCTACAAGGAGTGCACAGATTCAGAATTCAGCTAAGTGTCGAAGGGACTCCATAAGTGGTAAAAGAGCGAAAGGTGAAATCCCGAATTGATTTGGGACGTTAGATCTAGAAAGATCTGGACCGTCGATCTAACGCCATCGCAATATTGGATATCGGGAAAACAGAAGTAAGAAGACTCCCAAAGTCACGAAACATGAAATCCTGACTTGATCACAATCGTTGATCAAAGGAAAAGTTTGGACCGTTGATCTGACGCTCACAAATATTAGGAAATCGGGGATTAGGAGAACAGAGTTGAACCAACCTCCAAAGTCGTGAAACGTGAAATCATGACTTGATCGTAGCCATCGATCAGGGGAAGATCTTGGACCATAGATCTAATCATATTGGGAGTTCTTGATACGTGAAATCCCAACGTGCTTGAGGGTTGAGCGTCGGGTCATGACCAGAGGTCACATTGAGGAAAGATAAGGGAGGAGCTAGTACATGCTAAAATCATGTTGGGGTTTCAGAGATTGGGAGAACCAGGGTGATTCACATGCAAATACCTGACACGCGAAATCGCAAAATGCCTTTTGGGTTAGGCTCGTGATCATAGCCAGTGGTCACATGAGAGAAGATTTCACCTGGTGCTTGTTCGCATGGCATAGTTTTGTGAAAAGGACATGTGGACATTTCTTGAAGATTTTGGTGGGGAATCGAAGAGTTGCTCCAGCTCGAAGATTGAAAAGATCCAGAGACTAGGAGGTCAGCAGACCCTGCTGAGATGGGGGCACTGCATCACATTACTCCCACTTGAACTAGAATTTTTTTTTCCTGCAAGTTACCTTTCACTATGATACCAATTGTTAGAAAACGAGGATCACGGAGCAAGACAATAAAAAAAATGTAGAAATAAAACACAAAATACACATAATACAATAGAGACACATATATACGTGGTTCACCCAATATGGGCTACATCCATTAGAGAAATTGGCAGGTCCTTCCTTTATTATTATCAATCAAATGAAGGGATACAACCTACAACACACCCACTATAACTTTGTCTTATTTCTCTCATAGTTTCCTCTCTCAGAATACAATATTCACTCACCTACATCATAGAAATATAATTCCCGCATACATAAAAGAGGGTCTTGTTCCATGGAAAAAACCCTAACATAATTTATACTGTCATATATGAAACCTTATAATGAACGATCTGGATTGACTACGAAATTACAATATTTTACAATCCAATTTTCCCAAAAAAATTCTCTTCAGGGGGACTCTAAAAGATTGTCTTCGCCCCCCCTGGAAACTAATTTGGGGGGGAAATCCCCCCCACACCCCCTCATCAAGAAATAAGATCCAAATATGACTGAGACAATACCTCTGAATCAAGAAGATAATCAAGCTCCAAAACCAACATCTAAATCATCTAGATAACAGGGGAGAGTAAAAATCTTAGTCTAATCTTTAACAAGCCAAGCAACCCAATGGTGGGAAACACATTCACTAGGACTGCAAACAAAGAATACTTCCACCCTATATTTTTTGGAAATATTTGATGGAAAAAAAAATTCAACAAACCTTGACATCTTGACTTTTAAACCTGGGTTCGAACCAGACTCTCAAATCAAAAAATGTGAGAAAGAATGGAGAAGACAAGACTGTTAATATGAAAGATTGTGGCCACATATGTTCCAAAATACATTTGATGATATACCACACAAGTTCTATAAAATCTAAGAGTCATGTGGATATTCATTTGATTGGAATGAAATCAAAAGGAATTTCCTCAAAGACTTTGAATTCAAACCCAGAGAAGCACGGTTGCAAGATGCAACAAGAGAGAGCAAAATGTTTTTTGGAAAAATCAAGCCCCAATGAAATTCAGAAGAAAGGAAAAGATAATGTAGACATGGGATCAACTTCGACTTGCAATTTTGTGTCGACACACAATTCAAACAATGTCATATCTCATCAAATAGATATGGAAAACGTGACTTTTTCAGGGCAAGGCTTTCTATGGAAGAAAAACCATTTAGGAGTACAAAATTATGTAAAACAAATATGTTCAGTGACCAAGGAAGAAAAAAAATAAAATGAAGATATATAAAAACTATATAATAAATTCATGGAAGGAGAACACCAATTGGATAAATCCAAAGTCCCTGATTTGATGGATTCAAAAATCTAGACTAAAGAGTTCAACATCTCAATAGATGATCGACCAAAAATGGCCAAAATAGGTGACTATTGGTTCGACAAGAAAACCATGGAAATTATCGACCTACTAAAGGAATACCGGGATATATTTGCATGAGATTAAAAATACCTTAAAGGGTTGGTACAAGATATGGGATAGATCAAAATCAACCTCATCCCTGGGGCCAAAATTATCAAATAATGACCATATAAGTTGACACATAAATATAATTCCATCATCCAAAAGTAGATCAAAGTAATGCTAGGTGTTGGCATTATGTATCCAATCGATAAGTCAGAGTGGGACAGTTTGATGGTCATGCAACCCAAGAAGCATGACTCAAAGAAACTAAGAATATGTGTCGACTTCAGAGGACTGAAAAAAATTACAGTAACTTATCCATTACTGACACCATTTGTTGATGAAATCATCAATGAAGTTGTGGGATATGAATGTTATTATTTCATTGATGGCTTCTCCAACTACAATTAGGTACCTATTGCTATAGTGGGAAAACCCCCCTATGGACTACACTAGGGTTCAACATGTAGGCATATCTAACTGTCTAAAAGTCTCCTACTTTTTATAACTACCATGAATATACCCCACAGTCATGCATGAAATACAAAGTGAAAAGATCTGGTAACTCTACCTTTAAATCTGTGTCTGGTGTCTATCATTTCACATTCTATTGCTTTGCTGACTACAAGCCTCCTCCCAAGGTTGGCCTGCATTCACATACAGATAAACAAAGAACTAAAAACATGCATCTCATATATGAATCATGGGTTAGATGTTAGTATAAAACATAAATCAAACATAGATATTTGACACATCATATTTCGGGACGGAAAAAGTATTCTTTTATTGATACCACAATGTTTACTTGCAATGAGATCGGCGACTACTCCGCAAACCTGGTCCAGGATCCTCTTCACCAAGATCCAACTATGCTTCAACATATCTTTCTCCTCTCACACTTCTTCTAGGGAAATGGCATAGGCTTATGATGGAGGAAAAAGGGCCAGGATGGGAAATTCTGATACAAATCTCACAAGGTGGTTGCAATTATATGGGGAAAGGAGGGGATGTGAAATGGGTAGAGTTTCATTGTTCTTAAGATTATATTTGGAATGATACCCCAACACCTCCTTTTGTATGAGAAAAGGTTGGTTATTTGGTTGGGTGACGAGCTATAGGCGGTGGGACAGCTGGAAAACTACCCAACAAACCATAATCTCAACGAATTCCTTGCAACTTTTTATTTTTTTCAACTTTTGTGGGTATATGCGGGTTGTAATGGTCTAGCTAGAATGCGTACATGAGATGTAGTGGTGGAGAAGGCATGTGTACATGGGTAGTAGTGGTGCAGAGAGTGTACATATTCAAAAATAGGTTTTTTAATAAGAGCTTCTCAGTGATGTCTTGGCAAAAATAGAAAGTAAGAGGGCCCGATGTCAGGTATGCATGTATGGTGAAATTTAGGTTTATAATAAATTCCCCCTAATGTGTGAGGTCAGAAGAGCATCTGATGGCCAAAATACATTACAAAATATTCACCAACGTATGAAGCGAGTGAGCTCGGGACAGAGTTCAGGAGGTGCCATCTGCAAAAATAACAATCGTCTCACCGAGGTGGGCATACCCATGCTCGATATGAAATAAATCATGGTTTCCAATCAAATACACTACAGATCCATTTTATATAACTATATAAAGTGTATCCGTGAGCAATACACAGTGGATCTACATCTCAAAATCAAAGATATACATGTGTAGTATCCATCTTCAAGAAGCCAAATGACTCTTGATGGTTGGAGATGAGGCCTTCAAATCTTGAGAAAAAACTTCAAGATATTCAAAACTTGGGTAGGAGTGTAATGTGAGTGTATGAATTCACTACCCAGAGGTCTTTGATGGCTCGTTGGGGAACAGACAATAGGATATCGGTGATAAGGCAAAGAACTTCATTGATTTTGAACAAAGACTTGATTGGACTTTTGGGATGGTCGGGCATGAGTTCAAGAGAAAAAATGCATAAAGGTCGAATCAGGTTGGCTAAAAATTCCCTTGGACAATATCATGACTGATGATTAGACTCAGGCAACATGACATTGACACAAGTTCACGATGTAGGAGGCAACGCAAACTCTCCATGTGTTTGGAAGGATAACCAAACGGAGGAGGAAACATCTCTATGTAGCGAGAAAAAGTTCCTAAGGTCATATTAAATCCCAAATCTTGATGACAAATGAAAGGATGTGCTTTTTCCAAGGTCGACTCATTGTGCTACCATAAAACGAAAATACTTTTCCCATCCTCTTTTTGGGGTATATTTGTTTTTTTTGTCTTTTTCAATATTTTGAAGATCTTGAAAAAGAATAAAAGAATACTACATTACAAAGGAGGAATGAGTGTTGAAAGCATATTAGTTCCAAGAGCAAGGAACGCACTAATGATCATAGCAAGGAGACATGTGCAGGAAAAGGACACTCAGGGAAAATTCCTCCATGGGTCAAGGTGTCAGGTCGCAAAGGAAAAGTACTACAAGGCTTGCGTATAAGGCATGCTTCAAAGGTTCAGTTGAGAGAAACATGGAGCCGGCATTAAGCCAAAGACACAGAGATGCAACTGTGATTAGCAAGACATGATGAAACCCCCTTCAATTTATTTTTCAACAGCCCGGAGAAGGTAAGCTCGGTGGTTTTTCATATTTAGAGAGTCTGAAAAAATGTAAAAGAAGACTCCATTGGGATACCTTTTTCGAAGGTAGTCTAGTCGACTTGAAAAAGAGGTAAACTAGCACTGAAAATACATATATTCAAAACCATTTTAACGAGTGTGACACAGACAAGATCACTCGGTAATCTTTTCAATTTTAAGGAGTCTGAAAAGAGTTTAACTATGGACTCACATCCTTTTTCTAGATTTAGTCTCCTTAGCCCGAAAAAGTATAAAATATACTTAGGAGAACTCTCCCAGTGAAACAAATCTCCCGAGGTATAACTTTTTCCTCCTTAATCTACATGTCGGAAAAAGAGGTAAACTCATGCCAGCAAATGTTTTTCTGAACCAATTTAACGAGTGTGAAAGAACAAGGTCACTCAACGATCTTTTCAATTTTAAAGAGTCTGAAAAGAGATTAACTATGGACTCCGTAGGGGATGTTCTTTTGGACCAATTTAATGAGTGTGAAGTAAGAACTTCACTCGATAATATTTTCAATTTTAGGAGTCTGAAAAGAGCTTAACTATGGACTCTGTGGGGGTTCCTTTTCCGTAAATTTAGTCCCTCAGGCCCGAAAAAGGGTTAAATATATACCTGAGAATACTCTTCTAGCGAACTGGAGTTCCTAGAGTATACCTTTGTTCATACAATTGACCGTCCAGAATGAAAAAGAGGTAAATTACCACCGGACAGACGTGCCTTCAAATTTTAGTTTGGCAAGCATGAAGGACAACAAGATCGCTTGAAAAGCTTTTCATGTTTAGAGAGTCTGAAAAGGGATTAAAAGAAGACTCATTTTCTGGGAGTCCTGAGGGTGAGGCCAAGAGTGATGACATATCAGACATATGAGGCTCAATCTCATAATCATGATAGGACTAACAAGGACTCCCAACCCTAAAGTCATTAACGACGACATGGCCACCAAAATGCAATCAAGATCTACCTAGGGATTCCATGTGGAGGTAGGCTCTACCACTAAATTACAACACTTATAAAGAATCAATGACGGTTATGTGTTGCAATTCAGTGGGATCGATCCTATGGCAAAGCAAAAAAGACAACGAGATGCAAAAGTGGAGGTGAAATCCTAACTTAAATGCAAAAATTTGTAAAAACGACTTTTACCAAAGAATCTTTAAAAGTGACCCATATCTCAAAAATATTTCCAAACCAAAAGTGGAGTGTATCATAACATCCAATGAGAAACTCAAGAACCATGTTAAATGATTATCAAGCCAGAAAAAACGACAAAAGGGTTCAAAAAGGTGGCAAAAAAGGCCAAAAAAGTCTATAAATAGAAGCTGACAGCTCATTTTCACCATTGCAAATTGAGAATTAACCAAAAAGATTAAAATACCTCTTTTCTAAAAGAGTTGATTCTGGGAGCTTTAGAGGACAAAACGAACTTCCGCTCAGACCAAGTAAGTACAAACTAACCCCTCTTGCATTTCAATACTTTCTTTTTGCATTTCTTTTGGTTCTTTTGGGGGGGCGCGCACTCCTAAAAAGGGGCAGCCCTACATGTATGTGGGTTGTCCAAGGACAGACCACATATGCCCATGGGAAGAAAACAATTTTCCAACAGAAGAAAACAATTTCCCGCGTGCATACGCGACTGTGTTCACTATAACCAGCATACACCCTCAATAGCATGGAAAAATATGAAAAGAAAGAGCTCACTCCCCCATGAAATTGTCATGTAACAGGATGTATGTCCACTAGAGAGAGAGGGAGCATGAGGATATAGATATCTTGGTCAATGAGGACCATGAATCTATGGCCGCATTGAGACAATGCAGGTTGTGGAAGTTTTTCCGGTGTCCATTCATGAGGGCACAACCTAGGCTGTTGAGTGCCTTGGTGGATTACTGGCACCATAACGCTGAGGCATTTATGATTGAGGGGCAGTCGTTGACTCCAATGACTGAGGACATCTACTTTATTACTGGCCTCTCGAGGAGAGGGGAACCAGTGAACTTGCATTCTTTTCCCCCTAGGCCCCACAACATCACCGAGTTGATCAGAATGTATTGTGAGGTCAACACTCAGAAGGTGGGTTCTCAGGTGTCGATCCACAAGATTACCAACCTATCACTGAAGGTGATATTTTTACTTATTGGGTAGATCACTGGATCTGCGGCCTTACATCAAGACTCCTGGGCACACATGCATTGTGCAGTGCAGTGCTTAAATGCATGATTGTTCGACTAGAGTATGACCATGCTTGACTGCATGAAAAGACAGCTCATCGAGTGTCGTGGGCAGAGTAACAAGAAATTTTGATTCGGTACCAATTTATGGTCATTCTTCTTCGAGAGGGTACCCAGTCTTAGTCCATGAGAGACTGTGTAGGGGCATGTGGCCTCGCTCCCAGCAGTGTGTAGATGGTCAACATTGATGCCATGACAGGGAGGAGGGAGGACCATAGAGGCCTTCAATGATGCATTTTTCGACTGGTGGGAATGACAGATTCTGGCGATAGAGGACTAACCCTATGTTGGGATCAACTTTTCCAGGGACTCGAACATGCCCGTACCTCTTGGAGCTGAGTGAGGAGAGATGGGTACGTTTTCTTTTTAAATTTATTTAATTTTTTAGTTTCTGTTTATATATATCATTTTTATATGTATCAGAGTATCTGAAAAATATGTATCTATTTATGTACAGATGTGGGACCAGTGCGTCCAGTGGACTTCACGAGGACCAAGTGATGTCCTTGACCAGAGGCAGTACTAGCAGCAGTCGTCAGACCAGCAGCAGTAGCAAGTGGACCTCCAGCCAGAGAGGCTGAGAGAGTGTTGAGACTGGTGGAGCGTAACCTCACCACGCTAACTCATACAGTGCCCATGGATGATATCGAGGATCTCCCACCATTGATGCAACCTCACGTAGTTGGGGTGCCACGGACGTGGGTCCAGCTTTTTCGGTATTTGGAAAATTTCGTCGTTCACTATGGCAGGGCCATAGTGAATATTTCACAAATTTCCATGGTTTTTCCCAAAAAAAGATTCATAAATTTCCATTTTTTCTAAAACCGATTCGTCCAAATTCCATAGACTGAAATTATTTTACCTCAAAAATCGCCAAAATTTAATAGAAACTATATAAAATCCTTAGAAATTTAAATATTTTTTACAAATCTATCACCAAACATTTTACATTTTTCATATTAAGTACTAGTAAGATTAGCCCAGGTTTCTACATTTTAGTATAAATTTCCATCCTTAAAATCATCCCTGGCCAACAGGCCCCATGCTTAGCTAGGGTCGACCACTTACATGTCGAGGGAACTCTTTTTTACATTTTTTAGGGAATAAACCCCGTGATGTATACCAGACATATTATTTTTGAGGTGACTGCACCCACCTATGTGCTCTGAGACTTTTGATATATATATGCATATTTACATATTTTCATATCTTATGGATCACATTTTTACAATGTATGTACATGTGTATGTGTGTGCTTCTTTTTATGTATGTGCAATATGTCAATCTAATACTTGATTAGCTAGAGTACCTGTCATTTGATTTAGTCGCCTAGGAACGTGGATATACGTAATGTAATCAAAGAAACGTTCTAAGAGACGTACCCTAAGGAATCATAGATGTAGAGTAGGATCATAAGTGTGATAAACCTCATTTAACTGGGAAAAAACTAGTTGTGCATCTAAGTAGACTCGAAGGTGAGAGATACCAAGAGAAAAAGCGTAATGAAGTAACTCTATCACTGCGCTATACTCAGCGACATCGTTTGTGGCGTCACCTAAACAGATACCCCTAGAAGATAGAAATTGGCCCTGAGGTGTGAAGATCACCCAAGCTGCGGAAGCAAGCCTCTGAGTGTGCTGGCTAGTGTCATCTGTGAACCCAGTGAACACCTCTGATTCACTTGACATCTACCATAGTGAAAAATATGACATCAATAATGACACGTCCATAAAACAAAAAGACAAAAAAAAAATGTATAAGAACTATACATATGTACAAGAAGTCACCCAAGGTGACCCACCTATGAGTAATACTTCTTGAGGTAGAGCCCATTTCTAGGCTCCGCTAAAGCATTCCCCTCAAATTCAACCAGACAATAAGTGCCCTTCTTTAGTACCTCCTGTTGGGTCGCCAAAGTACCATCTTTTTACCAACCTTTCACTTCACTTTCAATTCACTTTCACTTTACTTTTAACCATATTTCGCTTTCCCATACCCTTACATTAAACCATTTTCATGATTACATGGGTTTTAGACAT
>JZKD02S1312533.1:1357437-1376173 GCA_000966675.3 Picea glauca
TATCTCGGTTTGTCCATCAGATTGAGGATGATAGGATGAGCTATGAGCCAATTGAGTACCCAAACAAGAAAATAATTCTGTCCAAAAATGTCCAATGAAGATGGGATCTCTGTCAAACACAACTAAGGTATTCTCTCAACGCCCTCTTGGTACTCATGGATTCTTTGAAACTCGAATTTTTCCCATTTCGACAACAATTCCTTCTGAAATGTTTTCTTCAATTTCCAATTATATGGCCCATACAAGCTCAATGTTGAAAAACGGGGCTCTAATACCAATTTGTGGCATCCCCAGCCACCCTAGGATGGGCCATGCTAGTCCATAAAACAACTCTTGTTTCTGATATTAAAAATTGTACATACCCAACCATAGACCTGTTGGGCTATTCCACACATAAACTCTTGAGGAAGATCATACATCTATACCTAAAAAAACATTTTCATTCTACTAATACACAGATTAATGTGGAAATAACAATAATCCTATCCATGCATAATATATAGAAAATAATCATAAATATAATACAAGTACAAATACACAACATGCAATTGAATACATAATTGATAATTATATTTTATTAAAGACCACCAGTTGTGTGCATACCTTCCACGAACCTCCCAGCCTTAGACCACACTACTCATCACTCTTAGCAATGGCTCACCCCCGATATGGGACTAAGATCCACCCGTGTAAAAGGATTCCTAGGCTAGGTTGAGACAACAAGAAGTTACACAATCAACAGGAAGGATTTCATCCCAGGGGTCAACTCACACTAACATACTACAACCTCTCATTCCCCAAATGCATGTCTCATTCCCCACATGCATGCCCCACCCCAGGAAGTGTGCCTCTTCTCTTCTCAACAGTCCTTCAATTGCCCCACTCCCCTTCCATGGATTCAACAACAGGTCAAACAAGAATTCTTAGAGCACTATAGTTTCATTCGGGGTCCCTCTGGGAAATCCCTTCCCCAGAAACCTCTCTCACCTAGAGAGAGTTTCTCATAGGCCTCACAATCTACTTCTTCAATCCACGGGCCCGACAACCCACCTCTTCAATCCCACAATCCTGACAACCTTCTTCTTCAGTCCATCTTCTAAGTCAACCAGTTATAGTTTCAGGTAAAAACAACAATAGAAAATGGGTAAGGGAAATAATACGGGCTCCATAAAGGTACCGGTGTGTTGTGCTTAATAGGAAATGTACAAGATCATTGATGAAGGTGTGCATGCAGGTTTCAAGAGTGCATGAATGATGCATAGGACAACTCCCATAGGAAAATGGTTGAGTGCCTGAATTCGTTAGTGAATGGGAAAAATATGGGAAAACAAACTATTTTCCCCACATATATTTGCATGCACTATGATTGACACATGGCTCTCCTAGAGCATGTTTCTCTCCACGTGTGTATCATTCCACTTCCCATAAGACTTAGGATGAAATAATTATCCTCGCCTTATTAGTTATGAATAATAATATAATATTCTCTTTGAGTTAAGCTCTCAAGCTTAACCCTTTTTCCTAGTCTCCTAGCCCCCTCCCTTTCCCTTCCTAGTGGAGCTTAGTCCCCCATACTCTTTTATCATGGTCAGTCTACATGCAACGATGTATTAATATTAATTATATGAGTGTTTACATATACAAAAATAGGCTCACTGGCCTTAAGCATCTAGGATCTCCGCCCTCATCATCACATAATCCTCCTAGATTATAATTGCATGGCTCGCTAGCCTATAAAACATGTTTACAATTCAACTAGGGAACGTCCTTGGGGTGTTACACTTTCTCACCAAAATGGAAGCTCTTGCAATGAAATCTTGGGTTGTTGCAACATTCGGCTCCATTTACTTAGTGGTGAGTAGAGTCTACAACTCGTTTTCCATAGTTGAATCCAATTCTTATATTTGGACATATGCATCCTAAACCACAGTTATGAAGTCCTTGAGTTCTTTCTTGGTTGCCTGAGTAGCTTCATATATCCCATCAAGTTTCTCATCGTCTTTCATAATTTTTACAAAATTTGCTTGTTGTGTAATGGGGTTAGTTGTTTCCTGTGCCTCTACGTGCATCTACTGGATCTGAACTCAGAGTTATTTTTTTGTCTTGTTCCTTTGTTCTAGTAGGCTAACCCAGTTGTTGACCATTGTAAAAAACTTCCTTCATTCATCAGCCCAGGAATGGAGGGATGATCGGATTGTATCCCCTTCGGAAAAAACCTGGGTGACCTTTTCAAGCATAGCCTTGGGCTGCTGCTACTCTTGGAGCCGAATAGTCTCTATTTGTTGTTGGAGAATGTCTTTCTTCTCTACTAGCAGTGACCATGCTTATGCTACAAGTTCAATATGTTCCATTGGCGCAAACGAGGTGATGTCTTATGGTAACTCTTGTGCCACTTGTCTAAAGGTGAGCCACACTTGAGTAAGTTTTACATATATGGCCTCAATAGTCAACTCACCCTTGCTCTTGTTCTTTGTCCTCCACTACGACAACTAGCTCCTGGCACAAATGGTGTGTCTTGGGGGGTAAGTTCTTCATTGGCTTACTCTACCATGGAAATATTGTACTCAACATGATCAGTTGAGGCATGCAAAATATTCAATATTTACAGTGTGGACTAGTTCGAAAGATCTCTTCTAGTAAGAGATGGATCCAAGGGAAATCTTGATGAAATCGGCTGGCCACTGGCGATAGATCTATCATATAAACTTGGGGTTCCCGCACCATTGGGGATAGATGAGGTAGCTCAAAAGCTATGTGTGATCATGTATTATATGTTTGGGGGGGCCATACTAATCACCTATGTTCACCCCAGGAACAATTATAGTATGGTGCAACATTCTTGGGGATATTGCAGTAGCAACATAACCTGTTATTTGACCGAGATGGTGTTGTGATATGAAGTAGATTATTCTTGGGTATACATAGGGTTTTTTGGAGGATCTAGACCCATTTGATCTTGCACCTCTGGTACTTTAGCTGGCTTAGGGTTGGGATTAGTCTCTTGCAGGGTGTTAAGTGAGACATTGAACTGTGAAATTTTGGGAAAGGGGGATGGAATGTTTAATGTGGTTCCTGTAGTCATAGTGAATGGGTCACTAGAATCTTTCTCAGTAGTTTCAATGTCAATATGGGGAGGGGATAGTGGATGAGATAGAGGGATATTTTCAACAGAGGTAGTCTATTTCTAACTAATCTCTTAAATAATGGTGGTACCCTATACTTTGACGAAGGGATCATCATGGATACTGATAATGGGTATGGAGGATGGTTTAGGAGCAAGAGTGTGAGTGAGGAGTGGGAGTGAAGAAATGGGTATTGCATCAATGATAATGGGGTATGGGACAGATGTAGATGGTGAGATAATTTGGGGTTTCCTAGGAGGAAATGCAACTGCAAGAATTTTGTGGAAATCCTTACCTGAGATGGTAGAAGTGTCCAGAATTGATGGAAAGGGAGGCAGTGAGGTTAAACTCAACAATGTCTCTTCTTCCTCATCCTCTTCTAACTCTGGGGGTGTCCATTGTCTCTTCAATGTCATGGTTCCCAAACCAAGTAAATATGTGTGTGTTCAAGATATGCATTGTGATATCACAGGAATATTATATGTTACACCCAATTTATTCTTCTCCCAATGTAATCTCGGCCTCGAGGAGACCTCTTTGTCCAAAATTTCCTTGTCTAGATAGAAAGGTAGTGGGGTGGTGTGAAACAGATCCGAAGTAGTACCGAGGGGTACTATGACAAAAGTGTGATCTTTGTTCATGTCGAACCATATCTTGCTAGTATGTTGGTTCAACAACTCTTGTGGAATCCTCATTTGTTGGGTTGCATTGATGAGATCATTATACCACTACCAAAATGTGTTTTTGTTGAATGTAGCATTGTCACTATCACTTCTATCTTTCCAGGGGTTGAACATATCAGTGATTCAATGGTAGGGATTGTATGATATTTCACAACCCTGTGGCAAATTCCACTTCCACATTGTAAAGGAAACCAATATATAACCATAGATGAAGTAATTGTCCCATTCATGCATGTTGGTGCAAGCTTACAGCAACTCATACAACAAATATTTTCACTAATTTAATGGCCCTCGTTTACAGAACTTGGCCACTGGTATTGCATCGAGTGTGCACTCTCCTCTAGAGTAGTTCTTGATGAATTTTACCATGATCAAATAGTAGGCACAATGGACCTTCTCATCATTGATGTCCTCAATGAGTTCTCTGCGACCTATGTGTCTGGTACCATACTTATCGTATAGGTTGAATTCTCCTTTATTTATGTCGTTCTTCCCTGAGCTCTAGAATCCTTGAGAGACATCCTTCCCATCCATTGATAGACCATTAAAGTTGTGAATATCCTCAACATAGATGGGATACACCTTATCCATCCACTAATAATCATTGTGCACTCGACTAATAAGAAATTTGGTGCATCTTGCAACTTCACCGGTGGTTCCAAACACTGGAAGGTCACGCAAGTTCATTAAAGTTGAGTCCTGAAGTGGAAGATATGAAGGTTTCCACTACCACTCTAAATATTTATATGAAAGAGCCATACAATCCATGTATGTAGGAATGGCCATTTGAGGATATAATTCTGCATCGGTAAAATCAATGTCGAGTGGCCAAGTTTGGTTGGATTTTCCTTGTAGATCGCCTATAACTTCACCTCGTGGATAGACCAATTCCTTTGGAACAATGATATTTCAAATGGCCCCTCAAAAATTTGTTTCATGACCCATGGTTGGAAACCTGCATACATATACAAGCAAAACAAGAGGACGAGGACATGGGTGAAGATGCACATAACACTAGGTAGGCTCCAAGGATGACTATGCAATCGACTATATAAATCATGATAAATTGAATAGTCGAGTGATTAAAAGGTTATAGGAAATGAAAGTGAGGTTAAAATAAGGAAGCATTAAACAATCATTAAGGGAGACATCGTGGAAAATGTTTTTCATTAACGACGGATATGACCAATCAACATGGAAAGATCTTAACAGTGGTTTGGGAAATAACTAACACGAGTACCAATACAACTTTGACAGGATGTGCCACTCTAAAAATTAAATAACACGTTGGTAGTTAATCGGAAAGGTACTTCCAACCTTTTGGAATTAAAGGGATTTGAAATATTTTAATGGAATGAAAATGGAAAGGTACAAACTACATTTAACAAACAAAGTGACAGTGACAATGACGCGACGGTGACTTAAACCTAGAAAACTACTAAATAAGGAAATATTTGAAATAGACTCCTCCCCAACCATAAAGGTATGATCTAGGATGGAAAAACTGACAACGAAAACTAGACTCTAGGATGAGTGACGGTTGAACATGTCACTATGTTATTGATGAAAAGGAGAAACAACAAAAAAAATAGAAACATATCTACTTTATTCACTTCTTGTGACAGGAGTTTTGCAGATGTTTTGTCAGTGAGCTAAGATTTAGGGATTTAGGCATGCACTATTCACCCATCCAGGATAAATAATATCATTCAGTTGTGTTAGTCTGACAACTTTTGATTGCCAAACTTATGCTACTATGAAGAGTCTAAGCCAATGAATTTGTAACTTCCCTGGATGTTTTCAATACTTGTTTTTATACAACAAAACTTGATCATATTGCGCAAAAGTATTGGTCTTACTTTACCTATCACGCCAAGATTTTTTTCTATCCTTCTCCATAGTATGATGAAAATCAACCAAACATCTATCTTTGTCCAATTCCAAGAACTCTTCCACCCATTCTGCAACTTACATAATATATAAACTAGGGGTGATGAAATTGACTGGGACGACTACTTCTCTACCATATACCAGTAGGAAAGGAGTGTATTTATTCATTTTATTTGTAGTCATCCTTAGGACCATAGAACTATTGGAACTCTCTCATCCCATTCATCCTGATTAACACAACATACTTTTTTCAATCCTCTCTCCAAAAGTTGGTTAAATGCCTCTACTGCATCATTGGATTATGGATGGTATGGGATACTTTTGTGATGCTCAATAAAGAATTCTCTAGTGAGAGTAGCTATCATTTATCTAATAAAATGTGTTCCCTAATCACTCATCAAACTCCTTGGGAACCCAAACCTAGTAATGATATTCTAAAAAATGAACATGGTTTTCGTATTGGTAGAGAAATATTTAACCAGTTATGCTTTGGCCTAGTGGGTGAGATCGTCTATGGTAGTGATGATATACCTTTCCTTTGAGTTATTGGCTGGAAAATTGATAGTTTTGATAAAATCAACTACCCATTTCTTAAAATATTGAATATCATGAACAGGATGTAAGGAAAACTCATCTATGTGGGATGTCTTACTAACCCTATGAAATACATCAAATGCCCTAGCATAATCCTTAACATATTTGAAGACAGTTTTCCACCATAGTCCTACTTGAAGTCTCTTCTAGGCAGTGTCTTTATGTCCAACGTGTCCTCCCGCAACTCCATTGTGAAATTCCCACAATATTTTGGGTCATTCGTGATCAAGTACGCATATTCTAAGGATATGATCTAGTCCTAAATTATATAATTGTCTTGTGATCAACTGATAATTGGTGGAAAACACAACTATATGCCTCTTCTGAGTTGTGTAATATCCCTCAAGCACCATACCAGTAGTTAGAAACAATGAAATAACAAAAAGGTAATCATGGATAGCCTCAACTTTTAAGAGATATGCATCTGGTATTTGGTCATCGATAGCTCCGCCTCTCTCCTCTGACTCCTGCCAGGATAAATGATTAGGACCAACATTCAATTTTCCTAGCTTGTGTAACACACCCAACCCCTAAATACTTCTTTAAGGGGTGGGACATCATAAATTTTTTTTCCTAACTATCTCAAATCCTAATTCTGGGATCTCCATTGGCTATTGCTCGCCACGATATTTCTAGTGGTTTCCATCACACTAAAATCTCAGATCTGGTTTGCAAGTTATTACCTCTTAAATCTCTTAGGGTATTATTAGTCAAGGGCCACATAGCATCCATATAATACATACCATATAAAATTCCCCGATGCCCCGGTACTCCCAATGCTCCTATATCTATGGTGGAGATCTATTCCTCATTAAATCCGATGGTGGATCTTCCTCCAGGTTAAGGCATGCACCTAAGGATAATTTGGCATTAGGCACTGAGAACCCCTTTATTATCGAATCATGAGACCTCATGAAGTATCTAAATCTCTCCATGTGGCCTCGACCATTCGACAATCGACACTCAGTGTTCTACATTGAATGTTGATGATTGAAATTTGGCATTCTACATTTAAAATCGGTGTTTGACGTTCGACATTATACATTGAACGTCCCTTTACAATACTACACCCCAAATCTTTTGAAATCTCGAAGTCCCGAACTCCCAGTCACATCACCAACCATGTTGGCCAGGAGGGCACAAACCAGAGGCTAACACATTGCAAGGGCCAGGGGTAACACGTGTACTCATCAGAGGGTGACACATTTCATGTGATAATAGGCATAAGGGGTCTGCAAAACATCCATATCCCAGTGACACATGAAAACTTAGTTGCAGGTCCACATCACCCTGGATGACGTCAGTGAGCCACATCAACCCTAAACAAATAACCTTCTAACATCCTTCAGATATCACAGTTGAGATTTATCCATGTAGATCCATAGATCTACGGTTCTCATTGCTTCACAATTCTGGGATTAAGAGCTTATCAAGTCACAACATATTGAGTCCCCGGGAGTGCCAAGTCTCTGGCCTAAAGGATTTGGTGCCACACGTCCCCTGTATATCAACGACTGGGATTTACTCTGTTGGTTGTGACTTGAGGAGTCTTCACACTTTGAATAATCTCATCCAAATTCCTCCAGAGTGTCAACCTCCAGACCCAGGAATCTTCTGTCATGTGTCCTCCACCCATGGCAATGTCGTCACTCAACACGCTGATCCCCGCATGCTCTCAAAGTGACACACACATTCCCTCGATTGAATGGTCGAGAGGGGTCCCAAATGATCCATATATCCATGGTACATATTACTTCACTACTACGGCCTTCGGGGGTGTTGACGTTACAACACCCCAGACCTCCCGAAGCTGTCAATGTCAGGCTAATTATATAGTAGATCTGATGGTTGAAATAGTTCCCTGGCATCATCAAATCTACAGCCCAGATTAACTTTGGGCTCTAGGACTTTAGAGGATCTATCTCCCTTACAATGAATACCAAAATTTTCCGAACTCCAAAAGACTGAAGAAGTCAAGGAGTTAACACCTATGCTCCTTCTCCAAATCCAACGGTTGTGATAGATATTGGATCTTACCAAATGAATATCGTCCGCTCGTCTTCCAAACAAAAAGATCTTCCCTTTCGAGACTTAAATCTCACTATCCTTCCTGAGCTTCGTCATTTTTGAAAGACTTAGGCATTGGTGTGCTCTTTTCACTCTTTCTCCTGAGTTTAACAGACTCCTTCTCCGAGGAGACTCAAAACAACTCAGAGTGTTGACATGCATATGGGAAACTATGCCCAAGGTCGATGAACTCACATTTCATTTGCTTAAACTTGATCCACTACAGGGCTCGAGAATTTATGTGTACAAACCATATAATTACTTACTTGATTAAATACACAATCAGGAAAAGATAAAGGGACACAGTCTAATCATCAAGAAAACATGCACATACCTGAAACATTCATAGGATATCCAACTTTAATTTACAGTTACAGTTCAATTACATAGGATATGAGAATACTTATCTATTATAGGTTGTAGCCAAAAAACCGACTGTGGGTGTGCGCATTTCCACCCAACCATAGGCTCAAAGGCATTCACTTTTAGCACTCTGGCCACCCCCGTTCCAATTCATGATATCACCAAGTACATTTATATCATTTCTTATAGATCCTCTATTTTTCAGAGCAACCTGCGAGGTTTATCAGATGCTTCCTCAACATCAAATGCATGGCCTTTCGCTTTCCTTCTGCATATCTAGGTCGTGTGTTCCCCTCTATGCATGTTCTCTTTCCTGGTGTCTCTTCTACTCTATGCAAAGCCTCATGCGTCTACCTCCACTCTCTGCACATGTATATCCCCTTCCTACCTTTCTCAGGATGGTTCTTGACCTATCTGGTTCTTTCTGTCAAAAGGAAACTCGGGTCATCATGGGTCTTCAGGACTCTGTGGTACTTCAGGATGACAGCCTCATGTCTCCTCAACCAGACCATGCTTCCATTCATGGGGGTGGTTTATTATTCAAACACCAGTCCTTCCTTCATTAACTGATTCCTCTCCTTTGGATCTGGAGGGGGTTTGTTATTCCCAGCAAGGGGAAATTTAAGGTCATTTGACATAATGAACCCTCTCTTATAGTTTTCCATTATTTCCCTTCGTGATATCATGGCCAGTACTTCAAGGCTTAACCCCCACTGTCAGTCATTGGAAATCTAAACAACATGCATTTACATCGTTCACATGCCATAGCATGGTAATCCTAATTATTTATTAATTAGAATTTGAGGGAAACAAGGGTATTACAATCCCCTCCCCATTAAAAGGGAACATCATACTTGATGTTCTTTCTCAATAACACTTGTCATGCCTTTCTCATTCAGCTGCTTCAGAATTCTTGACCCTCTTTCTCTATTAGGTCATTTTCAAACTCTTGTCCTTTGTCACCTATCTTCAATCATCTTGGAAAACAAGCATATTAATCATATCTTTCATGCGTAAACATTTTATTGTTGCATAAAATTCAAGAAAATTTCATAACTTAGCACAATACTCATCTATGCAGTTCATGGATTCGTATCCACATGGTTGTCTTGTTTTCTTGGCTCACTATTTTTCCTAGACATACCCATTGTGTGCATGATCCCAATCAATAGTTTATAATAATTATCAAAGTCTCCTCTTCTTTGTGGTCACTCACCTTCCAAGACCAAGCTCAGGCATCCCCTTCTCTTCTATATAGTTCCTCGAGTGATCCATCTTGCCTTGCCAAGGATTTCTCACACAAGAATAATTTCAAAGTCTTCATTGATCCTTAGAGTCGAGATGTCCCCCATACATTCTCTGCTGAGGCATCCCTTTGGCTTGTGTTGCCACAACAAAACATATTCTAGGTGGGCATGGCTTACCAGAGGTTTCTCATGTCCCAATCAGTATCCTTTTCACATTTTCTAGCTTGACAACCTTCATTTTTTCTCCCTAGATAGATCTTTTCATTTCACCTGTATCACAGGTATACATAAATTATGAGATATTATCATCCATTTCAAATTCATAATTTTCTTGCAAATCCGTTACCCACAGATTTCCACATTTCACATTTATTTTCATAAAAAAATTTCACATGAATCAAATTTTCTATTATGGGACCTTCTTCCCCATAGTAGTTAGCTCAGTAGGAAATTGGTCTTCCTTATGGACTTACAATACTTCCATATCCAAGACCATTTTCTCCTTGCAATTTCCACATTCCTCATCCAAGCAAACTGTTAGTTTTCATGCACTTTATATTTTCAAAACTACGCATACTAACAGTCCAAGTCATTTTCATCTATTCAAGGAACAAAGAAAAATGGAATATCATTATTTACATATGAACCCTTTCAACATACTAAATTTTTCCAAATGCAATTTAAATATCAAATTTCTTTAATCAAGGTGTCAATATTCATGGACACATTCACACCCAATGCAATCTTGCATTTATTTCAAGTTTCCATGCTTTATGATGAGAAATTTTCCATGGCATGTTGGGGCTTAACCAACCTCTTCACCATAGGTATCATTCATTCTCATTCATTATTGCAGTAGGACTCTACTTCCTACTACAGGGTGATCATGATCCCAAATCAACACATATGAAACTATAAGTTTCTCTTGAATGCACCCAAGCATTCTTCCTTCATTAGTAACCAGGGTTCCAACACTCATGGCCACCCAATTTGATTTTCTTTAACACCTATACAATGTAAGTGAAATATTGGAAGTTCCTACTTCCTCAATGGAAAATCCATCGTCTTCCCCTTGTGAAAATATGCATTTCCTCGAAGTGATTTCATGCAATGTGCTAACTATGAGCACCTTTATTCCCAATCTCCCTAAATTGGTCATTGTTCCCATGGTACTCTTTACTCATGCATTTTCTTGCAAGGATTATAATTCACCATTGACCAACATAGACTTCCTCTCTTTATTGTTCAGATTATTCCTTCATGAATCTTACCCTGCTTGGGTAGCAATGGCATACAACAACCACTCAAAATTATTTGCATATCATTAGGATAATGAAATATTTTTAGAAGGTATTCCTACCAATTCCCTTCATACCTCATGCCACATAGGTATGAACATTCTTATGCCTGCTTTGGTTGTTAGCACCCTCTCAGATATTACCTCATCAATGGTGCTTTGTGGGGACTTTTAAATTCCCTTCAATAATCTTTTAACAACAACCTCCTCATAGTTATCCTTTGCTTGAGGTTGTCCATCATTGGCAATTTTCTTTCTCAACGGCTCCAATTCCTTTCTACACATGTCATCCATCATAAATATATATTAGTTTTTAGGTAAAATAAAAATGCATGTATCATAGCATTTTAGTCAATAAAACATTTTCAGATATGTCCTAACATATCTTTATGCACTTCATTGCAGTATTCTTAATGTTTTCATGAGTGCAACACAAAAATTCTCAATTGTTTCTACAATCATACAACCATCATCTCTATGGTGTCAAACATTTACCTTTCATAAGAACACCAATTTCTCGTCCTAGAGAAAACATAATATACAACAAGAAAGGAGTTAAGATCTCTTCCCTTTTCCAAGTCCTTCTACACATCCTGGGATTTTCAGTCCAACTGAGTTATTTTCCCAAGGCCTAATTGTCTTTATTTAACACAGTGTGACCAGGCCTATTCATTTAAATATTATTATTTATTCATTCTCCCTTTTTCCAGCTGTACTTCTTCCCACAACTTCTCTTCTAAGGTTTACAACTCTGTTAAACAATTCAGAGTTCTTAGGTGAGAAAAGTGTTCCTTCTTTTCTCCTTCTTTTCTTATGCAATCTACTTCTTATTGTGATCTCCATGCTCATTTCCTTGAGAATTCTTGGTTAGGTTCACCTCAACCTTCTTGGTAAATCAACATGCTATAACAACAAACCTTTTGTTCATGATGAATCATGAACCTGAGCATTATGCACATTATCTTTCGATTATCAGAATGGTCAATGTTCATTTGTTAGTCTTCCACTCATACCTTTTATTTTAGAATGTAATCCAGGATTCTTATACATACATACATACATACATACATACATATATATAGCTAGATAGATAGATAGATAGATAGATGTTTGCATCTGACTACTCAATTCTCAACAATCATTAAAGTTGTGACTCTGTTCTCCTAACATAATCTTCACACAGTTCCTCCATAGGGAACTCCTTCAACATCCAACTTCCTTATTTCATATCATTCACTATCTGTGATAGCCTCAACCTTGAGTTAGTTCAATGATTTATCAAATATTCCATAAGGAATATAAACATGCATCTTTGTTATACATCCAGATTATTCATACACACCTATTCCTTGTTTTTTTAACTTACATCCATGATGCACTTAACCACATGCACAATCATAAATCATTTAACTTATGATGGTTAACAATTGTTCTCATGCATCCCTCAAAGGCTTAATCATGTTTCCTTTTGTCATGACAACAATGCATCCTTGCTTCTTTACTCTTTCATCTATTTATATTAGTCTTTCTTGAGAGAATGGAACACATTCCCCTCAAGCCATCATTCAAAACATAAATTTCATGACTCTTCATAATGGATTCAACCATGTATCCATGGTATTCAATAAACTTTGGCAAGTGAAATTCTTGCCTCACATTCCACTCATCACAATAGTCATATTGTGCCTTTTGTATGCATATATTCATACATTGTAAACGTGCATCGCTTGCACTTTTAATATCATTCATACATAATTGGTATCAATATCAGTCTTTATGTCAAGAGGCCTCACAATGCATTAACCCCATGTCCTCAATCATATACAACCATAGCCCAAAATTCATCATGCAAGCTCATTGCTTGCACCCTTTCCCTGCCATACATGCACATGGACATATCAGACTTCCATATCCTCCTCTCAAGGACATTGCTACCATCCTTCTGACCAGCCTCATAGAGACACTCAACACTGAGTTTCCCTCTCAATTGATGGCTTGCAGTCATATGATTATTTTAAGCATGTATACACGTATATGTAGGTGCATCTCTTGCACCCTTTTTACATTGATATTTTAAATTTTAATATCATTGTTCTTTAGTGACAGATTACAGTCACTCGCATGAATATTCTCAAAGTCATAATTCATAATGATGTTTCCCCTTCTACATGGAAATAACATACAAGGGTCACTTTTTTCCTTTCTATTTTAAAAATACTTCCATAATTTAAAATTCGGATGGGTAGTTATTGTGCCACTCAAGGAAGTAAGATAACCACTTCTAGTCTCTTCTTCATGCCTCAATTCACTCTTGGTCAACCGATATTTACAAGGGAATCTCTTCCTAAACTCCCTCTTATAGATTTATGAGTATACAAATCCATATCCATATGGCTACCATCCACCTCTGAATGTCAATATGATCCATTGGTTGTCCAAAGGTGTTTGACGCTTCCTTAATCATACCTTACATCGGTCTCTCATAAATCCTTACAGTCTTGTCGTATTAAGGCAATAGGACGAAAAATTATCAAATTTCATTCTTGCGGTTAATTCCTGTTGTCATAAGGTCATCCTCATATAAAAGTTCTATTCGTAGACCGTACCTTACAACCCATCAGATGTTATAACATGCCTATTTTTCATGTTCAATATTTTTCTATATGCATTATTATGCATGGGCATGACCTTGAGTTGACATGGATATACACTCCATTAGCCTAACCATGAGCTTTTGAACTTGCTCTTATTGATTCACTTCTACCTTCATGAAGGTTTCTACCAATATATAGGGTTCCTTTTTTACTTGCTTACTGGATTATTCCAACAACAATTTCCGGTCAGTAAATTGACCTTACCATTTCCATTAATCCTTTGATCGTGAGAGGTCATACACATATACTGGGTTTAATCCTTTATTAAAAAAGTAATTATTAATTCTACGGATCCTTTCAATCCATTCATCTCCAAGTATTGCTATTAGTGTTCATCAACATAATCCCATTCCTATGGGATTGGCCATCATTTCCGAGAAGAAATGGTAGTCTTTCTCTACCACAAAATAGCATGATTCAATGTCATTGGGTAAAATACCAACTGAATTTTAAATCCACATGCTTCTACTCGAGGAACTTATGCAAATGATTTTCGTTTGGCAGTAATATTATCAATAGTCTCATATTAGCCTTGGTAACCCAAATCTTATGTTGATACAATAGCACATACGATTGCATAATGAAGTCAGCTTCTTTATTTGGAAACATTAGCAACATACAATGCATATTTCCAAAACATCTATCAACGGTAAAAAAAATCATTCCTCGCTTTAGTAGAGGTTTACTAAGCCTCTTAGGAATGGGTAAAATAGGGTGTTACCCCTTAAAGTCCCCTAATAATGTTTTTATATGACTCGTGTATGATACCAAGCAGGCCAAGTATTATTGCCATGCTCTGTACCAATTTGTAACACACCCGACCCCTAAATACTCCTTTAAGGGATGGGACATCATAATTTTGTTTTTCCTAACTATCTCAAATCCTAATTCTGGGATCTCCATTGGCTACTGCTCACCATGAGATTTCTAGCGGTCGCCACCACACTAAAATACGAGTTCTAGTTTTCAAGTTATTGCCTCCTGAAGCTCGTCAAAAGTTATTAGTCAAGGGATACGTAGCATCCACCTCATACATACCATCCAGAATTCCTCGATGCCCCGAAAATCCCAATGCTCCTATATCTATGATGGAGCCATTCTCGATCAAATTCGATGGTGGATATTCCTCCTAGTTAAGGCATGTGCCTAAGGATAATTCGACATTTGGCGATAAGTGCCCCTTTGTTTTCGACGCACGAGACCTCCCAAAGTCCCAAAATATATCCACATGGCCTCGGCCATTTGTCGATCGGCTCTCGGTGTTCTATGTTGAACGTCAATGTTTGACATCACCAACCACGTTGGCCAGGAAAGCACAAACCAGAGGTTGACAGATTGCAAGGGCCAGGGGTAACACATGTCCTCATCAGGGGGTGACACATGTCACACGCTAACATGCATAAGGTTTCTGCAAAATGTCCATATCCCGGTGACATGTGGCACCTTAGTTGCGGGTCCACATCACCTTGGATGATGTCAGTGAGCCACGTCAACCCCAGACAAACAACCTTCTAACATGCTTTAGATATCACAGTCGAGATCTATCCACATAGATCCATAGATATACAGTTCTCTTTTCTTCGCAACTCTGGGCTTCGGAGCTTATCAACTCACCACATCTCGAGTCCCCCCGAAGTGCCAAGTCTCCAGACTAAAGGATCTGGTGCCACACGTCCCATGTATATCGATGAATCGGATTTACTCCGTTGGTTCTGAATTCGGGAGTATTCACACTTTGAAGAGTCTCATCCAAATTCCTCCAAAGTGTCAAACCTTCAGACCCTGGAATCTCATGCCACATTTCCTTCACCCATGGCAACACCGTCACTCAACACATGGATCCCCACGTGCTCTCAAAGTGACACACACATTCCCTCGATTGAATGGCTAAGAGGGGTCCCGAAGGATCCATAGATCCATGGTACACATTAATTTTCTACTTTGGCCTTCGGGGGTTTTGACGTTACAACACCCTGGACCTCCTGAAGTGATCAATGTCGGGCTAACTATATCATAGATCTGATGGTTGGAATAGTTCCTAGGCATCCTCAGATCTATGGCCCAGATTAACTTCGGGCTCTGAGACTTTGGAGGATCCATCTCCCTTATGACGAATACCAAAATTCTTCGAACTCACGAAAACTGAAGGAATCGATGATTTAACACCTACACTCCTTATCCAAATCCAATGGTCGTGACATACATTGGATTCTCCTGAATGGATCTTGTCCGCTCATCTTCCAAACGAAAGGATCTTCCCTTTCGAGACTTAAATCTCGCTATCCTTCATGAGCTTCATCAGTTCTAAAAGACTTAGGTGTTGGCATGCACTTTGAGCTCTTTCTCATGAGCTTAATAGACTCCTTCTCCCAGGAGACTCAAAACAACTCAGAGTGTTCACATGCATACGGGAAACTATGCCCAAGGTCGACAAACTCACAATTCATTTTCTTAAACTTGAGTCGCTACAGGGCTCGATCATTTACGTGTACATACCATATAGTTCCTTACTTTCTTAAATACATGATCATGCAAAGATAAAGGGACACGGTCTAATCATCAAGAAAAAATGCACATACCTAAAACATTCATAGGATATCCAACTTTAATTTACAGTTACAGTTCAATTACACAGGATATGAGAATACTTATGTATTACAGGTTGCAACCAACTAAATAACTGTGGGTGTGTGCATTTCCACCCAACCATAGGCTCAGAGGTATTCACTCTTATCACTCTACCCACCCTCATTCCAAGCCATGATATCACCAGGGAAATTTATTTTTTTCTCATAGATCCTCTCTTTTTCAGAGAAACCTGTGACTTATTAGATGTTTCCTCAACATCAAACTCGTGGCCTTTCTCTTTCCTTCTGCATATTTAGGTCGTGTGTTCCCCTCTGTGCATGCTCTCTTGTTTGGTGTCTCTCCTACTCTCTGCAGAGCCTCACACATCTATTTCCACTCTCTGCATGTGTATATCCCCTTTATTCCTTTCCCATGATGGTTCTTGACCTATCCGGTTGTAATATCCCCAAGGACGAGCCCTGTTGTAATCATGTTTATGAATTGTAAATCATGCTTTGTAGGTTGGTGAGCCAAGTGTTGATAATATGGTGGGCTTATGTGTTTATTAGGCTGAAGAGCCTAAGTGTTAAAGGCCAGAAGCCTATTTTTTTATATGTAATATGAAGAACATTAATAAAGATTAAACATCGTTGCGTGGAGACCAACCATGAATAAAGAGTGATGGGGGACTAAGCTTACACAGGGTGTGTAATTTTTAAACCTGTGAAGTAAAGAAATGCATATATATTCTTAAGAAAAACATAATTTAATCAATGGCTCATACACAGAGTACAAAGAGATTTTATACCGGAAACCCTCAACCAGGAAAACTTTCTTATATTCATTATATCAAATTTCACCATCACCATAAAATATATATAAAATGTTTTTAGGTATTTCGTAGATACTAAAACCCTAATCCCTTAATCTGGGATTAATTTACAAAACTACTAAAAATAGAAAAAACCGCCCAAAAAAAAATTTTGGGACACTGCCCCGGGCTACCACGCGTTGTCGAACATTGCACGTAACTGGGGGGGGGGGGGAATACCTGAAACCCCCTGGGACCCCCCTATGAAAGCGCCCGACGCACATGACAAAAAGAGCACTACTAGAGGGATTGTCAGACACAGTTGTCATATCTGACGCACCCACACATGCACATGCAAAGAATATAACACATACCCAACATTCTCCCACTTGTTGTTTTCTTTGCATCCAGGGGTCTAAGGGATTATATAGTCAACAATCTAGGGCAACAATGCCCATTGTTACTCTACACCAGGAGAAATTTTCTATGCTCACAAACTTTGTCAATGAATCTGCAACATTCTTCAAAGTGTCAACCTTTTCCAGCAATACCTTCTTTTCCTCAACCATGTCTCTCACAAAGTGATACTGAACATCAATATGCTTTGTCTTCGAATGATAAGTTGGGTTATTTTCCAAGAAGATTTCACTCTAACTGTCACAATCTAATATCACTGCTTGTTGTTCCAACCCAATACCTGAACACAGTCTTTGTAACCATACTGCTTCCTTTCTTGCATGAGTGGTTGCCATGCATTCAGCTTCTATAGTTGAGAGTGCCACTACAACCTGTCTTTTGATCCTCCAAATAGGTTAAACACATACCCACTTGTAGATCTTCTACGATCCAGATCTCCAACCCAGTCTACATCAACAAATCTATGTATGTCCGGCACTCTGTCCAATCTTGGTCTTCCTTGGTAGCACAATCCATAACTGGTAGTGCCACAAAGATACCTGAAGACCCTCTTTACTATTGTCCAATGCTCCTTCCCTGGTTTTGACATATACCTGCTCAAAAATCCCACTGCATGTGCAATGTCCAGTCTAGTATAGACCATTGCATACATCAAACTTCCAACTACACTGGCATACAAAACATGGGACATGTCCTCTTCTTCTTCCTTTGTCTTGGGGCATTGATCTGCAGATAACTTTACACCTATAGGAATAAGAAATTTTGATCGGTTTACTTCCATGCATATTAAACCTCTACAATATCGTCTCAACATATTTTCTCTGATTCAACCAAAGTTTCCTGTTTACACGATCTCTTTTAATCTCCATTCCCAAAATGAGGTTAGCAACACCGATATCCTTCATGTAAAATTTGGAGGATAGCTGCGATTTCACCTCCTTGATAACATCCATGTTATTTCCTACCAACAACATGTCATCAACATACAAAACTACATAAATGAAGTGATTACCAACCTGCTTG
>JZKD02S1312533.1:1379380-1400817 GCA_000966675.3 Picea glauca
AGAGCACTACTAGAGGGATTGTCAGACGCAGTTTTCATATCTGACGTGCCCACATACACACATGCAAAGAATATAACACATACCCAATAGGGCGGGTAAGGGAAAAACGGACTGAAAGGTTGAAAAGAGGGGCTAAGATTAGGGGCTTAAGTCCTTGAGAATAATATTTTATTATTAGTCTAAAGCTATGTGACAAAACATGTTTGAGAGGCAACACATGTAGCTCCAACGTGTGAAAAAGGGAACGCATGCAGCTCCAGGAAGACAAGTGTCGACCTGGGTGCATGTGGTTAAAAACGGAAGCGTCGGCTAAGTTAGGGGTTGGTCCTCCATTCTTGCATCTATCTGTCTAAACCGTGTTGCTATGCATCTGATATTTGCATTGATTCCTGGTCACACAGCTCTGAAACCAGTGTTACCTGAACCGTGCATTGTCTTAGTGCCATGTTGTCGTTTTCTACCATCTTAACCGCTTGAGTTTATGTTCGACCTCTTCATTGATTGACCCATGTCACAAACCCATGGATTGAGCCGTGTCACCTGTGTATCCTGTGATTCAAGCCTATCCGCTCTTGCAGAGTCAAGTCTGTACCAGAACTGTCTTTGGGTTGTTGCCTTCTGTTTCTCAAGTGGTGTTGACCAGTTGATTTTGCTGCTATCCTCACTGTGTTGGAATTGATTCAAAAATGGATGAAGAACCGGATTTCAAGACTGTGGTTGAAGAGGTAGGATGTCAGGCCTATGAGAAGCTCTCTCCAAGAGAGAGAGTCTATTGGGAAGTGGTTTTCTCCTAGAGAGAATCCAACACCATCTACAGAGCTCTAAGAATTCTTGATTTGGCTTGTTGCCGAGACCCAGAGAGGGAGGTGAAGCACCAATGGACTATGCTTGTGAAGGTGTATACTCTCGTGTGGAATAGGAATGTGGGGAATGACATTCCATGAGTAGTGGGTGTAAGAAGGCTCCTGGAGACAATCCTTCCAGTTGCTCTCTGCAGTTTTCCTGTAACCTCAGCCTAGCCTAGGATTCCCTTGCCCGGTGGAGCTTAGTCCCAGCTCGGGGGTGACCTACTACTGAGAGTGATGAGCAGTGTGGTCTAAGGTTGGGAGGTTCATGGAAGGTATGCACGCAGTTGGTGGTGTATCACGGTTTCAAAGATAAGTATCATTTTGTGTTTTAATTCTATACTTAATTAAAATGCATGTTTGTGATGACTGTAATATTATCATGTATTCTGTTGCAATGATATTTTTTGTTAATTATGTTTAATTCTGTACGTTAAAAGTAATACCATGATTACTCTGTATTGTTGGTTAAATTTCCATAAATATGTTAATTAGATTTAATATGCATGTTATATATATAAGTATGAGAATGTTTATGCGAAGTAGAATTTCTCGACAAGTGGGTTGATGGTCAAGGACGTTACAAATTGGTATCAGAGTATGTTTTCAATGTTGAGCCTGGATGGGTCAAATAAGTGGTATTTGGACCCAAGGTTTTGAGTGGAGATGGTGTTCGGAGGAACCAATTTCAAACCTTAGATTGTTTCTGAGTGACAGGGGGTTACATTGGTCGTGTTACGAAGCTCAGGAGGAGTAGCGGTAGAATAAAATCGTAGTCGGCATGGTTGTTGGCCCTTGACCAATTTTTGAGGATCCTTGGTCATGTTTGACCTATTTTTGGGACTTCGACAGGATGTCGAAGGCGTAGTGCAAGACGAAGCAGAGATCGCGGGATCTCAGCCCCTTTTTAGGGCCTTTTTGGGTTTTCGTCTTATGTAATGGGTATGGGGATGTCGTCCCATGGGTTTACCCATGCTTAGGCCTATTTTGTAATGTATAAATAGAACTCTAGGTGATGTAAGAAGTAGTGAATAGTGAATAGTAGTGACTAGTTTGTTGCAAGTGTGCTAAGTATTGAGTGATAATTGCTTTGTTCATACTGTGTGAGGCTTGCAGAGCTAAGTTCAAGTGATTGTAAGAGAATGTGGAAGGATTTGTGCTATAAATCAAGGAAGGAGGATCTAGCGAGCTGCGCATATCTCCTGTCCTCTGCAGATTTGATTTTGAGTCTTTGTGCATGTAATAATATTGAAAGAAGCTAATAAAAAAGATGAAGAGTTGGTGGATGTAGCCCTAGGGTGGGGGTCAACCACGTATATCCTGTGTTGTGAATGATTTGTGCTTTTGGTTGTTCTTTTGTTTATGTGATTCAATGCTTAGTGTGAGTTTAGATAATAGATGAATCTGATATGATAGTTTAGTGTTGAATAATGTGAATGAATGCTAGATCTGATCTCTATTTGTATGCTTAGTGCTTGAATCTATTGGATCTGTGTGAATACTGCGTTGTTAGGGTTTTGGTTGCGCTATAAACTAAAGCTTAATATTAATGAACTGTAATAACTAAGTGCTCTATTAAGGTGTTACAATCACAGATCTGTGTCCCAGCTAAGGTTGCAGACACTGGAGTCCTACAACCACTCCTACTTCTACCTCGAATGAGACTTCACCTGCTTCACAGGTGTTGCCGAAAGGGTCGGTAGTTAGGATTTTGTTGGTGCATTGTTGTAGCATTGAACCCTGGGTATGCCCCTGTGCCAACAAATGGTTCTGTTGTCGGGACCTAAAACTGTGATTGTTGGGAACTGAGGAAGAAGAATCCTTGTGCAAAGATCTGACCTGAAACTGTGATTGTTGGGAACTGAGGACAGAAAATAAATCTTTGTGCGTAGATATGTTGCTTGACTTGCGAAGCTCTATGCTAAGGAAGGAGGTAGATCTAAAGAAAAGAGGTAAGATCTGAACACTTTGTGCTCTGATAGAGGTAAGAATAGTGAAAAGTTTTAGATATGGAAGATTTGTTCTCTGTCGAAAGTAAGATAAGTGGAAATTTTTGTTTCAAGAATATGGATCTAGGTATGTTTGATAAATTTTGTCCTAGCCTGAAAACTAGGGTGCAGCTAGAAGAAAGAATATTTGATATGAGTAGATCTGATAAGAATAGTGAAAGATATGTTATTCCTATGCATATAAAGAATGTTTGGACTAATAAATGGATGCAGGATCCTAGAAATATTTTTTTGCAGGTTAGCTACCATGATCCTAGTATGTAGTATAGGAAAGGATGGGGATCATTTAAGAGAAAGAGAGGATTAAATCTTTGTTACAGTTGCAGAAGACCAGGACATCTTGCTAAGGAATTCCCTCATAGAAGACCCAATTGTCTTTGTTGTAAAGCTATGGATCATGAAGTTTTGGATTTCCCTAGAATGATTGCTAAACTTGAAAGAATGAGTATGAGACAAGAAGACCATGAGAAAGGTCAAGACACTAAGACCATGGCAGAACCCCAAAAAGAATAGGAAATTGTATTGCTACAAATGAAAGAAACCCTGAATGACCACCGAAATATCAACTTATTAGAGATCTTTAAAGAAAAAGAGTACATAGAAGCAAGAATAGGAGACTTTGACATTGATTGTGTTCTGGATGAAGAAATAGAGGTGAATATGATGACAGAAAGAACTTGGGAAACTTTAGGAAAGCCTACTATGATTCCTTCATTGGGGGGAATAGGATTATTTAGAGGAAATATGATAACCCTATGTGGAAGACTTACCCAGATATCTATGAATACTCATGGAACTTTGACAGAAGAATATTTTGAGGTTGTTTAATTTATTTAGAACAACACCCCATTTGCTATATTACTAGGAAAACCTTGGATTGAAAGGGATCGGGCCATAAGGAAAGAAGAAGAAGAAAGAATTAAAAGATTTCATGACTAGGAGGATCGCAAACTTGATTGAAGAATAGGAGAACAGATCGAAGCTATTTAGAACCAAAAACTTGGATGTCGAAGTTGAAATAGCACAAGAAGACTCACAGAAGACTGAAGCACCTAACCCTGATAGAGAAGAAATATTGCCCTTGAATCCTAGGAAAGAATCTCAACAACGCGAAGTTACTATGCCAAGAGGAGATATGAATCGGAATGGAAAGAGGAATACCAAGATGAAGCTCACTGGAAAGAAGGCTAGAAAACTAAGTAAGAAGAGATTAAATATCAAAAAGTTACACAAGGTTCCAGAGGGAACTTCATGGAAGGAAAATTTTCAAAACTGGAACTTTGTCAGGATAGCAGAACAACGCCACATGGCACTTTGCCATGGTGAAGCAATATAGCCATTGGAAACAATATAACCATTATATTGATGCCCCGAATGGGTAGAACGATATTTGTGTTCAAAAGGATCACCATCAGACCATTGGTACCACGTTGTAATGGACATAACTGAATTAATGAAGGCTTCTCACCCATTAGAGATATTTCTTGCCCAGTTATCTAGTTATTCCGTCAAGCCTTGCACTAAGAACACTTTTTCCAAACATGATTATATAAGCCTGCAGATCAATTGATTTTTCACAGTTATCATTGAGCTATCACCATTTGTCATGTTGCATTGAGTAGTTACTCTTCAAACCTAACATATTCAACCACGAGCGTGTATGTCTGAAGAACTTAGCATAGTTGAAGAGTCTTTGAAGGAGTTCCTCATCGACCTCATGACTAAAAGAGTAATGTCTATGTCTGTGGTTGTAAAAGAACCATCGAAAAGAGGAGTAAAAGCTTCTCCGTCGACCACTCGCAGATCTGGACGATCTCGAGTCGTCACAGAAAAGAGAACCAAGCACAAAGATGACCTAGAAAATGCGAAGCTAATCCCAACCATCTTACCCGATTACATCCCGCCTCTGGCCGGCATGGTGAGTCGTGATATTGTGCCAAGAGATTTTGATTACACCATGGTTACTACATACCTCCTGAAGGGGATACGCGTAGTTAGAGAATAGCAGGACAAGATCGCAACGTTGAAATTCGGTGACTTCAACCTAGGAGACCGCAAGAACCATAGTATGCTTGCCCCATATAAATACTTGACCAGGACAAAAGGGAAGAACTCAAAAATAATCCCCTATCCATGGACGATGAACCTCGTGTAGTCCACCCTATTGAATGTAATGAAAATCCCACACTTCGGAAGGCACCAAGAGGTTAACGCCTGTGTTAAGCTCCTTCTCTAATGTTACGATGGTGAATAGTTATGGCTAGACTAACGTATCATAGCCGATCCGACGATGATCCATAGGATTGCCGAATTAAGTATGCAAGGACCTGACCCACAGGACTTCTATATGGGGAAATCCACAGATCGTGCATTAGCACAGCATATCAAAGATATCTACGGTGATGTTGAGAAGGGGATGCGAGGCTACAAGGTAGCTTCCATCCAGAATGGCGCAATGCTCCTAGCATGCCAATTAATTGCAGGAAAGATAGTAAGGACGAACAGACTCGTGCAGGTCATAGGGTTTGTTGTTGACCTCGTAGGGAAATGCATGGAAGGCCTACAGATGAACTGGGTGAAGTACCTAGTTAATCAGCTGGAATTAGACTATCGCGAAGCACAGGATCAGGGCTACGAGTTCCACTTTATCTGGCTCCTAATCCTCATCGTGTTTATTGCTTGGGAGATGCCAGAAGGTGCGACCTTCTCAGACATTGAGCCACTCGAACCACTTTCTACGAAGTTCACCATGCTCTGGTACTCGAGCGACATGGGAAAATAGTGGTAGTCAAACGTAGTCTTTCACACATATTATCTCCAACTGAAGAGGGCTATCAAAGATGATCCTCGCATGATGCCAAACATGCTACAGTGGTTCCGACCCCTCATGAAGTTCCACACAAATCAACACTTCATATATATAACCGTGTGAGCAAATGAGCATAAGAAGGAGCTTCATTCATACTACAAGCTCACAGAAGAGGACCTCGAGGAGATAACTAAGGATTGTTCAGAAGACCTCCTTACCCCCGTTGATCCTGCAGAAATGTTTGACCCCGAAATTGACAGCTCGAAGGCCACTCACAAAGAACATGACACACCCGAAACCAGCAGAAGGAAGAAGACCACAAAAGTCCAAGACTTAAGCAACGCATCAGAAAAATCTACTTCAGTATCACTTGGCCAAGGGGGTGATGACAAAGTAGAAGAGATAAACGGAAAATAATATGAGAAGAAGCAAGGTGAAGTAACAGTGCCTAGAGATGAGGCTAATCCCTTGAATAATACAAAGGTTTCTTCCCTGAAACCCTCTTCCCAAAATAAATCCAGAGCCACATTGACCAAGATGCAGACTGTGCTCATTGTCGATGACTTTAAATTCATCATCGCAGTTGTAAACGATGCCTCACAGGAAATCTTGCAGAAACATGAAGCCAAGTAGGAGGAGATGTACGACAGAATCAAGGTTGAGATCTGAGGGGTATAGTAGGCTCTTCAGTCCAATCGCGCAGTGTCCATTGCACCGCTGCCATCTAAAGAACTAGAGTTGGGAGATGAGCCAACCCAACTCCGCTGACTAGTTGATGCGACTGAAGATCGCCTTCGTCGCGCATAGGAAGAAATAGAACAAGCCACCCAGGCCTTGAAGCAAGTGCAATAATTAGTCATAGAACAATGTCGAGTTGCGGAGAAGGAGAAGGTTTCTCTCCAGACAAATTTTGAAGAGGAGAAATCACAGATTCAGCAAGAAAAATAATAATTGCTCGCAGAAAAACTCGAAGTGAAAGAAGTAGTCAACAGATCACTTCTCTCTATGACAGGCTTAGAGCCAAAGGCAGAATACCAAGTCAGGCATCGAGTAGAATATCTCATAGAAGCTATCTAGTAGCTACAACAAAGAATAGCAAACTTAGAGATCTGCACAGTTCCCAACACCCCGCAGGATGTGAGGTGTCAAAGAGATGCAACTGCTCGAAGCACAGTTGAGAGAATAGAGGCCCTTGCAATGGAATGTAAATAACTAAGTGATCGTAGTGCCCAGACTTATGAGCGACTCACTGAGAATCCAGAACTGAAGGCACTGGAGTCACAACTCCAGGAGGCGAAGCAGCAAGAAGAAACAATACAGGCGTAGTTGAAGCCCCTATCAGATGTTGAAAGGATGAAGCGATCCCAAGAGTAGCACACTTATCAACAGCAAGCCCATATCATTCAGAGAAGAGTCATGGAAGTGAATTAGAGGCTCCAACCTATACAATATGAGGCTTTCCAACTACTCTCATAGATCGAATGTCGAGGAGGAGAACTAGAGAAATTCGTCATTGCGGCTGAACAATGCTTAGAGGGACCTGTCAATGAAGTTGTTATCCAAGAGTTCACTGAGTAGGAGGCCATGGCACAACAACAAGTTGAAGCAGCTCAAGGATTTTGAGGAAGAATTACCCACATCAGAGTGACTCAAGACGAGTCACAGGTGAGTGTTGGGGGCTTGTTCTCCCTTGACCAAGTTTTGAGGATCCTTGGTCATGTTTGACCTATTTTTGGGACTTCGACAGGATATCTAAGGTGGAGCGCAAGACGAAGTGGAGATCACAGTATCTTGGCCCCTTTTTAGGGCCTTTTTGGGTTTTGGGCTTATGTAATGGGTATGTGGATGTCGTCCCATGGGTTTGCCCATGCTTAGGCCTATTTTGTAATGTATAAATAGAAGTCTAGGCGATGTAAGAAGTAGTGAACAGTGACTAGTAGTGACTAGTTTGTTGCAAGTGTGTTAAGTGTTGAGTGCTAATTTATTTGTGCATACTCTATGAGGCTTGCAGAGCTAAGTGCAAGTGATTGTAAGAGACTGTGGAAGGATTTGTAATATAACTCAAGGAAGGAGGATCTAGCGAGGTGTGCAGATATCCTGTCCTCTGCGAAGTTGATTTTGAGGCTTTGTGCATTTAAGAAGATTGAAAGAAGATAATAAAGAAGATGAAGGGTTGGTGGACGTATCCCCAGGGTGGGGGTGAACCACGTATATCCTGTGTTGTGAATGCTTTGTGATTTTGGTTGTTCTTTTGTTTATGTGATTCAATGCTTAGTGCGATGTTAGATGATAGATGAATCTGATATGATAGTTTAGTGTTGAATAATGTGAATAAATGCTAGATCTGATCTTTATTTGTATGCTTAGTTCTTGAATCTATTGGATCTGTGTGAATACTGTGTTGTTAGGGTTTAGTTGCGCTATGAACTAAATCTGAATATTAACGAACTATAATAACTAAGTTCTATGTTAAGGTGTTACAATCATATATCTATGTCCCATCTAAGTTTGCAGACACTCGATTCCTGCAACCACCCCTGCTTCTACCTCGGGTGAGACTTCATCTGCTTCACAGGTGTTGCCGAAAGGATCGGCAGTTAGGGTTTTTTTGGTGCGTTGTTGTAGAATTGAAACCTGGGTATGCCCCTATGCCAACAGTGGTATTTGACCAGAGAGAGAGAGCACTCAACACTTGAGTTGTTGGAGCCATAGGATCTGTTCGGACGAAAGGGAAATTCAGTATGATCATCATATCTGGAGAAGGTACAGGACGATTATCCTGGAAGCCCTTCAAAGTTCGACAATCGAGAGAAGCGGGGTGTGTGGAGGCATAAATGCCTGAAACCCAAAACCCTGAAGTCCCGAGGGAGATCTACACCATATATCTGGAGAAAATAGCTTGACTGTTGGATCAAGAAGAAGAGAAGATTGTAATTTTGGGAGTTCGATTGTCAGGAGAAGTGGGATGTGTCATTGCACAAACTCCTGAAGTCCAAAGTTATGAAGTGAATGAGTAGATGTGGTGGGGTCGGATGAAGTCACTAGTATTCCTCCATGTGGAATCATGTGTCAGCAGGGTTAGTGGGTCCCAATTTTATGTAACGTAGTTAAGGGTCGGAGGACCCACAACAATGTTGATCATGATACATCAAGATCAACAGCTAGGATAAATTGTGGGGACCCAAGTTGCATGGAAGATAATTATCCAAGGTTGTCCTGCAATCCAAACCATGGTTTCACTGAGGGGTTACATGTCAGAGTTAGGAGAATTGCGGAATAAAGGGCGGGTTACTCCAAAACCACCGTTGCATGCCCCCGCAATTGGGAAAATGTTAAGTGATGTAAGTTAATGAAATCACCTAAGGTGACGTGGAAGTGTTCAGGGTGTGCGGATGTAAAATATTCTGAAGTCCCAAAGTACCGGAACTCAAATGCCTGAGGTTCCATAGTGAGTGTCAGTCTTTATATGATGGGTAGATGTGGATGGTTGATCTACCCTACATCGCGAGTTTGTTAGTCTGGAATTCAGGAAGTTGTTTTGAAGTGCTTTGAAACCTCCCGAAACACAAATTCGTGAAGTGCCCTTTTTGCTAAGCGAGTGGTAAAGACCCGCGATCACGTGGGTTGGGAATTAAGAGAGAAGGGGATAGAGCCCGAAGGATTGTTACAGAGCCGAGCAGAGCTCGGAAAATTCATGAAATCTTAACATTTTCTTAATTCATATTTGTTTATGAATGTTGTGGGATTTGTTAAGGAATAATGGCCTGACAAATTTTGGTTGTCTCCACATTTTGTTTGCAGAAGTTTAGCGAGTGCCATAACTAAGTAGAATTTCCACTAAGTGCAAAAGAAATGGAAGGGACACAGAATGATTCCAGTTCAGAGAATGAAGCTAAAGGGATGGATGTTCATTTGGGAGTTGAAGGGTCGAACTCCAATGGGCATGGAGAAGAGATAGATAAGGAAGGGCATATGATGAATATCATTGATCGATTGCAGAAAGATGCCCAAACTCATCAAGTATATAGTAGAAAGATCAAGAAAGCTCAGGATAAACAAGGTGAATTCAACTTAAAGTTGATTAAGAGCCTGGAAAGAATCGAAAATAAATTATATAAGGAGAGTGACTCAATCAAAATAGGGAGTCGTAGGATCCTTGAGAAGAAAAGAAGATCAAGAAGTGTTAGCAGGCATCGTCATCACTCCCTGAAACACTCCAATAAGGAGGCACACAGTAGTTCAAGCCCATCCCCTACCACAAAGCACAAAATATCTAGAGTGGATGAACTAAAGGGAGAAATGAACAAGATTAATCCTCCCACATTTGATGGAGATCATAAGAAGGAGGAAGATGTGGAAACATGGTTGCTTGACATGAGGAAATATTTCCAACTGCAGAACTATTCCTCTCATGCAGAAGGTAGAATTTCGATGTATCAACTGAAAGGAAAACCATCCATGTGGTGGGATCAACTTGTGCAGGTACAACACATTAGAGAGAAAGATATCACTTGGAAATAATTCAAGAAGTATTTCCAAAATAAATACTTGACTAAAATATACTATGACAGAAAGATGAAAGAGTTCTTTGAACTCAAGCTGGGTAGCATGACCATTGATGAGTATGAACGCTTTTTTTGGAATTACTAAAGTATGTTCCATTCATCAAGGATGAGACTGTCAAGATTCATAGGTATCTAAGTGGATTGCCACCTTCCATTGGTGACAAGATTCAGTATGATGATCCTAATACTATGGAAGAAATGATAAGGAGGGTGAAATTCTTGTATGAGAAGCAAAGAGAGAAGCCTACTTTCCGGAAGGCTTGGGAAAACAAGAAGAAATTATAGATGGATCAGAGGAATAAGGGAACTAAGCCACCCTTTTTCAGAAATAGTTCTCAAGGATAGACATCATTTAGAGAGTCAAGTATGGCTAACGTAGGAGAACAAAGGCCAAGGCAGACGCCCATTTAGTATTGGGGTTGTCAGGGGAACCAAAAGTACAGAGATTGTCACCATAAAAATGGCAAAGTGAGAGTTGTCCATAATGTTCAGCAAGTTGAAACAGTGGAGGACATGGGCAGTACAATTCCAAGGATCTACGTAGCCCTGTTGTTTACGGGCGAAATTGACCGTTCGTCAACTGAGAGATTGGAACCGGTCCGAGGTTGTCTAATAACCCAAGCCGTTTGGGATGAACCACCCTGACGGGTTTAGCGGCTCTGTTAGCCGATCTAAGTTCCTAAGAAAACAAAAAAATAAAACTACTCTAAACTAACTAATCTAACAAAAATAACTATTAAACAAACTAAACTAATCTAACTAAAAAAAAGAAATAAAACAAACTAATACACTAAACTAACTATTCTATATATATACAATATACTATCTAATACTATACTAACTCTAAGAAATCAAATATCTAACTACTAACTAAAATAAATCTTATTCACAAAATTAACAATTTACAGATTTGAATGAAAACCTGAAAAACTCATTTGTATTCTGCCCTAAGACAGTGAGAGATATTTTTTGTTGATTTTATAATTTTATGAAACAGAAATTAAATAAAAACTAACTAAACTAAACAACTAATATASTAACTTTAACWACTTAAATTATACTAACAAATTAATCAAACGAATAAATAACAAACTGACCTRGAGAAAYGCTCCARGTTTGTCCTGTRTRTRMTGATTGTYTTAGCTGATMRGARGGAGGAAACCCGCACCGAATTATCCAGRMGCTYSTYRTAAACRRWAAGYTGCAGTGCWCTTCAAATATGATTAYAGGACAAACAAGACATAAAAATTACAACAATCTTATGATTTATAAATCTTCACAGTTAGATAAACCCGTATGCAAAGATCTATACGAAATGATTCAATTAATGAAGAAGAGAAATATGTGATTCATTAACTGAAACAAAGTACTTGTTGTATTTTTAAGTAATGAGAGAAATCAGATATGGATAAAACATTAATTAAATCATATCATTCTACAATAGACTATGATAGCTAAAGTAGTCTATAATCAACTGCACATGACATGCATAAACTTGAAACAAAAGATTGATATATTGAAAAGCGAAAGCTGTAGAAAAACATCAACTCTTGTCTCAGTTTGTATTAGAAATCCATAGCCTGGTTCTCCCACAAGTGAGGATGCCCCTTATTACACAAAATAATAAGTATTAAAGACCTTCCACAGGGTAAAACATCCTTGTGGAAGTTATCAAAACTGTTTACATAAAATCTGGGAAGATATCCCAAGTCTGACTAAACTAGGAACCTAAAATAAAACTAAAACACAAAAATATCTCCTAGACTGTCCATCATGCCCAATGCAATTCAGATGTACCTGAAAAGGGTTAAAAATGGACAAGTTAGAAGGACATTTTATTGATAAAATGATAAAAAATCTAATTCTATAGATTAGCTACAGAATCTTGCGATTATGTAGCTAGTCTAAATCAGACACAGAATCAACATTAAAATCAATTCAAATCTTTAAAGAATTAAATTCAACTATTAACAAGTATCTAATATCTATTTGAAAGACAAACGAGTCATTCAAATTGAAATTGTCATACTAGTTTGAGATCAAAACATGACTAAGATCAATCAAACGACTACAGAAATGCATATACTCTGTTTCGTTTGTTGTCACAAAATCGAGTAAACAAAATCGTAATGAACATTAATGAAATCGTTTTCATATCAAACTAGAATAGATACAGTTAAAAAAATCGATTTCCTTATCCATCAACTGTAAACACGACTGAATCTATACGAAAACAACAGGATCACTTTCAGATTCGATACAACTGTATTAACATAAACAAACGATCCATCAAATCAAAATTGGTGTGTCAATTACCACAAACGAAATGATAATGGGATAAATCGATTGATAATAGGATCTGTAGGATTTGTTCAATTTTTTTTTATTTCTATTTGGGGCAAACAAATCGATTGACTTTGAACGAAATCGTTAATTTCAAAACGAACTTATTAACCGAATTTGACAGAGATAACATTTGTCGATATGCGTTTAATCAACTCATTTTGCAAATTAAAATCAAGCTGAGCAACATCTATGATATGAATCCAACTCATGAAAATAATCATTCTAATTGAAAATACACAGCAATCCAATCAAGACAAGAACGAATCGAACAGTTGGAATTTAACATAGTCATTGTGAATCAAAATCGCTCCATGATTCGAGCGTAGATATCTTTTGTACATGCTTAAATGAGAATATCGTTTTCATATGAAATAGAGTTGTTCTTTCCAAATCAGAGTCAATCAGAGTTGTATTCCTAATTTAGAAGATTACATCACATCAATTCAAACTCACGAAGTCGTTCCAAAATCACAGCATACAAACTAACCATAACGAAATCATACCAAATAAAAACATGATCGTGCTCTAAATTTAGCATGAAAAACTCTTGTTCAGATTAGATACAAACAAATCCAATCGAAAGCAAACCATCGATTTTGTTAACTCAACAAACAAATGAATCAAATCCGATGAAAACCTATCAAATGCTAAACTAGGCATGACCGAATCATTTAACCAAATCATAACCTCATTGAATTTTAGCAAAACGAAAACAATGTACAGGATGAACAACATTATGACAGAGCCATTTCAAATGATAGACAGAGCTATTTGAAAACCAAACTCAAATCATTATAGTAATCCGAGGAATTCACAAAACGAAATTGATACCTAAATTCATACCTAGATGACGAGGAGACATCTTGATCATGACATTTTGGAGTTGACAACGGCTGTACCCGATTCAACATTCCTAAATACAATGGAACCAGTGGTTTTTTGCTTCCTATCATTTGCTTGAATCTTGTCTCTTTGGCTGGTCAACACTGCAACGTGGTTTTCCAATGATTGGATCTTCAACTGTAGTAAAGGGACATCTATATATTATCGTTCCAACCACACATCACACTGGTCACATGACGACTGTCCGAGCTTCGAAAAAAGTGAGGGTTTGGTTAAATTGCCAAGGGTTTCGTTAGGTAGCTTTATCCCAGGGTACCTAGGATTGTTCCTTAGGCAAGGGGGGATATTAGAAATGAAGTCATAGGGTGGTTCGGAGCACAGACCCTGTGATTAAGGGTACTCACTAGCTAGGAAGTGTTCTATGTCAGAGTCTGAGTCTTCACTGAGGACTATGGGTTTATGCTCAGCACTAGGTTTAGGTTTATTTCTAGCCATTCTCGAGATAAGCCGAGCATTCTTTTTACCTTTGCCATCAACAGTAGGGTTTCCCTTGACCTTTTTTCTCACAAGATTTTTTATAGCCTCATCCTTCTCAGTTATAACGTCGGGTAGGTCAATATCAGGGTCGACTGAGGGTTTAGGACAGGGCAGTAGGACATGGAAGGGTACGGGTGGCCTGACCTTAGCTTCATTAACCACAGGCTTGTCAACTTGGACGGGCTCTGCCTCAGCAAAACCATTTCGAGAGATAAAGGCTTGCCAACTATCACCGTGGAGATTTAAGTGATGAACAATGATGAGTCTGATTAGGCCATGGTGGAACAGGCTACTATCGACCTTTTCTCTTTTAAACCTTTTCGACATTTTATAAAGGCTATGCTAGAAGTAAAAATGCATATGTAATGGATACCCTATAAAATTCATTAATAGTCGAAGGTGATAAAGAAAAATGAGTCCATATCGACCCTCACAGGTCACGAATTGTTTGACCACCATCAAAAGATCATGCCATCATGGTTTAAGTGTGGAAATGGGCATACCTCTGTCACAGGATGTGACCTTTCATGAGACGAGCAATAGTGACCATGGCACCTCCTCCACTTTAGAATTTTTAAACCAACGTTGGCCCATGGACAGTAACCATGTGGCAGAGCTAATGAACTCTTCATTTATTTCCAACTGAATGTCACCCACCTTGGCCCTACAACCATCAAAAATCAGGGCGAACTGCTGTGAAACAAACATATTAAAACCCTTGAATCGTTGTACAAAGGTGATCCAACCGCTATCCTTTAAGTATTTTCGTGCATTTTCGAACAACAACAAGGCTTGGCTACCGTTCAGCTCAATTCGCACCACCGGTGCCATGGAGAAGAGCACACAGTAAGTCCAGGGTTTGAATCATAGCATACACAGGAGAAAAGTGCACGAAGGGTTACCCGAGCTAACATAGGTGAAACAGGGATAAGGGATAGGCATTAATGACATAGTGCGAAGGTGGTGGAGCTATTCGCTGGCCATGCATAATAGTTATTGCCAAGGTACAACCACTGGTGCTTTAAACTATACAAATCACAACGCACATGTGTTATAACTATGCCATTTCAATCAATCCATTGAAACCTTTGGTAAGTGGATAAACCATGCGTGCAATCAAACATTATGCCATAGATTTAAAACCAACATACAAATCTAAACCAATCCCAAGTGTTGGACCAATGTGCCAATGTGTTTTATAGAACAATTCATACCAAGAGTTTAACCAATGTGCCAATGCGTTTGATCACATGAACTAGGTGTCATATTAAAATATATATATCGAGGGTTTAGCCATAACACCTATGTGCTTTTATGCAACCAATGGTCAAGTAAATCAAATCAAAGAACATATAAATCCAATCGCCAATGAATCACAAACTTAATCACTCATGAAACGAAAATACATAATCAATCAAAGAATGTCCAATGAGTACATATCAAAAAAAATTTGCCAACTGTATAATGATAAGTAAAATGTGCAATAGGCATATCGACAAGAAGGATAACGACAATTCAATAATGATTCTAATGCGACTTCGAAAGACCAAGTTTTCATGCTTACAGTTGTGAAAACAAACGAAGGTAAGTGTGCAAATAGCACAAAAATAAAAGTGTCGTTTATTTGAGAATTGCAACAAAAATTAAGGTTTGCAAAACATTAGTGTAGGCAGCTTATAAGACAGTAGAAAAATGTGAATTGGCTGCCAACATTGGCGACACACTGGTAGAAGCAGTTATCTCTGCCAAAAGAAACAAATTCAGATTAGGACAACAAAGATAATTCCAACTCAAAAATGACAACCAGAAAATCATATAAACATCATCATTAACCAACTATTCCAGCAGTGTTTTAAAAGATGAAAACAGATAACAGTCCTAAGACCAGTGAGTCATGACATTAAAGATAAAATCTCCAATACTGTTAACAGAGCCACTACTGCTAGCAGGCGTCCATAGCCTCGACAGGGTTGCCATTTAACCCACTCTGACATTTGTATCCTGCCAAGAAGTTCTAGATCAGAATAAAGGACATTAAAGAGGTTTCTTATTTGCAAATTTTCATATACCCGACATTGCTTCGCTGCCAGCGGGCCTGTTCAGTACCCCAACGAAGTTGCCTTGACATCATGCATGCATTTACCCGCTACCAGCAGACCTGTTCAGCATCCCGGCGGGTTTACAAGCACTTCCCACAGCTTTATTAATAATTTATTTTGTCTTATTTTTCAAAGATATATAGTTGAGTGGGGTGATGCTGAAAATCATGATATTTTAACATATTTTTTCAGACCTCATCAGAATTTTTTAGAATTGTCCTTTACTGAGATCCAGAGATGTTTCATTTACAAAAACAACTTCCTAAGACAGGGAGACATCTTTTGAGTCACTCCCTTAAGGAATAGGGACAGCGTAAAAAGATAATAGATGATCATGACAAGCTTTACTCAGAGATCAAAATCAATCATCTTCTTTCAAACAACAGACTTTTGCCAACACAGATATAAATTTCAGAAATATACCATTGATGTTTATACAACTTTATCAACAGTTATTTCAGCGAAGGAATTTTTCTATTGTCTTTGTCTGAATATCTCAGTGTACAAGTATGTGTATTTTCCAAAAACACAAGCTGACAAATTCAAAGGAAAAATCAAAAACAAAAAAGAAAACGAAAAAGCAAACAAAAGAAAAATATGTACATAATATACAAGGGTAGTTATCAAGCAAAGTATCTTTTCAGGGCTTGGCCATTCACTGGGTAGGTGTCAGGATGCCTTTCTAGATTCTGCAATCGAAAAGAACTGGGACCCAACTTTTCAGCATTAAAAAACAGTCCAAGCCACAAATTTTGAAATTTTGTGTGCTCTCCCTTTCCCTCGTGTGGTTTGTCCCATTTCAGGACGAGGTCACCTACTTCAAAATTCCTATCAGAAGTAGAGTTAGAATTGAACCAGCTTTTAACCAATAGTTGATGTTGATCTAACTTACGTTTATCTTGGGCTCTTACCTCTTCTGGCTTCATCAAAGCCTTAATTTGGTTTTCCAAAGGGGGACAATCTTCCTCTTGGATTTTCTGCGACAACTGAAGTGAAGGAAGAAGAATGTGAGGTGGAAGAATTGCTTCTCTTCCATAAATGAGAAAAAAGGGGGAGTTACCTACAACAACTTTTGGTGTTACCCTATCAGCCCACAGTGCATTCATCAGTGCATTGTGCCAATTTTTTTGATTTTCAACCACCGTTCTCTTGATGAATTTAATCAAGTTCTTGTTTGTCGATTATGCCAATCCGTTTCCCTGGGGGTAATAGCTAGCAGAATACCTCAATTTAATTCTTTTTTCCAAAGAGAACTCTCTCATATCAAGAGAAGAAAAGTAAGAAGCATTATTGAATACTAAACAGTCAGGGATACCAAAACGAGTGATAATATTCGAGTTTAGAAAGGCAATTACCTGACTGGTGTTGACGGTTCTTAACGCAGCAACTTCAGACCATCGGGTAAAGTAATATGTGGCTGTCACAATAAACTTGTGTTGTTGTGAGGACGGGGGGTTGATTGGACCTATGATATCAAGGCTCCACTGCTGGAAAGGAGAATCTACTGAAACGGGATGCAAAGGAAAGGCTGGTTTTTGTAACCGCCCTGATGCTTTCTAACAAATGATACATTTACGACACAAGGCATGGGCGTCTCTAAAAATTATGGGCCAGTAATAACCGGCTCTTAAAACCTTATGGGCAGTGGTGTCACCACCAAAATTACCACTAGCTTCTCCTGCATGCAACTCTAGAAAGACTTTTTCTACTTCGTCTTTTTCAAGACAGCGCATCAGTACACCATCAAAACTTTGTCGAAATAGAATACCATTAACCAGATGAAAGGAGGTAGAATTTAATCTCAACGCTCTTCTTTTAGTGGGATCAAGGTGATGGGGTGCTGACCCATGTTCAAGACAGAATCTTATATCGTCATACCAAGGACTAACAGAGTTTTTTGCGCAACATATTAGATTCTGATCGTGTTGTCCTAGGTTTGACGCATCACTTTATTCTTGTTGTCCTGCTGTTGAATCAGCAACTAACTTGCATAACCCTTGGCCTCTCACTATCTGAGCTGGGGTGATTTATAAGTCATACTCCTGCAAAGAGGTGACCCAGTTAGCTCTCTTTTCACCTAGTTCCTTCTGCACTAACAAGTTCCTCACGGATGTGTAGGGGACAATGACTTTCGTCCTAGACTTCAAAAGATAGGACCAGAAGTGCTTAACTGCTTTGAAAACAGCGTAGTCTTTCCAATCTACCACTGTCTAATTAAGTTCAGTGCCTTTGAAAGCGGAGCTCATAAAGGCAATGGGTACTTCATTGTTCTCGGCATTCTTTTGGGTTAGGACAACGACATAGGAATGGTCAGAAGCAAAAGTATAGAGTGTAAAGTCTTGTGAAAAATCGGGGCTCATGAGAGACGGAGCGTCTATTATGGCCTTCTTTATTGCATTAAAAGCTTGACTTTCTAGGGGTCCCTAGTGATATTGGGTGTCTTTCTTAATCAAATTCTGTAAAGGCCTGACCATTTCGAAGAAACTAGGGAAAAATCTTCTCACAAAGTTAATCTGGCCTAGGAAAGACTGCATAGATTTTTTGGACATAGGAGGGGGAAGTTTTGCGATGACTTGAGTCCTTTCGGGGTCGATAATCATCCCTTCACTTGACACAATGAATCCCAAGAGTTTACCCTATTCTACTGCAAAGATATATTTTTTAGGATTCAAGGAGATGTCGTATTTACGACATCGTTGTAGGACGGCTCATAAGTGAGCTAGATGATCGGTTTTGTTTTTAGAAAATACAGTCACATCATCTAAGTAAACTACGACGGACTGATTGATTAAGCCTCGGAAAGCAATGTCCATTTCTCTTTGAAAGGTGGCTCCAGCATTAATCAATCTAAAGGGCATTTTACGATAAGCATAAGTGCCCCACGAGGTACGGAAGGTAGTTTTAAGTTGGTTTGGTGGAGACATCAGGACTTGGTTGTACCCCTAAAAACCATCCAGTAAGGATAGTCTCTCAGAACCAGATACATGTTGAAGGATCTGTTCCATGGGTGGGACAGGATAGTTGTCTTTATCAGACGCTCTATTAAGGTTTCGGAAATCGACGCAGAGTCGAATTTCCCCACTTTTCTTCCAGACTGGGACAAGGTTAGAAACCCATTGAGTGTGCCTAACAGGAAAAATTATCTTAGCATTTAGGATCTTATTCAATTCTTTTTGAATGATCGGTTCGAGCTTGGGGTGCAATTTCCTTAGTTTTTGTTGAAAGGGTAAGGTTTGGGGCTTCATAGGAATGACATGTTGTATGATATTAGGGTCGAAAGTTTTAAGGTCATCATACGTCCATGCAAAGACATCTTTAAATTCTTTGAATAATTTAATAAATGCAACTTTTTCTTGTTGAGAACACCCCAACCCTAGATTAATGCACTGCGGATTGTCCTTAGTTCCTAAGTTTAATTTTTCATAAGATAACAAGGAACTATTGGTTTTACAGTTGACCGTCTTTTAAATTTATCTTGAAGATCATAAAACTTCTCTAATCTAACTACAGATTTAGGGATTGATTTTACCATATCCGATGAAGATTCAGGAGTTCTCGGATCTGGTATTACCATGAAATCGCTCAAATTGTCGTCGTGCGTGCGTTCGTCTATCACCGCGCCTTGAAAGGTTTCTTCCATGTGCAAAAAGTTAATAATCTGATGATCGTTGTCAAAGACTCTCCAATTCATGATTTTGTCAAGAAGGGATGGCCGAAACAATAGCTCAACGGAGAATGCATCTGGGGACAAGCCTTCTGTAGGAAGAAGTTTAGAAGCTACATTAGCTAATAAATCTGCTTCAGAGTTATTCAATCTAGGAATAGAATTTATATTGAAAGCAGAAAATTTATTCATTAAATTCCATACCTCAGACTGGTAGCTTTTGAGATGTGGAGAAAGATAGTGGATAGAATCTCTTACCTGTCTAACCACTATTTCGGAGTCACCAAAGACGGTTAAATTTTGAATGTTCATATCCGAAGCTTTTTTGAGACCTTGCAGTAAAGCCTCATATTTTGCAGTATTGTTAGTACATTCAAATTCCAACCTACATGCAATCAATGTTTTGTTACTTGCTGGATCGATAATAACGCAAGCTCCTTCTTTGGACTTTGACCCGTCAAAATACAGAGACAAAATTTGATTCCCATCGGGTACATGAGACTGTTGCGTAGAAGCTGTTGGCTGGACATGTGCTACAATCTCGGACTGTTGTTCTGGATTGGTGATAGCTAAAGCCTCGGCCATGAAATTGCCAAAGAAGGTATCCATCCCTTGTACTTCAGGGGAATCAGCAGAAGGTGTAAATGGTTCGTTGGGATCGTTCAAATTTGTGACTATGAAGTTAAGGTATCATTCACGATTCACCTTTATCTTGTTAGGCTTGTCGTTCTCTGGAAGCCATAGATGAGACCAGTCTATCGCAAAATAGACGTGTAGTTGTTCCGACCAGTCCCTGCTTAAAAACAGACCATACATTTCTGGAATATCCACAACAATTATATCAATGACTTGATGAACCTTGGGTTTAGATGATAATCTAATAAGCACATTCTTTAGTTCTCCTATAACTTTAACATTTGTCCGATCAAGTTGCATGATTTTTAAAGTAGATGGTTCAACTTCTGTGTTAATCTTCTGACATACAGACCATGGCATCACATTGGATGACGCTCCTGAGTCTACCATACAATTGTGCACGTTTCTATTAAAGATTTCAAACGTTAACAAAAATGGAGGTACATTTTTGCGAGTACTAAGAGTAGTAGCTTGTGGCTTTTTACTCGCAGTTTCTAAAGCTACTTTATCTACATTATTTACATTATTTACAGGAAGGCTTCCTTTATCTTGCGGATCAGGATTGTTTTTAGTGGAAGTCTTCTGGGGAACTTTGTTCTGCACAACCTTGTTACCACTTGAATTACCATTTTTGCCATTCTCTGAGATATTTTGTAACATTTTTTGTAGCAGAAATGGAAACTTCAATAACTCATAAACAAAAATGTTAGCTCTCAACTTTTTAAGATCTTCAATTACATCATAATCTAAGTTGGGGTTCACATTACTCTGTTTAGTTTCAACTGATTTAGATTGTTTTGGAGGTAAAGTTGTAGTGTTTTCGGAAGAAGTTTTGTTTGTTGTCTTACTCCTGGTATTATAGGGATGTATTGTTTCGAAGTTATCTTGAAAGATGCTATCCGAGAAGTGTCCAAATTTTTTTGGAGAAGACTCTTATTCTTGAACTGTCTCTTGTTCAACTACCTCCTCAGGGATCTCAGGAGGCATCAAGTTATCTTGGGCTTCTAGAATTGTTTGAAGGGTGCATTGAAGACTTTCTAGATTAAGGCCTTCGGTGGTTGGATTAGGTCGGTTGGTAGGAAAA
>JZKD02S1312533.1:1401525-1412734 GCA_000966675.3 Picea glauca
TAATACTATACTAACTCTAAGAAATCAAATATCTAACTACTAACTAAAATAAATCTTATTCACAAAATTAACAATTTACAGATTTGAATGAAAACCTGAAAAACTCATTTGTATTTTGCCCTAAGACAGTGAGAGATATTTTTTGTTGATTTTATAAAACAGAAATTAAATAAAAAATAACTAAACAAAATAACTAATATACTAATTTTAACTACTTAAATTATACTAACAAATTAATCAAACGAATAAATAACAAACTGACCTGGAGAAACGCTCCAGGTTTGTCCTGTATGTACTGATTGTTTTAGCTGATCGGAAGGAGGAAACTCGCACCGAATTATCCAGAAGCTTGTCGTAAACGATAAGCTATGGTGCTCTTCAAATATGATTACAGGACAAACAAGACATAAAAATTACAACAATCTTATGATTTATAAATCTTCACAGTTAGATAAACCTGTATGCAAAGATCTATACAAAATGATTCAATTAACGAAGAAGAGAAATCTGTGATTCATTAACTGAAACAAAGTACTTGCTATATTTTTAAGTAATGAGAGAAATCAGATATGGATAAAACATTAATTAAATCATATCATTCTGCAATAGACTATGATAGCTAAAGTAGTCTATAATCAACTGCACATGACATGCATAAACTTGAAACAAAAGATTGATATATTGAAAAGCGAAAGTTGTAGCAAAACATCAACTCTTGTCTCAGTTTGTATTATAAATCCATATCCTGGTTATCCCACAAGTGAGGATGCCCCTTATTAAACAAAATAATAAGTATTTAAAGACCTTCCACAGGGTAAAACATCCCTGTGGAAGTTATCAAAATTGTTTACATAAAATCTGGGAAGATACCCCAAGTCTGACTAAACTAGGAACCTAAAATAAAACTAAAACACACAAATATCTCCTAGACTATCCAGCATGCCCAATGCAATTCGTATGTACCTGAAAAGGGTTAAAAATAGACAAGTTAGAAGGACATTTTATTGATAAAATGATAAAAAATCTAATTCTATAGACTAGCTACAGAATCTTGCGATTCTGTAGCTGGTCTAAATCAGACACAAAATCAGCATTAAAATCAATTCAAATCTTTAAAGAATTAAATTCAACTATTAAAAAGTATTTAATAGCTATTTGAAAGACAAACGAGTCATTCAATTTGAAATTGTCATACTAGTTTGAGATCAAAACACGACTAAGATCAATCAAACAACTACAAAAATGCATATACTCTGTTTCATTTGTTGTCACAAAATCCGGTAAACAGAATCATAATGAATAGTAATGAAATCATTTTCATATCAAACTGGAATAGATACAGTTAAACAAATCAATTGCCTTATCCATCAACTGTAAACACGACCGAATCTATACGAAAACAACAGGATCACTTTCAGATTCTATACAACTGTATTAACATAAACAAATGATCCATCAAATCAAAATTGGTGTGTCAATTACCACAAACGAAATGATAATGGAATCAATCGATTGATAACAGGATCTGTAGGATTTGTTCAATCGTTTGTTATTGCTATTTGGGGCAAACAAATCGATTGACTTTGAACGAAATCGTTCATTTCAAAACAAACTTATTAACCGAATTTGACAGAGATAACATTTGTCAATCTGGGTTTAATCAACTCGTTTTGCAAAGTAAAATCAAGCAGAGCAGCATCTATGATACGAATCCAACTCATGAAAACAATCGTACTAACTGAAAATACACAGCAATCCAATCAAGAAAAGAACGAATTGAACAGTTGGAGTTTAACATAGTCGTTGTGAATCAAAACCGCTCCATGATTCAGGCGTAGATATCTTTTGTACAGGCTTAAATGAGAATATCGTTTTCATATGAAACAGAGTCGTTTTTTCCAAATCAGAGTCAATTAGAGTTGTATTCCTAATTTAGAAGATTACATCACGTCAATTCAAACTCACAAAGTCGTTCCAAAATCACAGCATACAAACTAACCATAACGAAATCATACCAAATCAAAACATGATCGTGCTCTAAATTTAGCATGAAAACCTCTTGTTTAGATTAGATACAAACAAATCCAATCAAAATCAAACCATCGATTTCGTTAACTCAACAGACAAATGAATCAAATCCGATGAAAACCTATCAAATGCTAAAGTAGGCATGACCGAATCATTTAACCAAATCATAACCTCATTCAATTTTAGCAAAACAAAACCAATGTACAGGATGAACAACATTATGACAAAGCCATTTCAAATGATAGACAGAGTTATTTGAAAACCAAACTCAAATCATTATATTAATCCGAGGAATTCACAAAACGAAATTGATACCTAAATTCATACCAGGATGACGAGCAGACAGCTTGATCATGACATTTTGGATTTGACAACGGCTGTAGCCGATTCAACATTCCTAAATACGATGCAACTAGTGGTTTTTTGCTTCCTATCATTTGCTTGAAGCTTGTCTCTTTGGCTAGCCAACACTGCAACTTGGTTTTCCAATGATTGGATCTTCAACTGTAGTAAAGGGACATATATATAGTATCGTTCCAACCACACATCAAACTGGTCACATGACGACTGTCCGGGCTTCGAAAGTGAGGGTTTGGTTAAATTGTCGAGGGTTTCGTTAGGTAGCTTGATCCCAGGGTAGCTAGGATTGTTCCTTAGGCAAGGGGGGAGATTAGAAACGAATTCATAGGGTGGTTTGGAGCACAGACCCTGTGAGTAAGGGTACTCACTAGCTAGGTAGTGTTCTATGTCAGAGTCTGAGTCTTCACTGAGGATTATGGGCTTCTTCTCAGCACTAGGTTTAGGTTTATTTCTAGCCATTCTCGAGATAAGCTGAGCATTCTTTTTACGATTTCCCTTGACCTTTTTGCTCACAAGCTTTTTTATAGCCTCAGCCTTCTTAGTTATAATGTCGGGTAGGTCAATATCAAGGTTGACTGAGGGTTTAGGAGAGGGAAGTAGGACATGGAAGGGTACGGGTGGCCTGACCTTAGTTTCATTAACCACAGGCTTGTCAACTTTGACGGGCTCTGCCTTAGCAAAACCATTTCGAGAGATAAAGGCTTGCCAGCTATCATCGTGGAGATTTAAGTGATGAACAATGATGAGTATGATTAGGCCATGGTGGAACAGGCTACTATCGACCTTTTCTCTTTTAAACCTTTTTGACATTTTATAAAGGCTACGCTAGAAGTAAAAAGGCATATGCAATGGATACCCTATAAAATTCATTAACAGTCGAAGGTGATAAAGAAAAATGAGTCCATATCGACCCTCACAGGTCATGAATTGTTTGACCACCATCAAAATATCATTCCATCATGGTTTAAGTGTGGAAATGGGCATACCTCTGCCATAGGATGTGACCTTTCGTGAGACGAACAATAGTGACCATGGAACCTCCTCCACTTTAGAATTTTTAAACCAACGTTTGCCCGTGGATGGTAACCCTGTGGCAGAGCTAATGAACTCTTCATTGATTTCCAACTGAATTCCACCCACCTAGGCCCTATAGCCATCAAAAGTCAGGGCGAACTGTTGTGCAACAAACAGATTAAAACCCTCGAATAGTTGTACAAAGGTGAGCCAAATGCTATCCTCTAAGTCTTTTTGTGCATTGTCGAACAACAGCAAGGCTTGGCTACAGTTCGACTCAATTCGCACCACTGGTGCCATGGAGAAGAGCACACGGTAAGTCCAGGGTTTGAATCATAGCATACACAGGAGCAGAGTGCATGAAGGGTTACCCGAGCTAACAGAGGTGAAACAGGGATAAGGGATAGGCATTAATGACATCGTGTGAAGGTGGTGGAGCTATTCACTGGCCATGCATAATAGTTATTGCCAAGGTACAACCGTCGGCGCTTTCAACTATACAAATCACAATGCACATGTGTTATAACTATGCCATTTCAATCAATCCATTGAAACCTTTGGTAAGTGGATAATCCATGCACGCAATCAAACATTGTACCATAGATTTAAAACCAACATACAAATCGAAACCAATCCCAAGTGTTGGACCAATGCACCAATGTGTTTTATAGAACAATTCATACCAAGAGTTTAACCAATGTTCCGATGCGTTTGATCACATGAACTAGGTGTCATATTAAAAGATATATATCAAGGGTTTAACCATAACACCTATGTGCTTTTATGCAACCAATGGTCAAGTAAATCAAATCAAAGAACATATAAATCCAATTGCCAATGAATCACAAACTTAATCACTCATGAAACGAAAATACATAATCAATCAAAGAATGTCCAATGAGTACATATCAAAAATTTGTTGCCAACTGTATAATGATAAGTAAAATGTAAGCGCAATAGGCATATCGACAAGAAGGATAATGACAATTCAATAATGATTCTAATGTGACTTCGAAAGACCAAGTTTTCACGCTTACAGTTGTGAAAACAAACGAAGGTAAGTGTGCAAATAGCGCAAAAATAAAAGTGTCGTTTATTTGAGAATTGCAACGAAAAATTAAGGTTTGCAAAACATTAGTGTAGGCAGCTTATAAGACAGTAGAAAAATGTGAATTGGCTACCAACACCTGTACAACAAGCAAGTTGAATATCAGTCGCACATGATTGAAGTGGAAGGTATGATTAACAACCAACCATTTAATATTTTAATTGATTCGGGGGCTAGCCATAGTTATATAGATCTTAGAGTGGTGGAAAGTTTGCATTTGTCGAGAAGAAAACTTGAGAAGTCTTGGTTAGTGCAGTTGGCTATAGGAACCAAGAGGAAAGTCATTGAGTTAGTTAAGTCTTGTCCAATGGACATGAATGGACTGAGCAAAAAGGCTGAATTGAACATTCTTCCTTTAGGTTCTTGTGACTATCTAATTAGGATGGATTGGTTGGACAAACACAATGCCATATTGGAATATCGTAGCAAGGAATTCACTTGCCTAGATGAGGAAGGAAATTGGAAAATAGTCCAAGGAATTCCCAGAGTTGTTGCTATCAGAGAAATCTTAGCAATGCAGCTAAAAAAGTGCTACAGAAAAGGTTGTCAATTATTTACAGCCCATGTGGAGGAAGCATCTAAGGATGAAGTCTCAAATATTGGAGATCAAGCGGTACTAAAGGAGTTTGAAGATGTATTTCAAGAGGTACATGGACTACCTCCAAAGAGAGATATTGATTTCTCTGTAAACTTGATTCATGGAGCAGCTCCAGTGTCGAAAGCTCCTTACAAAATGAGTACACCAAAGTTGAAAGAGTTGCAATTGCAGCTTGAAGAGATTTTAAAGAAGGGGTACGTATGCCCAAGTGTGTCACCTTGGGGAGCCCCGGTCCTGTTGGTGAAGAAGAAGAATGGAACGTTGACATTGTGTATTGATTTTAGATAGTTAAACAAAGTAACTGTTGAGAACAAGTATCCTCTGTCAAGGATTGAGGATGCAAAGATATTTTTGAATATAGACCTCAGGTCGGGATATCACCAAGTAAGGATAACAGATGAAGACATCAGCAAGACCACCTTTAGAACAAGGTACATTCATTACGAGTTCACAGTGGTGTCATTTGGATTGTCAAACACACCCGTTGTTTTTATGTGTTTAATGAATGGTGTATTCAGGGACTATCTAGACAATTTTGTCATAGTATTCTTGTATGAAATTTTGGTGTATTCCAAGTCAGAGGAAGAGAATGAACAACATTTGAGGATGGTGTTGCAAGTGATAATAGAGCACCAATTGTATTCCAACTTGAGAAAATGCTCGTTTTATCAGGATCAGATCCATTACTTGGGGCATATTATTTCAAAGGATGGGATAGTTGTAGATCTTGAGAAGATTGAGGCCATTAGAGAATGGTCAGCACCAAAGAATGTGACAGAATTCAGATCCTTTATGGGTCTAGCTGGTTATTACAGAACTTGCAGGGTTCTCAAGAATATCTCACCCTATCACTTCCTTGCAAAGGAAGGAGAAGTTTCAGTGGACAGATGATTGTTAGAAAATCTTTCAGCGATCAAAGTAATTATTAACCAGTGCTCCAATCCTGAGGATTGCATATCCGAATGAAGACTTGGTGGTGTGCACAGATGCATGCAAAGAAGGGCTGGGAGGAGTCCTCAGTCATAATGGATTTGTGATTTTGAGTTGGCAGCCATAGTGCACACTCTAAAGAAATGGAAAAATTACCTCATGGGAAGGAGGTTCGAACTGACAACAAACCACAATGGTATGAAGTATTTATTTGATCATCCAACCTTGAATGCTAGGCAGAGTAGGTGGCTGGATTTTATTTGTGAGTACAATTTTGATATCAAGCATATCAAAGGGAAGGAAAACAAAGTGGTTGATGCACTCAATAGAAGAGTACACAAATTACATGCTACAACCATTAGCATGTACCGAACTGATATAAAGGGCGGAATTTTGGAAACTACAAATGCAGATTTGCAGTACATGGAGCTGGTAGCAAAGCTACAGCAAGGTGAGATGCCACAGAAAGTGGAAATTTATAAATTGGAAACAGATGGAACACTTCTGTACAAGAACAAAATTTATATACCTAATGTCCAGGACTTGAAAGGTATGATTTTTCATGAAATGCATAATGTGCCATATGCAAGGCACCCTGGATATCAGAAAACCATGGCAGCAGTCAAAAGCCATTTATTTTGGCCAGGTATGAAGAAATATATTTATGAATACATCGCCAGATGTATGGAGTGCTAGAAGGTTAAATATGATCACAAACACCCAGCAGGTTTGTTGCAACCTTTACCCATTCCTGAGTGGAAATGGGAAGTGGTGACAATGGATTTCATCACGGGATTGCCCAGAACAGGAAAGTAGCATGATTCAATCATGGTGGTAGTGGACAAACTTACAAAATCTACCCATTTTATTCCATTAAAGAATACTCACAAGGCAACGGATGTTGTTGATATTTTTATGAAGGAAGTGGCACGATTGCATGGAATTCCCAAGACAATTGTGTCTGACAGAGACACGGAATTTACCTCAAATTTCTAGAAAGGGTTATTCAAGGGGTTCGAAACGAATCTGAACTTTAGCACAGCCTATCCTCTTGAGTCTGATGGGCAGACAGAGCGGGTGAATTGAGTGATAAAATACATACTGAGGATGTATGTGATGGACAAACCATCGAAATGGGAAGAATACCTACACTTCGTAGAATTCGCCTACAATAATGGGTATCAAGAATCATTGAAGATGAGCCCATTTGAAGCACTTTATGGCAGAAAGTGCAATACTCCAGTGAGTTGGGATAATCTAGCTGATAGGGTGGTAGTTGGACCAGAGTTGCTCAAGGAAATGGAAGAAAAGATGCTAAAAATTAAGCAGAATTTGAAAGAAACAAAGTTATGTTGATAAGAACAGAACCCACAGAGAATTTAAAGTGGGTGACCATGTTTTTCTAAAAGTGAAAGATAACAGAAGTTCCCTAAAGCTGGGAAGTTTCTCCAAGTTGGCAGCTAGATTTTGTGGGCCATTTGAAATCCTAGAAAGGATTGGGCCAGTTGCATATATGCTTGCATTACCTACATCAATGAATGTACATAATGTGTTTCATGTTTCTTTTCTTAAGAAATATATACCTGATGCTAATCATGTAATTGATTGGAATGTGATTCAGGTGGAGCAAGAAGGTGTCCTGCAAGTGCATCCTATGTGAATATTGGACCATAAAAGAAAGCATCTCTGGAATCGAGCCATAGAGCTTGTAAAGGTCCAGTGAACCTAGTACAGTCTTGAGGACACGACATGGGAGAATGAGGATGCTATGCGGGCAAAATACCCACATCTTTTTGAAGATTTTGAAAATCGTATTGATGTTGTGTGAAAGATGCACTAAGGACAGTTCAAAAATAAGGGGAGGGGATTGTAATATCCCCAAGTATGAGCCTTGTTGTAATCATGTTTATGAATTGTAAATCATGTTTTGTAGGTTGGTGAGCCAAGTATTGATAAGATGGTGGACTTATGTGTTTATTAGGCTAGAGAGCCTAATTGTTAAAGGCTAGGAGCCTATTTTTGTATATGTAAAATGCAGAACATTAATAAAGATTAAGCATTGTTGCGTGCAGACCGACCACGAACAAAGAGTGATGGGGGACTAAGATTCCATAGGCTGGGTAAGGGAAAAAGGGGCTAAAAGGTTGGAAAGAGGGGCTTAAGTCCTTCAGAATAATATTTTATTATTATTCTAAAGTTGTGTGACAAAACATGTTTTTATCCTAAGTCCTGGGAGAGGCAACGCATGCATCTCCAACATGTGCAAAAGGGAATGCATGCATCTCCAGGAATACAAGTGTCGACCTAGGTGCATGCAGTTAAAAATGGAAGCGTCAACTGAGTTGGGGGTTGGTCCTCCATTCTTGTGTCCATCTGTCTGAACCATGTTGCTATCTGTTTGATCTCTGCATTGATTCTTGGTCACACAACTCTGAAACCGGTGTTACCTGAACCATGCATTGTATTAGTGGCCTGTTGTCATTTTCTTCCATCTGAACTGCCTGAGTCTGTGTTTTACCTCTGCATTGATTAAGTCGTGTCAAAAACCTATGGATTGAGCCTTGTCACCTGTGTATCCTGTGAGTCAAGCCTATCCACTCTTGCAGATTCGAGTCCGTACCCAAACTGTATTTGGGTTGTTTCCTTTTGTTTCCAGAGTGGTGTTGACCATTTGATGTTGTTGTTATCCTCACTATGTTGGAATTGAGTCAAAATTGGCTGAAGAACTGGGTTGTCGGGCCCATGGTTGAGGAGGCAGGTTTTCAGGCCTGTGAGCAGCTGTCTCCAAGTGAGAGATTCTGCTGGGAAGTGTTTTTCTCCCAGAGAGAGTCTAGCACCAGCTACGGAGCTCTAAGAATTCCTGATTTGGCCTGTTGCCGAGACCCAGAGAGGGAGGTGAAGCACCGATGGACTGTGCTTGTGAATGTGTATACTCTCAGGTGGAATAGGCATGTGGGAAATGAGAGTTCGTGAGTAGTGGGCGTAAGAAGGCTCCTAGAGAGAATCCTTCTGGTTGCTCTGTGTATTTTTCCTGTAACCTCAGCCTAGCCTAGGATTCCCTTTCCCGGTGGAGCTTAGTCCGAGCTCGGGGGTGACCTACTGCTAAGAGTGATGAGCAGCATGGTCTAAGTTTGGGAGGTTTGTGGAAGGTATGCACACAGTTGGTGGTGTATTACAGTTTCAAATATAAGTATCATTATGTGTTTTAATTATGTACTTAATTAAAATGCATGTTTGTGATGATTGTAATATTATCATGTATTTCGTTGTTATAATATTTGTGGTTAATTTTGTTTAATCTTGTACATTAATAGTAATACCATGATTACTTTGTATTGTTGGTTAAATTTCCATAAATCTGTTAATTAGATTTAATATGCATGTTATATATATAAGTATGAGAATGTTTCTGCAAAGTAGTGTTTCCCGGAAAGTGGGTTAATGGTCGAGGATGTTACATCAGTTCCTTTTGTCAGATGGAAACTTGGGTCAGCATGGGTCTACAGGACTCTGTGGTAATTCGGGTCGATAGCCTCATGTCTCCTTAGCCAGACCATGCTTCCATTCATGGGGGTGGTTGATTATTCAACCACCATTCCTTCCTTCATTAATTGATTCCTCTCCTTGGGATCTGGAGGGGATTTGTTATTCCCAACAAGGAGAAATTTGGGGTCATTTGACATAATTAACCCTCTCTTATAGTTTTCCATTATTTCCCTTTGTTATCCCTTGACCAAGTTTTGAGGAAACATTGGTCGTGTTTGACCATTTTTGGGACTTCAATAGGTTGGTCGAAGATGGAGCACCCAGGTGGAGTTGAGATTGCGGGATCTCACCTATTTTGTGGACTTTTTGGGATTTTAGGGTTTATGTAACGGGTATGGGATTTCATCCCATGGGTTTACCCATTTTTAGGCCTTTTTGTAATGTATAAATAAGTAGAGAGGAATTATAACGAAGACGGTCTAAGTTGGCTTCGTGTGAGAATATGTAAAGCCTGCTAAGTGCGAAGAACAATTCTTGGATTTTTTGCATACTGTGTGTTGAGACTTACAGAGCTAAGTGCAAGTCATTGTAAGAGGCTTTGCACTACCAAGGATTTGTCTCTATTCCTTGACCTAATTTTGAGGAAGGTGGATCTAGTGCGTTGTGCACAGATCACCTGTCCAGTGCGAGGCTTGGCTCTATGGCTCTGTGCATAGGAGTAGATGCATGTAAGATATTGCAGACTAATAAATAAGAAGAAGAAGAATAAGATGGTGGATGTAGCTCCACACTGGGGTGAACCACGTATATCATGTGTTCTAATGTGCTTTGTGCAATATTTCTCATGTTGTTTATCTGCTTAGTTCACTGATCTTAATGTATGATAGATATATCTATCGATACTTAGTGCTTTATAATATTTGAATGTTAGGTCTGAGTTGATGTTATGTGATAAATGATTATATGTGCTTAATCTTGATTACTGTTGCGTTGATTTGTAATTAGGGTTTAATCTGTGTTGTGAACAGGACTTATGAACTAATGCATATTTATTGGCTAAGTTCTTTGTTAAGCATTGTAATCACAGATCTGTGTCTCGGCTAGGTTGTAGAATCTTGATTCCTGCAACCCCCCTGCCTCTATCTCGGGTGAGACTTCGTTTGCTTCACAGGTGTTGCCGAAAGGGCCTGTAGTTAGGGTTTTGTTGGTGCGTTGTTGAAGCGTTGAACCCTGGGTCTTCCCTTGTGCCAACACCCTTAGTGATATCATGGCCAGTACTTCAAGGATTCACCCCCATAGTTAGTCATTGGAAATCTAAACAACATGCATTTACATCGTTCACACGCCATAGCATGGTAATCCTAATTAAATATTAATTACAAGCTGGGGGAAACATGGGTATTACATCTTGACAATTATCTCAAATGAAAACTCCTAAAAAATTGATAACCACCTACAAATCATCCCTTCTAAGACAAGATTATTTACCAGATATTTCAAATCTAAGTGTTCAGTAAAGAATTTGAAATGACCTCCTAACATATAGTGTCTAAAATTTTGCAAAACATATTGTTGAGTCCATTTTTGTGCTTCCACAAACCATCATTTTTCCTCTTTATTTGTCATTTTTCCTTCACTTTATCCCATATTTCTCATATAATAGCCTATCCAAGGTATATTTGTCA
>JZKD02S1312533.1:1412744-1483004 GCA_000966675.3 Picea glauca
AAAAGATAAAACTATCTCTAAAATCCATATACTTTGGACATGCCTCTAAGTCTTACAAACACCGGATTGATAATAAATGCACTCTAATTTACTTAGGTAGACCAAGAGCTCAACACATATACCATGGCCAAACCTTATCTTTCAATGGTAGTGTAGTTGTGCTTAGACTGAGAAATATTTCTACTTGCAAAATAGATGGGGTGATCCAGGTTTCCTTCACCATGTTTTACAAAGGTCAAACCCAAAGAAATTCCAGAATTATCGATGTGTACATGAAATTCCACCTTCCAATCATGATATATCACAATAGGGGAAGTACTCAACTTTTCTTTGAGAATGTTGAAATCTTGGTCACACTCATGTTTCTAGTTAAAGACTTCATATTTCTTCAATAACTTCTCCAGCAGGGAAGTTATGCTTGTGTAACTTCCGAGAAACCTATCATAATACCCAGTATAACCCAAAGTTGACCATATCTTCTTAGCAGTCATAGGAGGAGGCATATTAAGAATAATGACAACATTTGTAGGATAAACCAAAATTCCTTCCCTTCATACTATATGTCCCAAAATATTTCCAAAGGGAACACAAAATATACACTTCTTTAGGTATAGATATATTTGTAGCTGTCTGAAATAGTCAAACATTAACCATAGTAAACTTATATGCTTCTTTAACAAAATATACACCATCAAAACATCCATATGCACCTCAAGGAACTTGTGAATAAAATATCGAAAGGTAGCAATTACAATCCTAGAAAAAAACAACATGAGAATATTCAGTCCAAAGGGCATAACATTATATTAAAACAAACCCCATTCATTAGTAACAATGTTATTTTTCTTTTCCTCTTCCATGATCCAGACTTGATTATACCTTGAGAAACCATCTGTGAAAGAATGAGCTTCATTTCCCACCACCAGATCAAGGACTTCATCGCTAAAGGGAGTGGGAAAATGGTCGTGTACACAAGTTAAGTTCAAAATTCAGTAATCCACATAGACTCTTATGTCATTAGTACCTATAACATACCCAACCACTCACAGGTTGGCCACGCTACCTCAAAACTCACTTTTGAACTAGTTTAGAGTTCTAATCATTTTTTAATTAATAAAGAGGCATGAAATGTTCACATGCATAGATCAATATTCATGCTAAAACATAAAAGAAATCAATATAATACCATACACAAAAATAACCAGTAAACATGCACATTATAAACATGAATCTCATAGATAGTGATTAATACACAACAAAATAAATACACAGGTAAATAAAACAATGACAGAGAGCACTTATCTTTAATGAAATGAATCACCAACTAGCTGCAGACTAAGGACATTCCACCCAATCATAGACATTATTGTTCCAAGTCTCAACAACAATTTCACCCCTGAGTCAGGGATATGAATCCACAAGGATGGTTCCAGAGTATCACTCAACTTCCCAACCTAGTCAGCACTCAAGATCTCATGGGATTCTCAACACACACAACAATCCAAGGTACACCATCTCTCTTCTATCCATCCTGCACAACCCAAGAGAATGGATCCCCTTCTATGCCACGCAGTCCCTCAGGCTATCCACCTCCTTCTAGGGATCCAGTGCATCTGGTCAAGAATCTCCATGTTGGGACTCTCAAGATTTGCACTTGTGAGAAAAACTTAACACATGAAAAAGCATCTCAGACATGCATGCATTAATTCATGGCTAGAATACACCAGCAGTCATTACAGCTAGAAAAACCATGGATCTTCTCAAACAATTCGTTTTTCTTTCCCAATCCAAGATCAAAATGAATGAGTAATGACGAGTGGGTGAAAGAATGAATGGAGAGAGAAAAAAAATGAAAGGTGTGAATAATGAACAATGAACAATGAGTGAGTGTGTGAGTGAAGAAGAACCCCCAAACATCCCACAAGATGAGTTTATATATTTCTTGGAATTAAAGAACCACATGGCCTTCCCCCAAGAAGCTCATGTAACTGATATTCTCCATTAAAACAAAATTGGGTAAATAAAATATAAAATAAATACTTAGCCCCTCAATCCCCCTCTCTTGTGGAATCATATCCCCCTATAACTTTTGTCCTTGTTCATCTAGCATCCAGTGATGTATTTATTATTAATAATGATCAAAACATTACATTTCCTCGGCACACTGGCCTCTTTTAATTGTCTAGGCACTCTATCCTTCCATAAATTAACAAAATACATTATTTAATATGGGGCTGAAAACCAGGGTATTACATTCCCTTACCCCTTATTTTGGCATTGTCCTCAGTGCATATACAAAACATAAATCAAAATTTCAAAATTTATTCAAAAGGTTGTGGGTACTATGCTTGCATGGCATCTTTGTTCTCCCAAGTAGCATCTTAAGGACCGTAGAAGGTCCACTGGACTTTTACTAGCTCTATAACTCGATTCCGGAGCATTTTGACTTTTATGTCCAATATTCACAGAATTTATGTTCCTAGTTCCGGAGAACTTAGGAATTTGGTATTAAAAGAAATGCATAATGTGCCATATGTCGGACATCCTGGTTACTAGAAAACAATTGTAGCAGTAAGAAGACAATTATTTTGGCCAAGAATGAAGAAAGATGTTTTATGATTACATTTCCAGATGTATTGAATGTCAATGAATGAAGGTTGAGCATAGGCACCCAGGTATGTTACAATACCCTTATTTTTCATTATGATGATAAGGATAATCCATTCGACCTCATCAACATGAAATATTAACATCATGTCAATCTCCTTCTTAACCTTTTCCTTGAATCTAGGATTTAGGTGATACAGTATGTGTTTGACTAGATTAACATCAAGCTTTAGTTCTATGATTTGAATTTCTCCTAAATCTCCTTTAATCCCTTTTAGCTCTGAAAAACTCTTAGGAAACATATCCTCATACTCATGCAATAGAGCCTGTATTTCTATCATAGTTTTCTCATCCCAATAGTCTCCTATATATTCCATATTAGGATGCTCCTCACTCTCAATATTCACTTTCCGTGATTTCAGAGGTTGAATGTATGAGCTATTGGTATCACTTGATACAATGTCCTTAACTTCTCTTGTTTCTATGGATTCTTGAAAGGTTAAATGTCTGATATCCTCCAACTCCCCAGGATTTCTAGGGTACTTGTCAACCTTATTACAAACCATGGGTATGTTTACAAGAGATGGATAAAAAATATATGCAAGCATATGTTCATGCTCAGAATAGACTGTAAGTGGATATTTAGGCTTAAATTCATTCATTACTAAACAAGATTTTCTTGATTTGTTGTAGCATAGTTGTGATTTATGAAGACTTGCTAGAAAAAGAGAAATCATGACAGAACTGACCTTGCAACACCTTCCAACACGCAGTTTGTCTTCAAGTCTCCTCATGCACATACCAAGCCTTTGGAACTGTTCCTAGAGAATGAAATAATTGATGTTTCCACAAATAAGAGGGAATTTACAAAGCTTTCCATACTTTAAGACAATTCTCAATAAGTTTAGTTGGATCTGATAGACCATCATACATCTCCAAGGATAACATATGACTTATTCTTCCAATCGTTACCCAACTAGTCAATTTTCACTAGCAGAGGAAATCGGTGTTGTATAGCGAGATTGAATTCATCCCAATAAGAAAGAGATCATTTGAGAGTATTCCACCACCTAGCTGGGGAATACTTCAAAGTTAAGTCAAGTGTTGAAGTTCTCTATCCTACCACAACCTTATCATCCATGTCAATGAGAAAGTTGTGCAAATCCAAGGTTCCATAATATGTTGGATAAGCATCGATCTTCGTTTGAATCCATCTTGTTGATATGAAAGTTGTGCAACTCCTTGAAAAATTCTCATACTTGCCTTGATGCCAATAATTGAATGCTTCTTCAGAGTCTTCATTGGTTGACTAGACACTCCTCCACCTAACTGATCCATCTGCAGTGGGATTGATGTAATCATCTTGTTTCCCTGCAGTAAGAGCATACAACTGAACAATGAAGTTAGCCTCCATATTATCATCTGTTGGTTCAGTGTACCTTAGACCTTGATAAGGATCTAGTGGTTGAGTGACCTTCATGCCATCTAACTCAAAAGTCATAGTTTCCTTTTTAATATCAATTATAGCGTAGTTTTTGTAGGCCCAATCAATTCCTAATAGAGATGGATAAGGGTCCTTCTCCCCCATTATCTCAATGACATTGAAATCAACTACTTTTTTGACACCATCCAAATCTACTTCAACACTTTACAGTCTCCCTATAGGATAAATGCAGTTTTGCTTCTCCATCTACAACTGGATAGGGGAATATAGTAGCTTGGAATTTCCCATTGCTTCCTAAGTATTATTTGGAAATATGCTAACATCGGAGCCTAAATCCATCATAACATCCTTGATTTCATAGTCATCGATATGAGAATTCAACCTAAACTCTCGTCCATTTATCCTTTTCCTCATATGAACCCTAATTGCATTTGTTTCTAGAAGGTTCGCGAAAATAAAATCCTCTGGGTTTCCTTTAGCTCCCAAGGCCACATTGATTGTGTTCCACAACTTCTCAATAATTTGTTCATCATCCAAAATATCCAAAAATAGTTGATTCCAAATATCAACATCCTTCTGTGACTTAACCAAGGATTCCATCTAAGAAACTAATTCTCTAATGACCCTCGGCTAATCAGGACTCAGTTTATAACTCATTTACGCAACTATAGTTGTTGGAGGACTAGGCATCTTTCTGAACATTTCTACTGCATTCTTAAATAATTATTTCTACCTTACAAGATCATACTTGGTATTTTCTAGTATAACCTTCTGAATTTTTATTTGATGAGGGCTCCTTGCATCAACACTAGGCTTTTCTCTTCCTCTATTGATGATATTAATATTAGGCCCACCTCTTTCGGCAATGGCTCGAGGTTCAAAATTTATCATATTGGGCCCTCTTTTCTTGGAATGATCTTCCCATTTAGAAATCAGATTCGAAAAGTATTTAGTAGCATGAGTTTTATTCCTACAATTTGCAAACCAAGGTCTTCTTGGAAGTGGAAAGTCTCCTTGCTCATCAAAATTGTAGCAGCGAATAGGTTCTCTTCTTCCAGCTCGTTAGAAGAGGGAGAACCATAGAACATATATAGTATTCATAGTAGGTGTGTACTTATGTAAAATGGAACAATGCCTTGTTGAATGTCCATGGTTGTGACAGATCTCACAATATTCATTACTCTGACCCCCTTGATTAGGCGAAAATGCATGATACTAGACAGGTCCATGAAAAGGTGCAATATAAGCAACCTGCACAACTCCTCTTATTGGTCACACTAGTGGAGGAGCCATATTATAGGGCCCTATACCAGTCAATATTGAACATTCATTTGCTACATTACCTTCTGTGTAACAACCTGTACACTAGAATTGCGGTCGACCTACTTTAGGAAGGGTCAACTCTTGAATTTTCTCAGTTAATGCAAAGATTTGGCCCTCCAATTATGCAATATTAGCATATTTTGGAGGCCTCGTGATTCTTAAGTTCCCTGGGTAACCTACCATAGCCTCGATCTTCATAGATTTCTCCATTTCTTCTCCCAAAGTATATATCCTTTGTTGATTTAAGGGAATACAGGTTAAAGGTAACAATCCATGAATGAACCATTCTCTATGACGATTCTCATGGATAGGGTTTTCTAATTTCCCCATCACATCCTTAAACCTTTGGTTTTATTCCCAAGAAGACTCACCATCTCTTTTCTTTATCTCACGTAACTCAGAGAGATCTTGTTGTTCTAACTGAGGTAACCAATTTTTTTCTATAAATATATGCTTCACCTGAGCGAGCATGAAATCTTTCTCTTGAGATCCCAACTCAATTTCCTTCATGTACCATTTGAGATATTGACCTCTCAAAGTAGTCTAGAACTCAACTAACTTGCTTTAATCTAGACTTCTGTGAGACCACCAGATGGATTCTCATAGAAACCAATGTTTCTCCACATCCTCATCCCCTTTACCCCAAAATTCAAGGTATCGGGTGATAGACCATGCATGTTGATTCTCCATCGAGGGATTTTGAAACCCGACTAAAATGAACCCCAAAGTTCATGGTTTTGATATAACTAAAAAACTTTCCACACTTCCACTACTACTATTCAAACTTGTTGAACTTGAAAGGTTAAGAATAACATAATTTGTAGAAGGGTTTGTTGTAGAAATTACCATATTTGTATATGGAACTAAGGGAATAGGTTATTCAGGGCTGGCTCCTTTACCTCAAGAATTAAATTCTTTGATTTGGGGGGTCTCATTCATTTGCAATGTTGTCTGTATCTTTGAATGCAATCTAACATCTTCTAGTGTTGCAGGTTATGATTCTCCCACAACTTATTATAGGGTTATGATTGAGTATTCCTCTTCAATGGTGGTGTCTATACTTACTCTTTTATCCATCTCTTTTGAACTTCCTTCCTCCTATTTGTTTCTTCCAGAACCTTCACCTCTTTCACCAAATATATCCTTCAACCATTGGCTATCCAAGCTTCCTCGTGTCTGCAACTCCCACAACTCTTCTAACTCTCTCCTATAAATACTTTCAAAGTCAATCTCCCTTCGTGACTGATTATATATGTTCATTACTTTTCTCATTTGTTTCCTCCACCGATTTTAAACAATCACAACCTTCCTCTAACTAAATTCATCCTTTTCACTTTTATCTCGATGACCCCCCATATCTTCTAGAAAATATTACTTTAACTAACTCATAAAACCTCTCATAAATGACCCCCCCCCAAAACTAGGGGTTTATGTCGCCATATCAACAGAAGGAACAGGTAACATTCCTTCTTCTACTAAGAAAACCTTGATCCATAAAGGTATTTCCTGCAATATTTTTCCTCTAGATCCCTCTCTAAATATTTCTTCGACCTTTGATAAGGATTTATGATTCTCTGTATCAAATTCGACAATGTAACCCTCCATAACAATCTCACCCAAAGGTCTAAAACTTGTGAAATCTGATGATCTAACCGGTGAAGAGTCGCTAAAATTTCAATAGTCCAGTTGTATCACTTTTTGACTCGAGCTTTTTATTATGGGTATTTTTGCAGCTGTTCTAACCACTGAAATACCTCTTCGGGGAACCTAACCTAGAAAATATTGTATTGATCACTAGTAGGATATGAATAGAAAACAATACTTTTTATAAACCTAAAGCTTTTGTGTCGCAACTCCAATTCCTATTGTATGAACGCATCACACCATCTTTCCCACCATTTATCAACATCATACTGATAGATCCAATGAGGCATCCTATAAAATATCACTTTAAAGCTCAGTCTTGAAAACATCACCATTTTTTGATGCAAAATCGAGACCAGGGTTCTCATAAGTTACCAGCAAAGGCATCGTTGTATTCTAGGAACATTGGCATATTCAACCTTATGCAAGGGAAGGAGGTCTCACCAGAAGCATAACCAAGGCAAGTGTGATGAAGTGACTTAAGGGAAATGTGACATCAGATCTAGTTTTCACTTCTTAGATTCATATATCAAATCCTACAGACATGCAACAATAGTGCTCAACTATTAAGTAGACAGGAAGGAAATAATTGCACAACATACACATAGAACCATGCATAGTATAACATATCAACAATAAAAAATAAAAAATAGGGCCCAATAAATTCCATTATATAAGTGACATCTTCATCAAACTGTCATACAATATACATATTTCTCATGCATCGACTTGTGCAGTGAGATTTGATCCCAAATTCCCATTACATACTCAAAAACCCTATTGTGCAAGCACAGTATCATCAGAAAGGACCATTACAATAAGACATCATGATTGTACTAGCTTGATCCTAAACTTAATAGTAGTGGAAGTGTTGATATCTCATTAACTTTCCCATTCATTAGCCTCGTCCTCGTCGCACTTCCTTCTTATTTATACTTTTCCTTTCCCACTTCTTGGATTCCATCTTCTGCTATCTCCTCGGCTTATTGTTGGTGCCTGATGATTTTGGGATTCTTATGTTTCTTTTCCAACTGATGCATGACACTTTTGACTACTTATATTGTTCTTACACTTTAAGTTATCCCATAGTGTGTCTAGCCATTTATGTTGCTTTAATTCTTTCCGCTGGCATGCAATGCATTCCAAAAATTTAAGCATCTCCAAAACTGTAACATCCCCAGCCATCCATGTCAGGCCATGCTACACCAGAGAACTCTTTCATTCTCTCTGCAGAACATACTATAACATACCCAGTATCCAACTGAGTTATGCCACATAAATTTTTCGAACTGCATGCAATTAAAATATATACACACATAACTCTTGCGGAAACATATATATAAAACGTAAACAACCAAATACATTTGTAAATGCACAAATTCAAATTGAAATAAAAATAAACATATACATGCAGCATATACAGGAAATACCCATAAAAATAAATACAGTTATAACCGCACATATGATAACCCATAAAAATAAGCACGTAAATAACAATGCATCATGTAAATTTATCACACAATTGGCACTTATCTTGGTAAGAATGTCACCAACTACATGCAGACCTTCCACGAACCTCCCAGCCTTATACCACAATTTTCATCACTCTTAACAGTGAGTCACCCCCGAGATAGGACTAAACTCCACCCGGGTAAAGGGATTCCTAACCAGGCTAAAGGATCATAGACAAGAGGAAAGACTCTGTCTCAGGTGCCAACTCAAACTAACAACCTACAGTCCCTCATTCCCCACATGTTTGTCCCACCCAGGAAGTATGCCCCTTCTCTACTCAACAGTCCTTCATCTGCCCCACTTCCTTTCCGGGCTTCAGCAACAGGCCGGACAAGAAGTCTCAGAGCATTGTAGTTACAGTTTAGAACCTTCAGGAAATCAATTCCCAACAATTCTCTCACCCAAAGAATTTCTCACGGGCCTGACAACCCTCCTCTACAATATCCCATGGGCCTAACAACCTACCTCCTCAATATCCCATGGGCCTGACAACCCGCTTCTTCATTCCATCTCCCAAGCTAACCAGATACACCAACAAAAAATGGCTATGGATATAGGTTCAGGTACAGTCATGAAGATACGAAGGATAGCTCAATGGGTGTGTGCATGCTCATGGATGATTGACTGGATGACTGAATGATGGCTAGATTGATGGATATCCCGATGGAAAAATATGGGAAAATGAACTAAGTCCCAACAATATGTATGCATGTCCCCAACTTGACACTTGTCATGTTGGGAGCTACTTTGGCCCCACTTGTCCCCAAATTTATAACTTAGGATAAAATAATTATCCATACTTTAGGATTTAATAAATATTAATATAATATTCCTTTTTGGCTTAAGCTCCCTAGCTTAGCCCTTTTCCTTAACTTTTAGGCCCCTCCCTTTCCCTAACCAATGGAGTTTAGTCCCCCATCTCTTTTATCATGGTTGGTCTATGCGCAGCGATGTATTTTATATTAATTATGAGACATATACAAAAATAGGCGCACTGGACTTTAACATCTAGGCTCTTCGGCCTAATCAAAACATAAGCATGCTAGCTTATAATAACTAGCTCACTAGATTATAAAACGCATCATATACACAAAAGGCTACCTATCCTCAAAATCCCATGCACTTATGTTGTTGCGCGTAGTATCCTCGAATGTGAAAACTTCCTCATTTTATTGCATAGTACATGCACGCACTATGCCATGAAATGTGCATACAAAAAATGATATCAAACAGCTCACCAACTTAAGTACATTTTCATTTACATTACAATTAGGTTCGGTCTAGGGATATTACAAAAACAGAGGACCCAACATGTTCAATCTCATTAATTATGTGGCCAATATGTCCTTGATCTTGTTCACATAACTTTCAGATGCACAAATTGTTGTCGACCCCTTAATTGATAAAATCAATGCAACAGACATGAATGTTCCTTAGGTCACAATAGCCAATGTTGATGTCAATTTTAAGATTACCCAGGATCTTCAGGACCACCTCAATGAACCCAAGAATTAGTTCAAAGAGTTCGTGCAGGAACTCAAGAACACGATTTTATCCATTGTGATGGTCATACCATGAGGCAATTGGCTCTAGGATAAGCCAAGAAATAGTTGTGGGGGCTTGTTGGCATCAAAATGTTTTGGTTAATATCACACGCGTACACAAACAAATTTGTGCACACTCATTCCAGTTTTGCGTGCACCCAAGAAGATGCATGAGGATTGACAAGAAATGCACGCCACATCCAATTTTCATAGTTGCGCACTGGTTCAAGTTTTGGGTAAGGTGTGTCAGGTTGAGTTTTGGGATTCGCACTGGAAATCAAAAATATGCATGCCAGAATCAAGAAAGGAATTGTCATGAAATATCCCCGAATGATTTCTACCAACAACACAAGGGAACATGGAGCAAAATAAATATGAGTTGGTGAGGCCGTTAAGATTGCCACGATTCTAGAAAGGGCACATGGAATGCGAGAAGGGGACAGAAGCGTACAATATTGTTAGTTAGTAGAGTGAGTGGAGCAGATATGAGAGAGACATATCTCCATAACTGAGAAGGATATAAAATGAATCAAGGATGACAAAGAAAGGGTTTTTGTTATTGTTGATTTGATTCACTAGGTCATTGTTGTTTTCTATTGTTGAAGATCTCACTTTGAGCCTCTGTAGTGTTGTAATGTTGTAATTCTACCAATTGTAAGTATGATTCTATCAGGTACTAGAGGTATGAAAGGATGTGCATGGTGAGACGTATTGTAGATTTTGGGAATTATCTAAAGAAATATGAGACCCTATTGTTGTCAAATGTGATTTTCATAATGTATGCTTGTGTTTGATTGAACTAGGAAGATAATAAAATTACAACAATTATGATCTATCATGTGATACTTAGGTGGCATTTGGATATGTGTGTGTATTTTTTTTCATGTTAATAATAGTAGGTTGTCATCTATGGAATGTATGAATGTCAAACTAGATGAATCTCTGAGTGTTTATCCCTTCATCCCTGAGACGATACTAGATGGTCTTTGTGATCCTCATAGTTTCTTGGGTGAGACCTTCTTCATCCTTGGCTAAAGATTGATCTATTGATGATTTGTGGTATTTTTGGTCAAATATGGACAAACCCTAGGTCTTCACCCCCAACGATAGGAAGTACACTCGCAAGTGTGAAACGACCCAACACCTTGCCATTTCTTTGACCTCCATCTCACACTCCATGAGATTAGCCTTGATATCATCACCTAAATGTCTCTCCACATTCACCTAGTCCTTTAACGATTGAAAACCCCAAGAATAATAAAAAACAAGATGGAGGAATCTCTCAGCTTTATCATCATCTTCTTTTGAAGTGTGAAGAACAACCTCAATCTCTACAACCACCCCTCAATTACCATTCAATTCCTCACAGCCTCGTATAGTAGTTCTTGACTCTCTTTGAGAACTACACTTGAATCATTCCATCATATTAGCAAAGTTATACTCATTACATCGTGACCTACCAAAAATCCATTCACCATATTTACAACCGAAGTGTGCATCAAAACCATTGTTAAAAGAAGAAAATCCTTTGGATCCTCCACTCTCAAAGTTTCCATACCGAGAACCTCCACTACTAGATTCCTCCTCGCCCCAACCAATCTCCTAGTCATCTCTTCCTCATTCATATTTTGGTTTGCCTGAATTATTCGCAATCCAAACTCCAAACCACAATCAAATAAATTGGATCTCCTGCATACTTTCCTTCCTTTTCTCTACCATGTTGAAGAATTTTGTATGCAACTTGAGCCCTAACATTCTTTTCCAATTCCTTATAGATCTACTAAATATTGATATGTCGATGCTTTGTGGTTTTTTTGGTCAACTCTGGACGAACGTTGGGTCTTCACCCCAACATTAGGAAGGATGCTTGCAAGCATGAAATGACCCAACACATTTCCATTCATTTGACCTCCATATCGCACTCCAGGATATTTTCCTTGATATTATCACCTGAAGATATCTCCAGATTCACCAGATCATTTACCGATTGAAAACCCCAAGAAGAATAAAAAACACGGCGGAGGAATCTCTCAGCATTCTCATCATGTTCTTTTGAAGTGTGAAGAACAACTTCAATCTCTACAACCATCCCTCAGTTACCATTCAATTCCTTAGAGCATTATATAGTAGTGCTCGATTCTCTTGGAGCACTACACTTGAAGCATTCCATCCTACTAGCGAAGTTATGCTCATTACATCTTGACCTGCCACAAATCCAATCACCATATTTCCAACCGAAGTGTGCATTGAAACCATTGTTAAAAGAAGAAAATCCTATGGATCCTCCACCCTTATATTTTTCATACCGGCCAACACCTCCACTACCAGATTCCTCCTGGCCCCAAGCAAGATCCTAGCCCTCTCGTCCTCGTTAAGATTTATGTTTTCCTGGATTATTCTCAATCCAAAATTCAGACCATAGTAAAATAAATTGGATCTCCTACATACTTTCCTACATTTTCTCTGCCAGGCTGAAGAATCTTGTATGCAACTTGAGCCCTATCATTTTTTTCCAATTCCTTGTCAATCTGCCATTTTTCTTCTTTCTCCTCTTGCAGATGGCATAAATAAAGGACTAGCAACCTTTGTAATTTCTAATTTATGTCATTCGTCATACTCTCATAAAAACACTTGGGCTTCATCTCTGGGATTATGATTTCCCATATGATTATTATTTCCCATATGAATTTCTTTCCACTTGCCTCTATATGGTATAATGTTGGACACACCTAACACACTTAGAGGGGGGGTGAATGAGTGTGGGGATCTTTTTCAAAAACTTCCCTCTTACACAAAACTCATTAGTTAGCATTCAACATTTACTCATTACTCATTGTTGTCATTTGTAACCAGTTAGATGTGAACATATATCAGTAGCATATATCAGCAACATATATCGTCAATAAGTCATCACCACAAGGAACACAAAGAACACAAGATGTATGTACAATTTTCTTTTTATTACGGACTACAATCCTTGGGGTTTATCAGCAACAACTGCGTAGAGTACAACTCTACAAGAGAACCAGCTCTATATGAAAGACTCAACTTACATCCTCAACACCAATTGAGATGAGGCAACAATTCTCCACAGATATCAATATGTCACAGGTACACGACCCGTCAGTAGTGAAAACCGCGTGTGTACATGCCCTGGCTCACTATAGACAGTGTATGTACGCAGCCAGTCTATAATGCAGCATGCGTATACTTCTAAGAAACTAGGGTTTTTCTTTGTTTCACATGCTCATATTCTTTGCAACTAGCAATTACATTTTCTTTTGTCTTTCACTGTCCAAACTGACCTCCATCCAGTCACAACACATCCAAGCTCTCCAATAGCTTATTCATTATTCTCAATCATACCATACGAATTCCACTCAAACATGTGTAAACAACTAGTATACTATATCCATCATATCAATACTGAATCATAAGAGTGTTTCTCACTCTATTAACCAACTCAAACCACATCATAATAGTCATACCAAGAATTCCCTAAGCATTCACAACACAACAAGCACTAGTATCCATCAAGACAATAATATAACCATACCAGAGTCTCAGTGACAGATCTGAGTCCATAGAATGAAGATTTGGAACATGCTTCAGTATTCAACATCCAGTCATCAGCTCAAACACAAATCTTCATGATTTTATCTAATGTATGCACATTGTCCTCATACAACCCATGTGTGTATGCGCCCTAGCCCATTATAGCCTGCGTATACCTCAGAAACTAGGTGTTATCGGGCTAATTGTTAAGTGTGGACACAAATAAATCCCCCTAGATCCACCTAGATCTAGAACAAAACAAGACATAACATGGCTCTTTCCCTATGCTCTAATCATCGAATTTACTACCGAACAAAAGACGAGAGACATACCTTTAAGTGTCGCTTCCTTATGTCTTTGTTGTTCCTGTTTCGCTCTAGTGCTCTTGTGATACTGATCCTACAGTGAGACACAAACCAACCAAAGTGAAAGTAGTAGAAGTACATTCAATGACAACCTATGCATATGATCAAGGAATTATGCAATAAAATAAAGATAATTCTATGGGAAAGAAGCATGCCATTGTATTATATTTAATAATAGGAAGAGAGATTACAACTAGATGCCTTGATGTCATAAGGTTCTTCCCAATAGTTCCTTTCTTCCCACACACTTTTTTCTCCAAGGATTCTAAGACCATGGATCTGATAGCTACTCACAATCTATCTTGACAAAGAAAATCTCAAAGCCAACATACCAAGCTAACAATCTCAAGCCAAATTTCTAATCTCAAAGGCTCAAGAACTTTCCAACCTAATCAAGGTAACTTTTCCCATGAGAGCTCCTCTCCTTTTATAAGATAAAGAGGATAAGGTGAGGAGGTTAGGATGATCCCACTAAATCATGAAAGAAAGTAAGATCCAAACCATTCAGAGGCCACCTCACCATAGAAGCTTCTCCTTCTAGAAGCATCAAGAAAATGCTCATTTTTCCCACGTACGAAGGTCGTCGTACCCTAGCTATAGAGAAACCTATGGAAACTTTGCAACCTAGATATAGATAAAGATAGGGAAATCAAGCATTTCCACACCTTTCATATAGAGCAGCCTACGGAAATCCTCCAAAATAGGGTTTTTACAGAGGAAAACACAACTTCTTCTCTCAGGGAAAGTTCTTCTCCCTTCTTTCTTCAGGAATTCAGGCCACTGACCCCTCTGAAGGAAACAGATAGGTTTACATAATTAATGGTCGTAAGGGTGAATAAAATAATGTGTAACAATAGGGTTTCTGAAGCTCCGATACTTTTGTCGTCAAGATCTCAGACATTGTTGAAACTTTGATGTGTCCATGAGATCCTCCTCACGCTCTCTTTCTCGGAATAGATCTTCAATCATACTCAAGAGATACACACAAGAGATAATCCCAAAATGTACTTTTCACAAGAGACCCTAGCCTCTTATTTATACTCTTCATATTCTAGATCACTTAACCCACTTCTAGGTTACTTAACCCATTTCTATGTCACTTAACCTATTTTCCTCATTTTAGGGTTAATCCACTTTCCATAAATAGAAAGTTCTCTGTTACTTTATGATTTAAATATTCCTCCTCAATTTTGTCACCTTAATTTAATATTCAAATAATCATTCTTGATTTTGTCACTTCACTTTATCATTTAAATAATAATTTCTTCTTCTCAAGCACTTTGAGTTCTTTGACCTTATGGGGCTTCAAGCCATCATATCGGGGTCCTTCAACTTTGTAGGGCCATAAATCTCAAACCGTGAGGAGTTATGTGACATTCCACATACCACCGGAAATGGCATGACAAGTACTATCCATATAGGATAGTTTCACCAACAAAATCATTGATCTTCATCTCATTATTCCACATACAAGCATGGGTTCTCTCAATCACAACTCAACCGCAAAGTGTCTTCCCATGAGGGCTTTCACCATAAGGGGACTACTTTGGAGTTCATCCATTTGTACTTCTTATCAACCATGACAAGAAAATAATGAGTCTTGTTTACATCAAACAAACTATGCATCATATATCAAAGAATCCATCTTCATCATGTATCAATGAAAACTCATCGATCCATCTTCATCCATGCATCATATCAATGATAACTTATTGATCCATATTCATCGATTGGTTTCCACTTGACATCTATCATTCTCATCAAGGAAAATACATATACATTGTTCATCAATCATCAATCAATCAATCCATTGACATCAATCAATCACTTAATCACTTGATATCAATCAATCAAACCATTGGAATCAATGACAACATGATCCAACAATATCCCCCTTTGTCATTGATGGCAATACCAACATTGATGTCAACACCAATCATTGATGTCAACATGTAGACAAGGCATGATCTACATCAATAATCATCAATCATATCAATATGACTATCTCTCCCCACTACGAAACAACAATTACATAAATGTGACCATCTCTCCCCCTTTGACATCAATGGGAAAGGGTCATTCTCCTCTTGGGGTTGCTCCCCCTACTTGAATGCCTTTGATATTATTCTGAATAATATCTCCCCTTTTTTAACAAGGGATATCACTATGATGCAATGTTGAATATACATTTCTCATACTCCCCCTATGACCATCGCTCCCCCTGGAATTATGTCATTGTGCTATTTCTTCAAATATAGGGCTCTTTTCTAGGTATGCATCTGATAAATATCTCCTCCTAGAATCATGCTCAAGAATGACTCCTCCTATGGGTATGTCTCCCCCTATCTGCAAGATGAGCAATATGCTACCACATGACAATCCTTGGACCTATACATGCATCAAACTTATGCAATACCAAACATCATGAAGAAAATGATATTTCAATAATGAAATAGAGAATCATGAGAAAAATATCAACCAAGTACATCTTGTACCAAAATGTGTGCCCACCATGCACAACACCCATGTACATCAATACCATACAATGTTCCATAAGATATCATCCATGGAATGTATCAACCATATGCCAACATGTGCATCTACCAATTATTCCAACCATGTGCATATACCAATTATGCCAACCATGTGCATCTACCAATATGCCAAACAATGTGCATCTACCAATATGCATCCAAGTGTCATAACCATGTATCTCAAACAAATACCAATTTGTTGTGCTAATCAAGTAATACCAATGGTGTACTATCATCAAGCATATTCCATCTATGAGTGTACCTAACATGCATATCAACATGTATCAGCACTTGTACTAAGCAAGTATATCAATCATTCACCAATACCACAACATGATTAATTCTCATACATGTATGCCAAATCCTCCATAAAGTATGTGCCAATCAAACTGCTAGTAGGTGCCTCTACCAATCATGCATCAACTATAGATCATCAATGATGTACAACATGATCACCTCATCAACTCACCAACTACATGTCCCAATGTGTAGCCCATCCATATGCCAAATGCATGCATCAAGTTTTCCAACAAGTAAGCTTCCAATAATACATCATAAGATATATCAGTGAAACTCAAAATATGTACCAGCCATGTACACCAACAGATCATCAACAATCCTCCATTCACTACAACAAGCACTAAGTATCCAACAACACTTGTACTAGTAGTATGCTTTAATAGATCAATGATATCTCAAGATATATCACGTAACCAAGGTGCCATAACTCCACTGTCATAACCAACATTGTCCTTTAACAGAAAATGCCTCAATCCATACTCATAGTTTAGTTCCATGCATCCAAGATTGCCTTTCATTATTTTTATCATCACATTACATAATCCAATATAGAATCATGAAAACATGAAGCAAACAGTGTCAGAACCTGCAACAAATAATGTCAGACCCTGCAACAGAGTGTTATACCATCACATCAAGTTGCAACCCATGTGCATTGCCTTTTTCCCAAGGCTTTACCATATATACGCGGCATGTTGCACTGACAAATCATGTATGTATGTGAATTATTCAAGTTCAGCCTGTGTATGTACGCGACTGTTACTATTGTCACTCACGTATGCTTCAGTAGATGACACACTTGATCTTCCCTTCAGTCTTCCATTATGTTATGGTTTCTTAGTCTTGTTCACTCACTTCTGAAGGTGTCCCTGCTTCTCAGAACTTGAGCTCTGAGCATCCATATTTTCAAAGATGTCTCCCTTCCTTACTTCATTCCTTCTTCTAGTCATGCTATGTGAAGTCCTCATCATGGAATTTCTTCTTGTGTTCCAGCAATCCTAGGATTTGTGGCCAAATCCACTACAGTTGTAGCATCTAATGGTGTTACAGTGAACAACAATGTGTCCTACTTGATCACATTTCCAACACCTCATGGTGTTATAAAATCTTCCATTATATCTCCTTCCATAATATCTACATTCAAAAGCTTTGTGACCATATCCATTACATGAATAACAATTCCCATGAAAAATACTTTCATACCTTTGCTTTGGTGTCCCAAGGATAGCTTCTTGATGTCTTCCTTTATTTGTTCTTTTGAAATTTTCTTTTCCTTGTGTAGATGGCTTATTTGCAACATTTTCTTCATCCTTTGAGGGACTTACCTCATGCTTCTTTAAGGTGCTTGATTCAACATGTGTAGCTTCTTTCTTGTATCCAAGACATGATTTATCATATGGTGATCTTTGAATTTCCAAGATCTAGTTCAAGATTAGTGAGCTATTCAAGAATTTATTTGACTTCTCCACTTTCTTTCTAAGATCAACAATTTCAGCTTCTAACTTACAACATGACTCTTCCTTTTCATTTATTTTATTCTTCAATATCTCCTCTATCATTTTGGATTCTTCAATTTGGGTCTTGAGATGGACAACAGTTTCAAAAATTTTGCTAATCTCATCATCTACCTCCCTTTCTTCTTTTTCATTCTTTAGTCTTGTGGTCTCTTCTTCCTTTTCATCTACTTGATTCTTATTACTCTCCTTTTTCTCCTTGAGCATTTCCTTTAACTTCAAGATGTACTTTTGACTCTTCTTAAGAAACTTCTTAGTGTCATCTGAAAGATATCTATAGTCTATATAATAGTGATCATTGTTATATTCATATATACCCTCTTCAACTTTCTCCTTAAGCTCCAATATTTTTTCTTCTACCTTTTCCATGGGATAATAATCAACTGATTTTATCCAAACTACTTCTAGATCTTCTTCACTAGTAGAGAAAAATTCAACATCATCACATTTTGAATTATTGTAATCAAGGGTTTGTGGAGATTCTTTACCTTCATTTGAAATTTCTTCAAGATATTCCTTTTTGCCAACATCATCACATGATTATTTGCCTTCATTTGCAATGTAATAGAGCTCTGCTCGACTGGAGGTTTCCCCCTCGAAGAGGCCCATGAAAATTTCTTTCAGTAATCTAAGCGCTCTTTCTGGTTTTATTCTGTTATCATTTCAGTATTATTGTGGGGTTATTCTGGTTATATTGTTGTTCATATTCCATTTCTCGCATTTATTTATGTTATGCATACTTTCTATATTTGGAATATTACAAGTGGTATCAAAGCACTTTCCTTGGCAGAAAATTGTGGGTTAAATTCTTTTCAGGGTAGAGACGTATTTCGGCGTCTTTAAGCCACAAAGATCTGTCATTACACACATAAACCCACGGTTGATGGATTCATACATGTAGGAAATACAAGTGGTTCTTAAGCGCACATCTATTGGCCACCCTTGTAACCCCTGTTGGTACCCCTTCGAGTGGTAGCGCATCAAACAACACCTATGTTCGGATCAGCCTAAATTTCATGAATCCCTCTTTAGATAAACCAATCGGTCGCCTGACTGTTATAGTGACACTGAGAACAACACTCGAGAAGATACTCTCTAGTACCTAGGTAGTCGGGTAGTATAGCTAAGGGCACGGTCTAGCCTCCTTAGTTAGTTCCCTAAGATATTGGGTCGAGTACTACTATTGTACCCCACAAGTATATCGGAGAGTTATAGCACAGGACAAACCCTTGTCTGTAGAACCCTTGAATACCTAACCCTTGGGGACGGAAACAAAAAAAAAAAAACCAGATAAGATCTATTGTCATGCAACTGTGTTTGAGTTTCCAAATCACTACACATTTCTTCCTGGTTAAGCATTTGGGCATTTCATCACTGTAGTATTCTTCGGACCGGAGTCTAACTCTGCAGGTGTAAAAAAAAAAAGTCTGGAAATTTTTGCACCATTATTTGAGACCTATTCCATTGGATTTATCTCTTCGCCCTTATCACATTCATACATATCATTTTTCAGCAAAAACTTTTGACCCCACTCGCCTCATTTCGATTCACTAGTCATCATGGCCCATACCCATAGCCAAGATTTGGAATCTCGCTTCAATATCTTGCAATATAATTTCATAGAGACCCAACAATAAGTGAAACAACTCAGTGCCAATGTTGTCTCCCTCAATACAAACATACAGTCCTCCATCGCCGCCTCAATCGAGGAACTCAAACAAGACATGACTACCCAGCTTGAATCTATCATTTCAATGATCTGCACCAAGCTGCATATCCCTGCAGATAACCCTTTATCTGGCCCACCTCCACATACCGAAGCTGAAACTTCCTCTCATTCCTATAATTTTCATCACCATCACTTTCATCATGACCTACGCCTTCTGTGGGTGGAAGTGACCAAATTTGATGGCTCGGATCCCATTGGTTGGGTAACCCAAATGGAGCATTATTTCTCTTTATACGCCATTATAGATGACTTGTCCAAACTCCAGTATGGTGTTATCCATCTATATCAAGAACATTGGCAATGGTGGCAATGGAGAAAAACTTCTTGTCAAGGGTTTATTTCTTTGACACACTTTGTGGCAGAGCTTTATGAAGACTTTGACACTAACAACAACCATTTAGGTTGTTTGACAAAGTTGAAACAATCTAGAACAGTGGAAGAATTTATAGCTTCTTTTGAGGGCCTGGATTTTCGGATAGAGTGCATGTCTGATGCCTTTTTCCGAGAATGTTTTATCAGTGGCCTCAAGGATGAGATCCATTCCCATGTCCTCATGGCTCGGCCTCAGAGTTGAGTGGAGGCTACTAAAAGAGATAAAGAAGCACAACAGGTTGTATCTTCTCAAAACCAGAAACCCCCCTTTATTCCTCGTACTAAACCAATCAATCCCAATACCCCCTCTGCTCCACTAAAGATCCAAAAATTGACTAGGGCTGGAATGGTTGAACGCCAACTCAAAGGCCTTTATTAAAATTGTGATGAAAAATATTTTTCGGGCCACAAGTGTAAGGAACAAAATATTTTTATGGCTATATCAGAGGATATTTCGGAAGAGGATGTTGAAACTCCCCTTGTGCCTGAGTCACCTGAAACCACTGATATAACCCCTCCCTTAGACCCTCCCGAAGTAGAACCAGTCATTTCCTTAAATGATTTCACTGGCTTCTCTGCTCCCCAAACCCTCGAGATAATCGGTTACATCAAGCATAGGAAGGTCATCATTATGGTTGATAGTGGAAGCACCCATAATTTCATCCATCACTGCATTGCCCAAGAAACGCATTTCTATATCCATGCCATCAATAATTTCCTAATCATGATTTCCAATGGAGGCTCCATGAAATGTGGAGGGCATTGTGAAAATGTGTGTCTCCAAATTGGTGACTACCACCTGAAATCTCATATGTTTGCTATCGACATGGGTGGTTGTGACATTGTGTTGGGTGCAGATTGGAAAAGGAGTTTGGGTCCCATTCTCATGGATTTTAAGGAATTAACCATGCAATTCGACCAGGAGGGCCAACAATATAAGTTCTAAGGCATCATTTTTGGTTCACCTGAGATCATTAGTTCCCATCGCATGGAAAAACTGCTCAAAAAAGGTCATTCTTGCGTTATTTCCCAACCCCATGCCATACAAGGAACTGAGACACCCTCAGTGCCGCAAGACCTCCAATCCATCCTCTCTAAATGTCAAGTGGTCTTTTCCACTCCCTAGGGACTCCCTCCTTCCCGTGGTGTTCATGATCATTCCATTCCCCTTGTACCAGGAAGCCTTCCTCCCAATATGCATCCCTATTGTCACCCATTTTCCCAAAAAAATGAAATTGAGAAAATGGTTCAGGAACTTCTTAACGCAGGCATTATCCGCCCTAGTACGAGCCCCTACTCTTCTTATGTGGTCATGGTCCTGAAGAAATAAGGTTCTTGGTGAATGTGTCCTGACTTTTGTGCCCTCAACAAACTCACCATTAAAAACAAATTTTCCATTCCTGTCATTGATAACCTCTTGGATGAATTGAGTGGCACCCAGTTCATTGCTAAACTTGATCTTCATTCTGGCTACCACTAGATACGTATGAAAGAGGTAGATATTCCTAATACTTCCTTTAGAACTCATGAGGGCCACTACAAGTTTTTGGTCATGCCCTTTGGCTTGTGTAATTCCCCCTCCACCTTCCAAAGCCTCATAATCATATCTTTCGTCCTTTTCTCCATCATTTTGTCTTAGTTTTCTTTGATGATATCCTCATCTATAACAATACCTGGAAATACCATATTGCTCATGTGGATTGAGTTCTCCATCTACTCTCTCAGTACCAACTTTTCCTGAAATGGTCTAAATGTGCTTTTGGCGCCTCAGAAGTCAAGTACTTGGGTCATCTGGTTGTCAAAGATGGCATCAGGGTGGATCCTAAAAAGATTGAAGCTATGCAAGACTGGACTCACCCAAAGACTCTCAAAATATTGCGTGGATTTATAGGCTTAACAGGTTATTATCGCAAGTTTGTCAATAATTATGGAAAGATTGAAACCCCTCTCACTGCACTCCTAAAAAATAACTCTTTCACGTGGACTCCAACATTTTCTAAAGCTTTTCAAACCTTGAATATGGCCATGTGCACAGCTCCAGTCCTAGCCCTTCCTGATTTCACAATGACCTTTATCCTAGAATGTGATGCTTAAGGGAAAGGAATTGGCATTGTCCTTATGCAAGAGGGTCGGCCCTTGGCCTTTACCAGCAAGAAACTATTTGAATGAAATCTGGTAAAATCAATCTATGAAAAGGAAATGTTGGCTATTATGCATGTCGTTGATCTGTGGCGTCCTTATCTATTGGGGAAACGCTTCCAAATTAATACAGACCATCAAAGCCTCAAGTATTTTCTGAAACAATGCATTTCCTCCCCAGAGCAACAAAAATGGGTGACTAAGCTCTTTGGATATGATTATGAGATCATTTACAAGAAAGGAAAAGACAATGTGGTTCCATATGCACTTTCCCAAAAATATGAAAATGAAGGATCCCTTTTTCCTCTCTCCTTCATTGTACCAAATTGGCTCCAAGTCGTTTGTCCGGAATGGATACAAGATCCCAAAAGTTCACATCTGATACAACAATTGCAATCCAATTCTCCAGTTTCTTCAGGGTAATCTTGGCTCCATGATGAGCTTTGATACAAAGTTCATTTTTATTTAAGTAAACAATCAAAACTTAAAGCCACGGTACTTTCTGAGCTTCATGCTACACCCACAGTTGGGCACTCCGGGTTTACCAAAACCTATGACAAGGTCAAACATTCTTTTTTTGGGGATGGTATGAAACAAGACGTTCATAATTTTGTAGTTGAATGTGATGTGTGTCAACGCAACAAGGGAGAAACAGTCAAATATCCTAGCACACTACAACCGCTTCCAATTCCACCTACTATTTGGAGGGATATCGCTATGGATTTTATTACCGTCTTACCCAAATCGGGAAATAAATCAGTGATCATGGTGGTTGTTTATTCCCTTTCCAAGTATGCTCATGTATGTTCTCTTCAACACCCATTTACAGCATCCAATGTGGCTCAAATTTTCATGGATCAGGTCTTCAAGCTTCATGGCATGCTGCATTCTATTGTTTATGATCGTGACCCAACTTTCACCAGCAATTTTTGGCAAGAACTGTTCAAGCTACAAGGCACCCAATTTCATATAAGCACAACTTATCATCCATAGACTGATGGTCAAACTGAAGTTGTCAACAAGTGTTTGGAAACATATTTGAGGTGTTTTGCATTGGAAAAGAAAAATCAGTGGGCTCAATGGTTACCCCTAGTTGAATGGTGGTACAACACTTCATACCATACAGCTACTCGCATGACTCCTTTTGAAGTGGTATATGGAAAAAAGACACCTTTAGTTCTCTCATACTTACCAAGTGTCTTGAAGGTCTAGGCGGTTGACCAAATGCTTACAGTTAGAGAGGCTATTCTTCATACCCTCAAAGATAATTTGGTCACAGCACAGAATTGCATGAAGCAACAGGCAGATCAAGGTCGCTCTGAACACCAATTTGCAGAAGGGGATTAGGTGTTTCTTCGACTGCAACCTTCCAAGCAAAATACCCTCAAGGCCGAGCATTGTCAGAAGTTGGCACCCAAATTTTATGGTCCTTATACCATTCTCAAGCATGTGGGACAGGTGGCATATCAGTTAGCTTTTCCCGGTCATTCTAAGATACTTCTTGTTTTTCATGTTTCATGCTTAAAGAAGGTGATTGGAACTAAGTGCCAAATTCAAACCAACCTTCCTGAGTTGGACAAAGAAGGATCTATTTGGCTACAGCTGCAAGCAATTTTGGAACAGTGTGAGCATCGCCTGCGTCAGTGAACCATCAAGGAAGTGTTAGTCCAGTGGAAAGATACAACTTCAGTAGATGCCACTTGGGAACCAACTACCATTCTGTAGAAATTTCCACATCTCAAGCCTTGAGGACAAGGTTGTTTTTAAGGGGGAGGACATGTTAGGTACCTAACCCTCACGTAGGTAGAACAATATGATCGGATGTAATAAAGGTCAATATTAATAAAGCCTTGCAATAAAGTAGAATAGTCGAATGCAAGAAGACCTAATATAAGCTTCAACTTCTAGAAGGATCTTCCTCTGGATGGTTCTTTTGATCAACATATTTAGTATAAATAGGAGTCGAGGGTATGAGAACCCTAGCTTGGATATTATTGCAATAGAGCTCTGCTCGACTGGAGGTTGCCCCCTCAAAGAGGCCCGTGAACATTTCTTTCAGTAATGTAAGTGCTCTTTATGGTGTTATTATGTTATCATTTCAGTATTATTGTGGTGTTATTCTGGTTATATTGTTGTTCATCTGCCATTTCTCGCATTTTATTTATGTTCTGCATACTTTTTATATCTGGAATATTACACTCATGCTCATTGATTAAAACCTTTTTTATCTTCTCCATATCCAGAATATCAATCCCTGTAACTCTACTGCTCAACCAAAAAACAACCTTCCAATTGCCACACAAATTGTTTCCTATCCACAAGGTATCCATATTCTTTGGTTATGTATAGGGTTTACCATTGTCCCTCTTTAGTGTGACGACTCTCTCTGCCAGCAGCAACTTCTGCTCCAACAAGAGTTTGATGGATCTCTGTGGCCACATGTGTATCTAGCTCTAATAAACAATGTGATCTTCTTGACTCTTTCTCCATGGCTCCCATCATAAAACCACTCTAGATAGAGAGTCCATGTTTGCCTCGGTCTGATACCAGTTGTAAAGAAACAAAAATGCAAGAGAGATAAAACTGAACTAGAAAATAGAAACAACACAATATTTTATCCTGGAAAACCCAAACGGGAAAAACCAACTAATATATTTATTAGTTCCTTGACCAAATCCGTCCAAGTCATCCAACCTCCTATCCCTGTCCAAGTGAGCCTTCACCTCTCATGTCCTTGAACATTACAATGGAGTATCACCATCCTTTTAGAGGATTTCATAACATGCAATCCATGGGCTCTAAAACCATGGGTTACCAATACCATGTTTCTGAAACCGCTATTGTTGACATAACAACTTTGACTCTTTCACTGAGTCAAGTTTAACCTAACAGTATTGTATAATGTTGTACTACTCGAAGGGGTACCAAGAGGGGTTTCCAACAAGGTAAGGTGAAACCATGTGTAGTTCCTACATATATTCTTCCCCTACCATAGTTTTACCCACTAAACAACAAATCACTATGTTATTCAAAGATGCCATAACACATCTCCAAAAAAAAAATTAAATGAGCTTGCTAACCCAAGAATTTTTTTTTTTAAATCATTAGAAAATAACTTATGCAAGGTATATTTTTTAGGATGAAAATGTAAAATGTAACTTCTCAGTTTGGCTATTACAATCCAAAATAATAAATGTCATGCATTCTTTAGATCTAATAACACTAGTGATTATCTTCCAATCAAGAGTTATGCCAATTGTATGTTACATACCTTTGAAACCTAATTTGGATACTATCTGGATGGTTGACCTTTGTCCCGATATATCTTTGAAATTTGAACCCTTTTGAGTCTAAAATTTTTCCCTATAGTACTATGTATGACTTCTTAAACTCCTGAAAATTTCATTGTCTAAACCTTCATTGATAAAAAGTTTTAGTAAAAATACAAAAATGACTTGTTTAAGACTAATTTTAGAATTAGTGAAAATTTCCAACTTCCACAAGATGTATCTCATAAATTATAATGATTTAAAATCTGAAATTTTTTCCACATGTAATTCACTTTGTCTCTTTATGATTCTAAACATTTTAGAGCCTGAAACGTTACATAAAAATAGTTATAGAAAAACTAAAAATATGACTCATTTGAGACTAATTTTAGGACTAGTCACAAACCCTAAATTCCATAGAATATATCTCTAAAATTATAAGCAAAACATAACCTAAAATTTTGACCAGACATAGTTCACTATGTCTCCTCAATCTCCTCAAAATTTCCCTATTTGAATCATTCCAAAAAAAAAAATTATAGAAAAAATTCCAAGAAGTATTAGTTGAAGTAGTTAAACCCTAGGATTGTATTCTTTGAAACCAAATGCTATAAATCAAACACCGAAATATTCAACGAATACAATCCACTTCAATAGGGAAACCTCCTTTTACAATATATCCAATTCAAAATATTATATTATATGTGTATACATGTAAATATGAGATAAAGTGAGCATGATATAACCTATCACTAAGTTAACCTAATCATAAATAATAAACTAATAATAAATGAGTGATAAAACCTTTACATAAGACCTTAAAAATTTTAACCGGGGAAATGGATAAAAAATAAAATAAAAAATCAAAAGAAGTAATAGTAAGTCAAGGAAATGGTTCACGATAAGAATTTTAAAGGATTTTCTAATTACAAAGGTGAAAAATAATATGATTACAAGATTGGTTGAATTTATAACTATCTTTATGATTAATGTTGATGGGGTTCTCTTTTATCTCAATGATTTATCTAATCAGTATAGTGTAATCAGTATAGTGGAATAGTTAACCAAAGCATTTATGGTATGTAGAATAATTATAATTCTTTACTATGATGAATTATGCAATGCAATTATGGATGGTATTAATAATATGCCCTTTGATTCTATTTTATGGATTCTCTTGTTTGGCCTATGTACAATAATCCATAGGAACATGAGATCTCGTATATACCTTGTAGTAAGAGCAAATCAATTTTTATTTTTGCATTGTTTAAGATGTTTTTAAAATTTATGAAAAGTATGGAAAGGGTTTTGATGCTTATTTTTATAAAGATTTTAGAAATTTTATCAATGTGTAAATATGGAAGATAGATTTGAGTATTATTAGTGTGAAGTTTATGGAGTAGGTGGGGTTTTGATTAGACAAAAATATGGAAAGTTGGGGTTATCTAGTTGTATAAGAATCATTATTTCAAAGAGTATATTTGAAATGAAATTTTTTTGATATAAATGGTTTTTATTAAAAGTTTAAAGTAATTTTATAGTGACTAAAGAATTTAGAATAATGAATTTTTGAATTGGGAAAAACTCTTCAGTACTTTTCCTCATTTAGAAAATGGTATCTAAGGTAAATCTTAAAATCTTCAAGACATAAGACTAGTCAACAACAAGACTCAAAACATTTACAACAATGTACTTATTATAATTTCAATATATTATTGGTTGGAATTGAATTTAGATGAAAAAAGTAATTATCATCCCCAACTACCTAAACTAAACTTAATTAACATTATTATTTTTTTTATACACATGTTAAATGTACATTTATAATAATATTAAATTATTATATTATTGAAAACATTGTTGGATTTTAGGAATATGTTGAATCAAAAAACTAAAAGTGGTGTCAAATCCCTAAGTTTCGATAGAAGGTATTCATGGCAATGTGAACATGTGGGGATGATGACATCACTATGCGTTTGAGAAATTTTTGTCCAATAAATTTCTTTTCACTTAGCTAAGTTATATTTTTTTATTTTTTTCTAAGTTAGCTTCTCCAACTCTTTACTCTTTTTTTTAAGTTTACTCCTCCAATGATGTCAATGTAGCTTTTTAAGGAATTGTGTTTTTATGTTTTTTTAAAACAATTTTAATTTTTAATTTATAAAAATAATTTTAATTTCTTTAATAAAATCAATATATATGGTGGTCTTTAAGAAATTTGTGTCCCATAAATTTTTCTTTTCACTGAGATAAGTTATGTTTCTTTACCTTTTATCTAAGTTAGCTCCTCGAATTCTTTACTCTTTTTCTAAGTTAACTCCTCGAATGATGTCAATGTAAATTTTAAGGAATTATGTTATTATGTTTTTTTTTAAACCATTTTAACTTTTAATTTATAAAAACAATTTTAATTTTTTTAATAAAATCAATATATATGGTGGTTAGAATTTATTTTTTTAATAAATTAATATAATTTAAATAAAAATTATGTTATTATTTTTTAAATTTTTTCTATTAAAATTAATTAATTTTATTAAAATTTTATTTAATAAATTAGCTTTTTGAAAATTTTCTATTTAAATTTGAGTAATAAGAGGATGTATGGAAAAAATATTCATTAATTTGATTAAAAATTATTTTAAAATTTAATTTAATAAATTAGTTTTTCTAAAAAAAATCATTTAAATTTGAGTAATAACAAGATGTGTGAAAAAAATATTTATATTTAAGAAAAAAATAATCATATAAATGCATTTCTAATAGCATAGATAATTTGATTATTGATGTCGAAATTGGACTAACAAAATTGAGACATCATTATGTTTTTCAAGAAAAGTTTTGAAAATTAAAATTTGGAAAAAATATTAATATTTAACATGTATGGAAAAAATTATCATATAAATTCATTTCTAATAGCATAGGTAATTTAATTATTGATGTTTTAATTGGAATAACAAAGTTAAGACATCATTATGTTTTTTAAAGGAAAGTTTTGAAAATTAAAATTTACTTTTTTTTTAAAAGAAAGTTATTATGTTTTTTAAAGGAAAAAAAAAAAAAAGTTATTATGTTTTTTAAAGGAAAGTTTTGAAAATTAAAATTTACTTTTTTTTGGAAAAGAAAGTTTTTATGATTAGAAATTATTTTTATCTTTAATTATATAAAAGTAATAAAATTTAAAATTTATTTAACTTTAATTATAAAAAAAATATCAAATTAAAAAAAAAAAATTAACAAAATTAAAACATCATTTCTCTATTTTTAAAAAAATGAAATTAAAATTTATTATTTGTTTTAACCATAAAATAAAATAAAATAAAAATAAATAAAGTCAAACTAACGAAAGTTAGACATCATTATTCTTTGTTCTTTGGAAAGAAAAGTTATGTAGACTAAAATTTACTTTTAAAATTCCACAACATAGAAAGTAATACAAAAGTGTTATATAAAATCATACCAAAATACCCTTTTTCGTCGCTAGTGTACAAAGAGGTTTCCATGTACAAGAAAGTAGGAGCAACTTCACGGTTTCCTTTCATAAAATTGATACATTATTCTTTCACTTTTTATATTTTGATTTTAAAAGAAGTCGTGTAAAATGAATCCGCTATTACAAAGGAAATTCCTATAATATCTAAAGAGTTATGTTCCATAGTAAGAATGTTTAATCAATTAATTAGATACATTATTCTTCGAGTTATGTTCCATAGTATGAATGCTTAATCAATTAATTAGATACATTATTCTTCATAGTTTCCTTTGATAAAAAGGAAATAGGATTCTAAGAATAACCAAGTGTAAAATAAATCCCCTTAGTTATGTTTCATAGTAATAATTCTCATTCAATTATTTGGATATACTATTCTTCACTTCACAGTTTTCTTCTTTTCATAAAAAGGAAACATTATTCTTTCATTTTCCATATATTAATTTTAAAAATATTTTTTTTCCAAAGAAAATTTGCTCAAAATTATATTAAGATTATAATTTCATTTACATCTTCATACCATATCAAAATGGTCATCCTACAATTCAAAAATTCAAATAATCACTACTAATCAAAGACTTTTTACATCCCCCCCCCGGATGGGGTGCCACGCGTTCAACCGAGTCTACGTGGGAGGCAGCCGGGACGCCAATTAATGGCATCGACCGGCGCGAACCTTCGGCCCATTAATTAAGCTATGCATCGCATGCGCCACCTTAATATGATGCATCCTCTCGCGCGAGGGAGAGGTACCTGCAGACAAAGCACTATCAAATTTGTGTTAATGGTGATGGTAAGCGCAACAATGGAGAGTTTAATTGCGATAAGGGACAAGGAAGGGATGCATTCGCCCCTCGTTGTGTTCATTTGGTTAGAGTGGTATTGCTGCCCTCCATCGCAGGCAGCAAAGGGAGGGGCCGAGCACTGGAGCAGACCTGCCCCCATTTATAATCCTTCCGGCACCTCTACCATGCCCAGGCTTAGGGGTAAGTCACGTCGGGGAGCAGCCTGGTATCGGGCTGAATCCCGGCGCAAACGCATTCAGCACTTCGAGCGCGCCCTCACCCTGGCTTCCAGGCGATGGAAGAGGAGCCCGTGGTCACCCCCCATGGCGATCATTGAAGAAATTAGCCTGGAGGAGGCAATGCAGAGCCTCCCTCCCACGGATCAAGCCGAAGCACAAAATTCGCCGACCAAAGGCCACCTGGAACGACACAGTGCACGCAGCGACGAGGCCATCTTCCCAACTTGCGTGGTGGAGGAGGAGGTCACACCTGAGGACGTTACGGCAAAGGCAAATTGGACACCGCCACGGCCAACGGGACACCCCAGTGCAGGAGGAGAGAAGGCGCACGACACGAGGACTCCGGGAGACAATTGTGAACAGGAACAGGCTACCTTCTCGGAGCTCTGGAACTTACCACTCATATTTGAGCTTTGGAGCATGCTCGACGACCTAGCCTTTTGACTCGACAGAGTAGATCAGAGAATAGACATGCAATTCACAGCCTTCTCGAAGAGCACGCCAAAGAAGCACTGCCCAATGTGCGCGCAGGCGTACACGATTCCAGCAGGCTGGCACAGAGCAGGATACAAGCGAGTGAGCACGAGTTAGATGTCTTGGTGTTATTCTGGTTTGGGAACTCTGGTTAGAAGTTTTATGCTGCTTTGGTCTAGGTTACTTGTTCAGTTTCTTTTAGACTGGCTTTTCTTTTTGAAGTTTAGGAGCATTGTCGCCCTGGTTTCCTTCGGGTAGGGTGTGCCAACGTATCTATGGTTTACTGTTAAATATCTGGAACAGCAGACCCAACTGTCCTGTTTTCCCACTAAGGCAGGACAGCTGGCATCCTCATCAGCCACTGTACACTATAGTTTTTTGATAATATAAAAGGTTCCACCGTTTTTACTTAAAAAAAAAAAAAAGACTTTTTACATCCCCATCCAATTCTATAATCGCTATGACTCAGTAAGCCCCAACTGAGATAAATTAGTCTGATGATGATTACAAATTCCATCACAACAGAAAAAATAAAGTAAAAAATTGTTACCCCTTTCATCAAAATAAAAATATAATATGGCATTCCCAGAAAATATACCCATAGTATCGTACAATCACCCCAAAATTCATGTTCCACCCATTTGTAGGAAGCAAGTACTAAAAATGCTTAATATGATTCAGTGGGTCAGCCTTTTCATTATCCAAATGGTAATAAGTTAATCTGCCTGAAGACCCAAGCAGTGCTTGTTTGGAAAGGCGGTCTGCTTCCTTGTTATTCTCCCTGTAGATGTGTAAGTAGTTGATTTCTTGGAACAGTGAAGATAAATTCTTGGTTCTATGCTTCCATCCTTCTAAATTGCTAGCATTTAATATACATTTGTTGTTGAGCCAATCAATTATAACCTTCGAGTCTCCAAGGATTTTTAACTTTGTAATATTCCACAGTTTAGCAATAGTTAATGTCATCCATGCCCCCAATAACTCATCTTTTGAGTTTATGCCACTTCCTCCATTTATATACCATCTACAAGCTTTCTGAGAAGAAAATTTAAAAACTCCCCCAGCCCTACAGTTCCTACCCTTCATAATAGACGCTCCATCAAAAAATGCAATTATATGATTAGCATCTTGAATCATCGAGCTCCATTTAATAGCATTCACAACTTTTGGGTTGTTACCTGGGCATAGATTCCTTAAGGTTTTAATTATAACTGCCCAACATGAAGGGGATTTATCCTCAAATAATACTTCGTTTCTTTCTGACCATATAAAACAACAAAGATGTACAACCAGATTTAATGTACAACATTTGTCTTTTACCCAAGACTCAAAGCAATGATTTAGTGATTGTCCATTCCAATGAAAATTTTGATTAAGACAGATTGATAGATTTCCCCAAACTCACTGAGTAAACTGGCAGTGCACAAGTAGATGATCAACGTCTTCATTATCGGCCTTGCATAAGGGGCACCAGCCAAGACTTTGCCACCCTTTACCCTGTAATACTTGCCATGTTAGTATTTTGTTTTCAATAGCCATCCAAATAAATAGTTTTTTCTTCAATTGAACTTCCCATTTCCAAATTTTGGTTTTCCATCCATTCACTTGTGGCCACTCAAAAGTAGAGATTAGTGTTGCATAGATATTTTTCATTGACATTTTACCCAAGGAGTCTCCTCTTGTCCAAATCAAAGTGTCTTCCTTCTCATTGAGACCCCTGCCTCATTTAAGTTATCACGGTAATGTTCCCATTATGATGATAGATTTCACAAGATCCCCAAATCCCTTCCGCTAATCCAATCCTCAGATAATGCAATTGGATCTTGATTGACCGATGCTAGGTCCAATGTATTTATTCCTTTCTGGATAAGAACAGTTCTCAATTGTTCAGACAGGATAGCCTTTTGTCCCAAACCAAGGATCTTATCTCTTCCTAAATAAATGTTTTGTCCCTTTCCTGGAGACCAACTCAACCAGTGAAGTATAACATGTACTGTTTGAACTATGATATTCCACATCCTCAATGTCGCGCTCACTCTATGACTAGCCATCCTCAACCAATCGTAATAGTAATATTCTTCATGTACTTATCTCTTAATATCTTATGCCAAATCCCCCGTTGACAAGACCCTCCACAAAGTGTTTGTGTTGAGTGTCATATTGAATAATGCCATATTTCTAAGCCCCCAACCCCCCAACTTTTTTGGTCTTGAGAGTATTTTCCATCTACATAAGTGGATTTTTTGTGAATCTTTTCTTCCATTCCACATGAACTTGAACATTAATTTCTTGATTTGATTTAATATCGATCAAGGAATGGCTTCCATTGACATCCAGTATACAGATTGGCCTTCTAATACTGTTTTCACCAGAGTATATCTACTCCCCAATGAAAGCCATCTATTGCACCAAATCTCTATTCTCTTCGTAATTTTAGTTAGGATCCAAACCCAATCTTTAGTCCTGTAAGATCCAGTCTTTAACCAGTATCCCAAATATTTGAACCCTACGGATAGCTCCATAAAATAAAAGGGAAGAAGATTTTTGAAAGGAGTAAGATCGCTGCCCAAAAGTTTTGCATGATGGACTATGGTTTTACCTTCTCCATGTGTTGATTTCAATAGTAAACTAAGCCCTTCCATGACAAGGATGAAAAGTAGGGGCGACAATGGACACCCTTGTCACAGTCCCCTACCATTCCTAAAAAATTGTGTGGCTTCCCCATTAATTAAAATTGCAAGGGTTGATGACGATACACATGCCATGATCCAGTTGGTCAATTGAATTCCGCATCCTATTGAAATCAGAAAAAGTCTTAGAAAGTCCAAATCCACACAATCATAGGCCTTCCTTAAGTCCAGCTTTAATACCAAGGAACTTAACTTCTTCTTTTTAATACTGTGTAAACTTTCATGGACCGTTCCAATAGATTCTTGGAGTCTCCTACCATGAAGGAAGCCCACTTGTTCTGCAAAGAACATGTTAGAAAGAAGTGGTTTTATCCAATTTGAGATGATCTTTGTAATTATTTTATAACACAAATTACATAAGGAGATCAGTCGGAAGTCATCGAAAGTTTTGGGCTTGTTTTCCTTTGGAATTAAATTAAAAAATGTCGAGTTTAGGCTGCCCCCTACCAATCCTAACCTTCTCGTTTCTTCCACCATATTGAGAAGATCCTAGCCAACAACATCAAAGAAATATGTAAAAAATTCATAGGTCCATCCATCTGGACCTGGGCTCTTTGCTTTTTTGAACTTGAAGAGAACATTTTTTAATTCTTCCATTGTAACAGGTTGTGAAAGTCTAGTAGAGTCCTCCTCCTTGAAGATCTTAGAGAAATAACCGGCAATCTTGACTTGTTTGGTCATGTTTAGAATCTCTTGTTCCATGTAGAATTCTTTGAAATGCTTGAAAGTTGCCTCTTTAATAGCTACTGGCTCTGTAAACTTTGACCCACCTTTGTCTGTAATCTCCCAAATGTGTTTCCTGGCTCGATTGAAATTTGCAAAATTATGAAAAAAAAATGTGTTATTGTCTCCACTAGATAACCAAATGGCTCTGCTACGTATCCTCCACAATTCTTTTGTGCCTCTTAGGATACCGTTCCTTTCCAATTCCTTCAGACGAAGGCTCCTACCTTCTTCCATATTTGTAGAATCTGCTATCAAGTTGGTGATCGATAACTTTATTCCATCTTTGAGATCTTTGAGTTTCTCAATGTTACTTTCTTGTTTCCCCCTAAACCATTGTTTAGTTCTTTCCTTTAAAAATTTTAACTTCCATACGAGCCTTTTCTGAAAACCACTTTCTGTCAGGAATAATGGATCACTCCAAGTTTCCCGAACTAGTATTCCAAATTATGAATTAGTTAGACATTGTGCATTGAATTTAAATGGATAGGATTTTTGATCCGGAGTGGCTTCCAATTGCAGGAGAATTGGTGCATGGTATGATATGAATGGATACTCTACCCATGACCGAAACAATCCCAAAGTTAATAAAAGTTCTTCAGAAACAATGCATCAATCTAACCTTCTATCCACTGCTTCCACTCTCATCTAGCCATTCCTCCAAGTCATAACCAACTTTGTCGGATTCACATCTATCAGCTTTATTTCCCCAAAAAGATCCCTGTAAAAATCATCAAAGGTAGCCTGTTTGGTCTTTCCCCCCCATACTTCATCCGGAGAACTGAAGAAATTTAGATCACCAAATATTATTAGATTCTTTATATCCAATAACCACTATCGAAAACCAACTTCCAGAATTTTATTTGATCCATGCATGGACCATTAACATTCAACAGTGCTAATTCCCGCTTGTCCTTAATGCTAATACCTGTTAACAATATGCCACCAATTGTGAGAAAAGGAACCAGTTCATAAACTGTTGGATCACAAGAGACAAGTAATCCCCCCGAGGTTCCCAAGGAATTAACCACACAAGATACCCATGATGGTATGAGGGCATGCATGAAATCTCTGGAGTTTTGTGTTGATACCAACATTTCCTGGAAAAAATTGATTTATGGGCGAGTATGTTCCAAAATTCTTCTAACCAAGGCCTTTTTAAGGATGCCTCTCATCCCTCTAATATTTAAGGACAATAGTAACATTATTTATCCCATTCCTGGGATTTCACTGCTCTAATAGGCCCTCCATCTATGGGGGAAGATGAGAAATCAACAGTATTCTGAGTTAGTGAAGCCTATTTTTTCTGGGTGCTTCTAGTTTTTAAGGGTGATAATTCTATCCCCACACCCCTCAATCATGCAAATTATTTCCCCTCCCCTATATTATTTAGGGAGGAATTCCCCTCTAAACCTATTCCTGAACTCATCACTGATTTCCCTTTAAATACTGGTAACTTAGTAACATTTTTATTACCCCTGACAAATGGAATGAGTGAGTCGAGGATAATACTAAGAGTTGGTTCATTCATCTCCGACTCTCCGTAACCCGGGAGAGTTTGGGTTCTCCTTATGTTTAAAGGAGAGTTGGCTAGTGGAGGACTGACAGGGCCGGGAAGGATCTCAGTTGAGAACTAGGACTCCAATAAGGAGGGTTTAATGGAAGTTGTAGGTAAATCACCAATAGTCTCAATCCCAACACAAATGGGGGGGTAGACCTTGTAGGACTCTTAGGTACCATCACATGATCATCACTTTTATGTCTCCCATCAGGTATAGACCCAGGGGAACCAAAGGTAAAGGACTGAAGCCAAACAGATTTTTCTAATGCCTCCTTTTCCCAAATGAAAGTGAAGAAAAAAAATAGGGCAATGTCATTTCAACTTACCAGAGGGTGTGTCTCGGTCCTCCTCCAGAAAAGTAGAATCTGGTTTGAAGCGTAATCCATCGCTAACATATGAATCAATATTTGTCATGTACTCCAGAGGGTCTCTTTGTAACAGTGATTCCTTGGACTCCTCTTCCATCGATGCACCCGTGCATTCCCTCCGGAGATGACCAGTACCATGACAACAACTACAACGAAAGGGTAAGCCCAGGAAATCCAGTTTCTACCTAAAGTGTCAGTCGCACCATTCTATATCCAGTACCTCTGATAGTCTGCCATGAATATCCACTTCGGCTAAAACCCTAGCCACATTTATTGATGAATTTAACAGGGCTACCAGATCCACTACAAGAAACTTCCCCAAGGAATTCCCTATGGCTCGCAGAGCCCCTAAATTCCACAAATGTATCAGAAGTCCAGGCATGAGAACCCACAGATGGAGGAACTGAAAATGTTCCGTCTCTGGGTCAAATGCCACTCTCCATCACTTAAGCATAATATTGCACCCCCCGTTTAACCAAGGTGATTCTAACAATATGGTATCATCCTCTGGGGATTTAAAAACGAAACCCAACCACCCTTTCGTCAAATGAAGGGTTTATGGATTATAACCCCAAAAATTTGTCCACTGGTGTTCTAGCCATTTTGGGAAGCTTCTCTTACTAAGATAAGGATAGGCTAGCCTACCCACCACCCCACAAAGTTCTAACCTAGAAGCCTCTTCTAGGCCCACATCAGACCCAAGTACCATATTTCGAACCTTCATGTTCACCTTCCAAGATTTTTTCCCTTGGAACTGAGTCGATAGAGGAACTTTTAGTGAGTTTAAGCCTTGTTGTTGTGTAAAGTCCCCCCCCCAAAAAAAAAAACACAGCCTTGTAGGAGGAGCAATAGTCTTGTCTATCACAGGTAAGGAAGACTTGTTAAACACCTTTGTATCGAGACTCTAACTAGAGAAAAAAGGTTATTGTCTACCAGAGGATCTCGAAACAGATGTCAGTGAAGAATTCCTTTCATCTGACACATTCACCACATCAAAATTAATTGGTAATGAATGAGTCTGGCCCCCACATAGTGCATCAACCTTGGTGAATAAGCCTTCATGTTGCCACCCCAGTGTGTCTTCGATGTTCATTAACTCAAATACATGATTAAAAACATTTTTTAAGTTATTTTGAGCCATGTGTCCTCCACTTAAGTCACCAAACCGAGAACGGAGTTGGTTCAGTTTCCTAGAAAGGCAAATGAAATCCAATCCTCTAGCTCCACCAGTGAGAAACCTATGGCTTACGAAGGCTTGTTAATGAAAATAATAAATATTTAATAACAAACCTCGGTCTTTTTGCCCAACACGAGGAGTCTTAATGACTGCTCTTCAATGAGAAAACCGTCAAGGTTAATACAGGGTTGATATGTTGCCAATATATCACTCCTCTAATACTTGACCTCGTTCCCTTAAGTGAATCTAGGAAAATAACTCTGCCAAAATAGTTTGAATAGCTTGTAAAGAAACATCTCCAAACTATTTACTATCCTAAAATCATAGCAATGCCACCAATGAAGCTCCAACTTTAAGAGAATCTAAGAAAAATAACTACCAAAATAGTTGGTAATGCTTCCGCCATTGATGATCCAACTTCATCTCCTGGTTCCCGCCCTTTCTCCATTTCCTGTTGCGTGTACTTAAACCCATCATTATCATATGAAAGAATAACTTAGTGTAAAAGAAATCCCCTATTACAAACAAAATTCTTATAATATTAAAGGAGTTGTGTTTCATAGTAAGAATGTTCACTAAATAATTGGAGAAAAAATTCATTTATAGTTAACAAATTGAAAAGATAATGGTATTGGAAGTAGAGCATGGTAAGTGATTCATTATTATCATTAGGTAACTAGGATTGTGTGAACTATATTTACAACCCAATGCTAGAGATTAGGATTATATCCAAACCTTTTTATTGGAGACTTCTCATAATTTTCCCTACTACATTAGATATTACACCATTAACTTTGAAGGGATAATTAGAAAAAATGTTTCTATAAGTCAATATGAGGTACCCAGTGTGGCAACCAACAAGAGAATATTTCAAAAAGTATTCAAAATCAATAATAAAAAATTTATAATTTCAAATATTTTTCACAATCAAATAAGAAAATCAATAAAAATGAGTGCACTCTTTAAGTACCTCGATAGAGAGAGAGAAATGAGAGGTCAAATCACAAATACATAGATACAAATTGAATCATGACACTATAGATTAATCATGAGTTAATGAGAATAATGTAACCACGAGTCTATAAAACTACATTTGCATTCCAAGAAACACACTGTAAGATTTCAGAGGAGATGTTTTCTAAAAAACATATAAACAAAATCAAAACCAAATGGATCATCGAAATGGTCTCTCATACATCAATTACAATATTAATAACCCACTAATCGACAATCACTAACCCAATAACCCTAACCCCTATCCCACTAACCCATAATGACCCTTAATCCATTAAATTTTGACTCGTTAACACAATAACCCATATATATTCTAACCCATAATGACTCATATCCCACTAAACTATAAAGAACCTTGAACCACTAACCACTAAAACCTAACCTAATCATCCACTAGATGGAGTATCAATCAACCAAATTTTATGATTTCTCTCTAAGAATCATTGCTCCAATACATGAGCTCTAAAGATTAGTAAAAAAAAAACATTGAAGAATTTGTTTAATCTCAATGTAATACCATCATATGGATAATTTTTACTTCAAATTGTATATTTTTGAATCATACATGATGAGATATTGACGTACCAAAACATGGCTAATTATTGAAGCATTATGATTAAATCTAGGGTTTGTAATGGAAATAATTTTGACAAGACTCCTGCATGAACATGGGAATGCCCAACTCACAAAATAAAATAAAAAATCATAACAAGGCATGTGCATTGTCCATGTTTGTAGTTTATTTCCTTCCACTCTTTGATTCAATGACTCCATTTGTAAACCTCTCTCTCTCTCTCTCTCTCTCTCTCTCTCTCTCTCTCTCTCTCTCTCTCTCAAGCCAATCATCAGGAAAAAAATCATGAATCATTTCCATGCATTGCACCTTTGACGCATTCATCATTGGGCATATGTTATCCATTGTTTTTTCCATAACATAACATAACAACATTTTTAATGAAAAATCATTAGGAATCCCACTCCAAATCCATTTTCCAAAGTCAATACTTGCTAAAAACATTAAAACAAAACATTAATGGAAAAATTGGCAGGTTTCCCATTAAAAATGTTGAAGAAATAGAGATCCACAAGTTGTTACATACCTCGCCACCTCTTTACTCCAATTGAGATGACGTGGTACCCTAAAACACCCTAATTACATCATGAGCTAATGAGATCATAAGAAAATAATTAAATTTATGAACCTATATGTGTGTGTACACACACACATATACACCAAATTTATCTAATGAAATTGATTTCACATAAGATAAATTAAAAATTATCCGAGTGGAGGAAACTACAAAATAACATTTAATTCATACATAGGTAAAAAAAAAAATATTTTCATATTAATAAATAAATAAGAATCACTTATCTTTATAGTAATTTATCCACTAATTGGATGCAAACAAAGAATGTTCCACCCAAACATAGGCTCTTTGTAATACATATACTATGTTTCATAGAGGTCACCCCTAAGATAGAGATATGAATCTGCAAAGGTGAAATTCTATGGCTTGGATATACTTTCTCTCATGAAACCCAATTCCTGGAATCCTCAAGACAATTTCTCACTACAACAATCCCAATAAAATAGCCCCTCTCCCCCCTCATCCTACACAACATTGAGAATGGGATACCCTTCATTGATAAATAGTACCTTAGGATATCCCACTTTCCTCTAGTGCTTTAACGCATGTTGGCAAGGGAATTGATATTACTAGGAACAAGGGAATTTTTTTTTTTTTTTTTTAATGTCTGGAGGAATCAACAACTAGTTGGGCACGTGGTCGTGTTATCCAACTACTACCACTATAACCTCCAGGTGTTCCCACGAGGCCCCATATGCGGCACACATTGTAATTCGGGGGGAGTTGAACTCGAAACCTCATGGAATTTCATTTTCACGGCACTTGTCAATTGAGTTGCCCCCCCGGGGGCAGGAACAAGGGAAGTTTTAGTTGTAACTTATTTTCTCTTTTATCTCAACAAAATACCCATAAAATTAGTCATATATTTCTCATAATTTCATGGCAATAAGACCATGTCATCCTTTAGCACAAAGAATAAAACCCGGTGGAATAATGAACTAAAATCAAACTTAGAATACCAAAATCATAGATTATATTTGTTTGCAAATGAGATACCATGTGCACTCATGAGAAGTCCATGTATCACCCTTTTGGGAAACTAATATCATGATTTATGAATAATTAAATAAACATAGGATATGGTTGGGGAATTTTAGGTTAAATGGATGGGAAAAAATAAACTATGTTTATTTCCACTTAGCCCCCTAAGCCTCCTTTCTTTCCCCTCTCATGGACTTATATACCCCTTTATTCTCCCTTCTTTGGTTGCATCCTTTGTGGTATTTATATTATATTCCAACATATACATTTACAAAGTCACATATATCCACCTTATAATTGTTTCATCATTAAATACACATTCATAATATAGGGGTCAAACTTGGGTATTACATTCCCCTCCCCCTTAGATTTGCACCATACTTGGTGCACTATCATAACTATGTACAATATAAAAACTTCAAAAAAAATGTAGGTATGCCTCTTGCATAGAATCCTCCAACTTCCATGTTGCTTCATCAGGGTTGTAATGGGCCCATTGAGCCATTAACTACCTGATTGATTTGTTCCAGAGAGAAGTGACCTTCTTGTCTAAGATGCAAATTGGTTGTATCTGGAATTCTCCTTCTAGTTCCACCTAGATAAAATCCCAATCAATGACATGGTTGGGATTATGCACATAATTTTTTATGGTATATTTCCTCCGTGACTTTGGGTCAATTCATAGCAGAGCAAGACCAAAATAACAAGACTGAAACCTACCCTCAAAAACAAACATGCAAAAAATAAATAAACACTTTTTCACCAGGAGAGAAAAGGGAAGCGAAAGGATAATACTTGCACCTTAAACTCTTCATCTGATGTTGATCCCCACTCCAGTTTCTTGAAGAGCTCCTGGTCTCTGTCGGAACCAACCTACAATAAGAAACAAAGTTAGTGTTGCAACAAGGTAGTTATAGGTTCAAGAATAATATATCAAGTGTATAAATAAAATCTCATGTGAACAATAAAAACATATAACATTGCAATGAACACCATATAGGAGGTAAAGAGATCTCTTATATTATTGACAATATGTGAAAGTTGGTCACAACCTATTCTATCTTTTGACGCTACTTCAGAGCCAATTTCTCATGTTCCTCCACAAGTCCTTTGAGCATCAACTCAACAACTAGGCTCTTCCTCACATAACCCAATAAGGATAGGAGCACACCTTATGGATATATAGGAGAAGAAGTAACACTGGAAAAGGAGTTTCCAGGTTAGGGGATATTACTTAGAGAATGAAAGGATTAGGGAATCTTTATAGATCTTAACAGCATAACCTTGCACCAAAAGACTTGTCCTCATTCTATCCCTCAATGGTGCTTTTATATCTTCCCCAAGTGGTTAGGGAAGTTGGAATTGATTTTGTACGGGCATGGGGACATTGGGAAACAAGCCCAACCAAAAAACTCGCCTGAAAACTTGGAATTATTTTACTTTTCATTACTTTTTAGGGAATTCGTGAGAATTACACTAACAAGTCATGGATGTCCACGCTTTGCATCAAAGGAGACTGCAGATATGTGCAAAATACATTTTTTTAAATTATCTTTATGAGGAATGTTGGGAATTTGTCTAGCAAGCCAAGGGAAAGGGCTAAGCCATGGCACAAATGCATAGGTGTGGAATTTTGTGCTATAACAGATGCCCCCTAATGTGTGAGGTCATAAGGGAAAAATGATGGCTGAAATATATTATAAACTCTTAGAAGAGAAGATGCATTGAAGTAAAACCGTGAATGTCCCCGAATAACTAATCCAAGAACAACAACCATCAACAGACATCAAGTAAGATTATTATCTTCCCAAGTTGGGCATACCCATGCTCAGGAGTGATATAAGCATGGTCGCCAAATTAAGTACATTGCATATCCATGGTATATGTGAAATATAGCTATAATCCATGGCCACAAATAGTACACAATGGATCCATGATATAAATGAAGTAGCAATAATGGCCACAAAAAATAGACAATGTATCTGTGTCAAAGTAGATCATAGCCACGTAGAGATACACAGTGGAACTATGTCTCAAAATTGATAAAAGAGAATATCTAGGACCAATGGAGAGAACATGTTGATCCTATGCAAGTACCAATGTCTATGAGATGGCACCATATGGGTCAAGAAGGAGCACAAAAGATGTGATGCTCATGCTTCACCCAAGATCTTCACAACGATCTGTCGTGGTACATGTCTACACTATGTGAGTAGATGAGTTGAAGTCAAACATAATGAGACAGAGTTTGATTACCGATCATTGATGTATATCGTTAACAAATGTGATACAACTCATTAATGATGATAATGGGAGTTAACGTACCAAGGTAAAATCTAAAAAGTGTGAATAAATGATTTGATGTCGAACACCTGGTAGAATCCATCGATCAGGGTACATTAATGTGTTCCCACTTTCAATAGTGAGGAAACCTACCACTGATGACTGCAATCCCCAAGGTACCAAATATGACTCTAGATCCCTATCCTAGAGAAGTATGTGTTGAATTCAATGGGAAAAGATTTGTTGGAAGGAAGGAATTAAGGAATCCTTCATCATCCAACATGAGGAGTGGTGGAAGGCCAAATATTTAGAATAAATCAGATGAAGAAACAGATAGTTTTGATGATTAGATTGACTTGATCGACTCAGGAAGGTCGACTTTCAAGGTCAGGAACTAACTGCAAAATGATCGACTCAGGTTGGAACTTTCCCTCGGAATCATGACACATTATGTGACTTAGGAAGCATGTACTATAAAGTGGGATACATTTGTGATACAAGAGGCATCAACAAACGCTCCATATAGTTGGAAGAATAACCAACCGAGGGAGATAAAACTCAAAAACAAGAAAAAGTATCCTAAAGCCATACTAAACCCAAAATGATGAGATGTCGACTCAATATTGTTGTTTTTTTAAAGGTGACAAGACTACTGCCAACACAAGAGATAGACTCTTTCCCCTCTTCTTTTTTTATTTTTTTTTATTTTTTTGTCTTTTTCATATTATTAAAGCTCGAAAAAGAATAAAATAATGCTATAGTATAGTGGAGGAAACGAGTATCATGAGAAAGAAAAATAGTCCTAGAGCACAAGGAACATACCTATTCCCAATGCAAGGAAATAATGTGCAGGATATGGACACTCAAGGGGTGTTTCCTCCAAGGATAAGGTTTTCAGTCGCAAAGGAATAAATTGCAAGGCTGGGAACTGATAGGGATGCATAAGCAATGGGTTCAACAACAACATGCTTAAGTCGACATTATGCCTAAAAGCACAAGTGGTCAATATGCAATGTAGTTACAACTCAACTTTAGGAAGTAAACCTCCCATGGTGGTCTTTTTCGTAATTTTTAGTCTCTGGGGCCCAAAAAAGAGTAAAATAATACCAAGGAGAACTCTTCTAGTAAACGTTTTACTAGAGTATTCATTTTTCATAAATAGTCTATTCGATCCATAAAAGGGTTAAACTTATACCGAAAATATGTCTTTTCAAATCCACTTTTATGAGTGTGAAAGAGACAATATCACTCAGCCATATTTTCATATTTAAGCAGTATGAAAAGAGCTTAACTATGGACTCCATTATCCCTTTTTGTAAATTTAGTCTCCTGATCCCAAAAAAGTGTAAAAAAAAACTAAGGATAAATATTATATCCAGTAGAATAGAGTATACCTTTTTTCGTAAGTAGTCTATTCGGTCCAAAAAAGGGGTAAACTTGTATTGAACAACCGTTTCTTCAGATCCATTTAATGAGTGTGAAAGAAATAAAATTTTACAGAAATATTCCCCTGCGGACAGGTGAACTTTCCCTTGTATTATTGACCCCTATACTAAGACAGAAAAAATCATTTGGACACTACCATTCCTATAAACTCATTTTTCCTATCGAAAAAGAGAGGATAAGGTAAAGTAGGATGTACTTTGCTTATGATGTTTGTCCTAGCTTATCCTATTTGCAAGATTGATCCAATTCCTGGTGCAAATCAATACCTGCAATGAACAACAAGAAACAAGTGACTTTATTCTACTCTAATGGATTAGGCAAAACAAATTCATCTATGCAAATCAAATTAAACATAGACAAGCACATGAAACCACATACTTGAAGGAAATAGGCCAAGTATATTAGATGATAACTTCAAAAGGAAACTTACAATATTTAGTTGATGTTGCAGCAGCCTCTCCAATTCCTCCCCATCCAACCCTTGCTCAATAGATCCATAATCAAAATAACAATGCTTTGTTGATTTTATCCTCCTTTTCACCATGGGAATGCCCCATTTATAGGCTTTTAGAGGGTCAACTACCTTGGATATATTTGGAATTAGTTGAGGATATGTCTCCAACGGTTGTGATATCTTCCTCAGATGAATCCATGGAGTTAGATTCGAGCCAAACTAGCCCAATCCATCCATAGTTGTCTTTAAAGGAAAGTGGGATTTCCTCCAAGATTCCATCAACCAACTAAGAACTCCCTTAAAATGGAAAATAGAGAGTTGAAGCACTCCCCCTGATATGGACAAGAAGCGCTAGCACTCCTTGTGTATGAGAAGGGGAGCATTGATCTTCAAAAAAGTTACCAAGATGAATAATTCCCTAGTAAAAACACTTGTTCTAACTGTTAGATGATGGGACTTCTTCTTATAACATGTTTTAGGGGTTGTAGCAAGTGTTTTCATGGTTTCGTTCGAGATGCGACACTTAGGAAAAGTGAATGCGACACTTACGACAATTGTGACAAACGTGTGATACTTACAACACTTGCGACAATGAAAGTGCGACATTGTCAAAGTGAGGAATTTTGATGTGTAACAGATTTCCCCCCAAAGTGTGAAGTCAAAAAAATAATGTTGATGGTCGAAACAATTTGTACATTCTTTGAAGAAAGGGTATGGAGTTGTAGAACCTGATAGAAGCTACAAAAAACCATCAAACAATGTTAATATGTGGTCCATTCATGAGGCAAGCATACATATTCTTAGAATACAGATGAATCAAATCAAGACTGCCAATAAATACACTGTGTATCCATGATGATATTGACTAAGGAGATGGACACCAAAGTTATAATGTGGATCCAACTCTCTATGACCTGGCTTGATTGCAGCCACAAAAGAATACACAATGGAGATACAATGTGATAACAACATAGCCACATACCAATATAAAGTGGATCTATGTTAAAACATCTATATCAGTTGGATAATTGGCATTGCAGCCTGGGTAAAGTGTATATGCACATGAATACTCAACCCAGGGTCTTCATCTTGATCCTATAACAATATGATTATGTCCATGTGAATAGATGATTTGATGTCGAAAATGACATAAACCACTTGATTACCAGTCATTGAGGTATATCGTTAACAAGTGTGAGATAAATCACCATTGATGTCAATGATTCTTAAGGTACTTTTAAAGTACAATCCAACAAATGTGAAAAATGAGTTGAAGTTGAACATCCATGGAATTAGTCGGTCAGGGGTCATTGATGCATACCCATTGTCGAATGTGAGCAGACATGAAGGTCCTAAGGTACTGATGTGTTCCTAAGTCTATTTCTTGGATAATTTGTTGAAGTCGAAATGAAAAGGGTCATCGAATGAGGGCATTGATATATCCCCCATCAATCGATAAGAAACTCATCACAGGAAAGTGATAAGATATTTTGGATGAAAATGGACTCATATAGGTATGGGAACTGATAATATTGTAGATGGATGGATTTTGATGTGAATACTTCCCTTTAACACTGAGGTATGACATAATACTTGGCATTATATATGCAGAGTGGACCAAAACATAATGCAGCGAGTGTTGGGGCATTCTTTGGATGGGCCAAAAGAGTATAAATACTCATAGGATTGGTTCATTGTAGAGGTTAATGGATTATCCAAGTTTATGGTAAGGTGAAAAAAAGTTTCGTGTTCAAGGGCCACTATAAGAGATTCCTTAAAAGATCTCAAGAAACTTAACCCACTTCCTTCAATTTTTCCCTTTTCCCCCATCGAGATAGATGAGTACCTATTTTACATTTAATGAGCTCAAGGAGGGAAACTCATGCTTGATATAACTCACCTTCGATAAGTTCCTCTTCCTTTATTTAGAGAACTGGAAGAATTAAGGGTTTGTCCCCATATGGGCCCTTCAATGTGTAATTTTGTGAGCTCAGAGAAGGGAAACTCAGTTTTTTTTCATGTTTAGGGAGTTTGAAAATAACTTAAAGAAGACTCAGAGGTTTGTCCTTTTTCGTAATTTTAGTCTCTGAGGTCCGAAAAAGTATAAAATTATACGACATAGAACTCTTCTAGCAAAGATTGACTAGAGTGTTCATTTTTCGTAGTGAGTATGTTGGGACCAAAAAAGGAACAATATACTTCCCAACAGATGTCTCTTCATATTTTAATGAGCTGGAAGTATGAAAACAATTTCTCAATAATGTCACAAGGTCATCAAAAAATATATTCTCCTTAATTTCCTACGTAATCAAGTTATTTTGGGCAAAACATGTCAACATTGTCTTTAAAAATCAATAATAATTTATAAAAACTCAAAAATAAATACTATAAATGTGAAAAAAGGGGTGTAAATGACTTAATTTGGACAAATTAAAAATCAATTAGGGAAAAAACAAGTCATTCTCACCTTTTATGTTACCATTTTCCCTTTTTCTTTGAGTTTTTCCCCCTTTGGAGTGATTTTTTCGGTGTTGACTGTGGGAGCTACAAGAGACCATTTGTGATTCTGTCTAGACCAATTTGGTACTTTGGCCTTGATCATTCATTTACATGTCTTTTTGTTTAATTTCAGCCTTTATTTCATGAGCTTGGGCTCCTTGGAAATCCCTGGAGCGTTGAATAGGATCGACGCTCCCTTAAGTAATCGAGGGGGGCATTGTTCGATATTCCAATGCCCTGGTATGTATTTTAGGGGAGCTATAGCACTCTGTTTTTTCTTTCCAGGGATCGCTAGGTGCAAAAGTAAAAAAAAAAAATGGTTTTTAGGCTATGAAAAAGCAATTCCTCTTCTTGAAACTTGACTAATATGATTCTTTTGTGAATTTGCAAGTTTGCACTAGCCAACATGATTAAATGAAAGGAAAGAGAACATGAATTCGATGATATGGATGCCTTACAAGACCCTCAAGCGAGGGAAGCTCTACAAAACTGCATTTTTCTAAAGTACTTCAAGCTACAAAACACGAGAAAATAATTCCTTTTACTCAAGTATCTTATCGGGTTATGGGACAGTGATGAGAAAGTGTTCCATATAGGATCTCACATGATTTATATTGACATTGATGATGTGTATTTCCTGACGGGTCTCTCGAAAAGGGGAGCACCCATCCTTTTTTCTGGACATTGGTATACTCCACAACCGATAGAGGCGTATGTTGCCCAGTATTGTGTGTCGGGATCACGCTTGGTAGGGGGAAGAATCGTAATCAAAGATGTGATGGATCTATCTCTACAATCCATTCTCTTTGCTATCACCAAACTGGTAGGAAGAACCAGTGCCCACCTTCCTTCCAAGTCTCATATATCATATGTTATTCACTGCTTGGAGCCCAGTATTTTTAACTGGAGTGCAGGGTTCTTGAGGAACATCAAAGAGTAGATCTCTGAGTGTAGAAAATGTAGACATAAAAAATTTGGATACAGATATTTCTTAGTTTCATTCTTTCTAGAGTGAGTTCCACAGATGAAACCACAGGTTGCATTGATAGCACGCCCTGCAATCGAGCCCCTTATGGAGTGGTGGATGAGTCTTTCACCTAGGTTGGGGAATGAACCCTCATCCTTCCACTTTACCATTGAATTATTCACATGGTAGAGGAGAAAACTCGTGGTTATATAGGATTTACCATGTGTTGGAGTTTACTTTAGGGGAAACACATATTTATTTCTCCTAGAGGAGGCACAGTGGGGCACATTAGGTAAAACATGAAAGATCATGACCTTGCAATAATGTGTTTTTTTTTATATGTATATATGTATTTTTATGTTGTACAATGAGGGATCTAAGTTGTTCATTTTCATCATGCAGAGAGAGGTACACCACATATGATGGGGATGTCAACACTAGGACCTCGTGGAGAAGCTCAGACAATAGCGGAGGTTGACGTCAGAGTAGGAAAACACATTGAGGTGGAAAGGAACCTATGTGGGTTGACAAAGGAACCTATGTGGGTTGACCATGGGTGTTCCTTCCATGAGGATATGATATGTACCCTTACATATTTAAAGACATACATTTGGGGTGTCTGAAGGCCTTATTCATCTTCTACGATGAGTGGCCAAAGAAGTTTTGTGTTATGTTGAGCATAGTGTACTGCAGGAAGACGAGTAGAGTCTCTTGACACATTAGTCTTTTATGATGATATCATGGGCATAAAGGCCCAAATGTTTTCCTGCTAGGTACTTTTTGGACAATGTATTTTGAAAAAACAATTGTTATGTATATACATGCCTATATATATACAAATTTTGTGGTGGCTACTTATGTCTTTTTAAATGATGTGATGTTTTTATATACATGTTTTATGTTCTGAATGTTTATCTATGTGAAATGTACCAATACAACATACAATTTTCTAACGAATATGTATTCGTATTAATTTATCTTGATATATGTCTGTATTGTAGAAATTCAAAAGATCTCTTGAGACAACAAACCCTTAGATGGAGACATAGAAAAAATGGATTATGAACAACGTATTCACGGTTTAGTTTACAGACCATGATTTGAGAATAAAGGTTGATAATCAATTGATATATACCTAAAGAAGAAGGTTTGGTTAAAACTCCAATGAAAACATGATGCTTTGCAGTGTTATTGGTTGCAGATCCGATGTAAATTCCTCCTGAACTCACTAACTCGCCAGAGTGATAGATGACCCAAGCTGCCGAAGTGATATTATAGGTATGTCAACTAGCGCCATCCATAAATCCAAAATATATAGGAAAGGTGTTGGCAGCCAATTCACTTTTTTATATTGTCCTTATAAGCTTCCTACACCAGTGTTTTTCAACCCTTGATTTTCATCGCAATCTTTGGAATAAAACAACACTATTATTTTGCGCACTTTGTTCTCGTTTTCACGACTGCAAGCGTGAAAACTTTGTTTTCGAAGTCACATTAAAATCGTCACTGGATTATTTTGGTTACTCTTGTCTATGTGTTCATTGCATTTCCTATTTAATTATAGTCACACAGTTGGCAAGATATCGAGATCTTTACTCATTTGGCATTCTTTAATTGTTAATATGACTTTGTTTTTACAAGACTATGATGATTTCCTTACGATCGATTTTTTGATACATTGGTGTGTTGATATTCTATGTTCTTTCATTGATTGCCTTGACACATTGTTTCATGAAAACACATTAACATTGTGGTTAGAACCTTGGTGTAATCATTTCATGAAAACACACATTTGATATGATCGAACCCTTGGTGTTAATTTCGAATCATTTTTTTGGTTTTAAAACTATGCTAAAACTATTGCTCGCGCAAATGTTTGGTCGACTTACCATAGTTTTCGTTAATTGTTTGAATGGCATAGTTTTTGACATACGCAATAGTGATTTGAATCGCTATATGCGCCGCTGGTTGTACTACGGTAAATGATTGTTTTGCATGGGCTGATCGAGCTCCACCACCTTCGCACATTCGGTCATTAATGCTTTCCCCCTATCCTGGGTCACCTCCGTTAGTTTTCGGGTAAGCCTGTGAGCATATCGACCCTGTGTATACTCTGTTCGAACCCTTACCCGTTCTCCCAGCTCACTGTGTGCCTCCGTCCATGGCACCTGTGGTGCATATAGAGACAAACAGTAGCCAAACTCTGTTGCTATTCGATAATGCCCATAAGGATTTAGAAAACAGTGGTTGGCTAGTGTTTATACAGAGGTTCGAGGGTTTCAACCTTTTGGTTGCCCAACAATTCGCCCTCACCTTCGACGGGTGCAGGGATAAAGTTGGAGACATACAGCTCGAGCTCAATGAGGAATTCATGAGCTCGGCTACAGGACTACCAGCGACAGGGCAAAGGTGGTTCAAAAATTCCAAAGTAGATGAGGTGTCGTGGCCCCTTCTATTCACTTCAAGAAAGATTGTTTCCTGTGATAAAGGTATGCCTATCACTACCCTCAAACCCAGGTGGCACGATCTTTTGGTAATTTTTAAAAATTTTGTGACCTGCGAAGGTCGGTATGGCTTGGTATTTCTGTATCACCTTTTGTTTTTGATGAATTTGATAGGCTATCCCTTAAATATGCCGCATTATCTTTTGTGAAGTTTGTACAAGATGTCTAAAAGATTCAAGCATGAGAAGGTTGATAGCAGCCTTTTCCATCATGGCTTGATCAAAGTTATTATCATCCACCATTTGAGCCTTCATGGTGATAATTGGCAAGCCTTCCTATCAAGGAATGGCTTTGCCAATCTCGAGTCTGCTCAAATTGACAAGGTTGTGGTTACGGAAACTTTGGTTGGGCCAGCCATGCCACTTCATATCCTTCTACCCCCTGTCAAACCCTCGGATTTCCCTGACATATATCTACCCAATGTCGTAGCCAACCCATGTACTAACGACAAGGCTGAGATCGCTAAGAAGCCTGTGAGGAAGAAAGGTAAGAATGATACTACTGTCAACTATAGGGGAAAGAAAAATGCCCGATTGATATCGAGATACGCCAGGAACAAACCCAAGCCAAACAATGATCAGAAGCCAATAGTGTTGAGTGAATATTCAGACTCTGATATTGAGCATTTCCTAGTTGAGGAATATCCCTATTCCCATGGCCTATGCTCTACGAAACCCTATGACTAAGTCTCTAACTTACACCCATGCCTCAAAAACAACCCTAAATACCTGGGAATCAAGTTGCACAATGAAACCCCTGGTAACTTGAACAAACCCTCGCATGTGATACCGAATCCAAAGCAACCATCATGTAGCCAATGCAATGCTTGGATAGAGCGTTATTACACCGACGTTTCCCTGTTGCAATCAAAGATCAAATCGTTAGAGGAATGGGTGACAGTGCTGGCGAAGGAGAACGATAGGTTACAAGCCAGTGAGAAGAAACAAAAAACCACCGGTTCGATTGTATTCAGGAATGTCGAAGCAGCAATGGCTTTTGTCAATTCCAAGTTATCATGATCGAAGCCTTTTCTTACTGCTCAGGTATGAATTTCAATATTAATTTCGTTCTATGAGTTGGTTTGGATTAATATAACTGATTGGATTTTCTTTCAATAGCTCTGTTCGTTTTGATTCAAAATGATTATGTTGCTTTCATTTTACCAAAACAATTTCGTTATGAATCATGGGTGGAAAATTTGTTTGCTAAATTTGGACACATCTATGATTTAGTTAATGAGATTTTATTATTCTCAGTTTAGTATAAATGATTGATTTATTTTTTATTTTTTTTGGATTGCTTTTTGAAACAATTTTGTATGGATAGTTGATTGGGTTTGATTTCAATTAAGTCTTGTTTGTTTCTAAACAATCATGTTGACTTTGATTTACCAGGAACGATTCTATTTTGGATTGAATCAATATTTTTGTTTTGGATTATGATTGTATTCCACCTGCACACAAGATTTTTTTGCTAAATTCGGACACGGCTCTGTTTTGATTTTGCATAACGATTGTGTTGATCTTAAATCGGTTCAATTCGTTCCTGTTTGATTTGATTTGCAAATGATTGTTGTGTGCCATGATTAGCATGATCGTTTGTATATGTTTGATATAGTTCTATTAATTTGAAAAATGATCCTGTTGATTTCATTTTGATTCGACAACGATTTTGTTAATGACTGAGGCAACATAAACTATTGCATGAATGATTTGTTTAACCGGTTACAGTTTGTGTCGATTGGAATTGGTTCAAGAGATGATTTCATTGGTTCTCCAACTGTCAATCGTCTTTGTATGTTCCGAATTGGTAATGAAAGTCATTGGACAAATCTCACATATCCTGGTACCATTTGATCGATTCAATTATGATTTCATTTGTTTCAATTTGCATACAAGTTTTGGTTTGGTGTGGCATGAATGATTCGCTCTGTTTGGAATTAGTAATTAAATATTTGGTTTGATTAAGTCAAAAATAATTATGTTAAGTTTTGGATTGATTTTAAAATTATTCTATGCTCAAATTAGACCAGCTACAGAATCGCAAGATTCTGTAGCTAGTCTTAAAAATTAGATTTTTGTCAATTTTATCAATAAAATGTCCTCTAAACTTGTCTATTCTTGTCTTCTTTCAGGTGCATATGAATTACAATGATCAATTGGGCATGGTGTGGTAGTTTAGGAGATACTTTTGTGATATAGTTTTTGGTTTTAGGTTGTTAGCTTGAGTCAGAAATAGAGACTTGGGATATTATCCCCAGATTTTTGTAAATTGTTTTGATAATTCCCACAGGGATGTTTTACCCTGTGGGAGGTCTTTAAATACTTGTCATTTTTTGTAATGAACCCATCATCATCACTATGGTGAGAACCAGACTATGGATTTATAATAATATAGACTGGGATGAAAGTTGATGTCTTGTAACATCTTTCGCTTTCAATATATCAAACTTTTGTTTCAAGTTTTCTCCATATCAGTTGCAATTAATTATCAACTACTTTATCTATCATAGTTCATTGCAGGTTGATGTGATTTGGTTTATATGTTGTCCATATCTGATCTCTCTTATTTAAAAAATACAGCGGTTACTCTATTTCAATTTAATGAATACAGGTTTATCTTTTTCGTTAATTGAATTGTTTTGTACAAATTTTGCACAAGGATTTATCTGACTGCGATGATTTGTAAATTATAAGATTGCTGCAATTTTTTATGTCTTGTTTGTCTTGTCATTTATATCTGAAGAGCACAGCTACTTCCTGTTTACAAGAATCTTGTGAAGAATCCGGTGCGGATTTCCTCCCTCCGAACAGCTAAAACAACTATTGGATACAGGACAAACCTGAAGCGTTACTTCAGGTCAGTTTGCTATTTGTTATTTGATATTTAATTTATTAGTGTTATATAAGTAGTTTAGATAGATATATGTATAGTTCAGATTTGTAGTTAGCGTTATTATTTTAGTTTCTTATCTTAGATAATTTTTATTTAATTTCTTTCTCATAAAATTATAAAAACCAAAAAACAATAGCTTCGTTGTCTTAGGACAGTTTACAAATGACTTTTGCAGGTTTGCATCTAAATTTGTAATTTGTAAATATTGTATATTTGTAATTGAATCTGATTCTGTTGATAATTGAACTTTTAATTTTATAGAATTATAGTTGTATGATTTAGGTAATAGATTGTATATATGTAGTTTAGATTTATTTATTAGTTTGTTTTAATAGTTTTTTTTCATTTAGATTAGTTTCTTAGTGTAGTTTTCATTTGTTTTCCTAGGACTTAGATCGGCCAACGGATCCGTTAAACCCGTCAGGGTGGATCATCCCAAACGTCTTGGGTTATTTAAACAACCCTGGACCAGATCCACTCTTCCAATTGGCAAGCGTTCAATTTCCCCATCAACAAATGGCGCTAGAAGGAGGGCCTGAAATTTATTAATGGCATGAGGCGGTCGCAAGACTCCTCCACCACCTAAATGCTCACCTATAGTGACAAGAAGTCATTCGAATGAAAACATTCCCCCTCAAACAGCAACCACATCAAACGACGATTCACAGATCACAGTCGAACCGGCAACCCTACAGATCCAATCCTCACTCCTGCTGCAGGAGGATCTGGAATACCACCCTCACCACCTCCCTCATCTCCTTCTTCTTCTGGAGAAGACTCCTCTGACGAAGGAAGTTCCCCTTCGCAGCCTTCCACACTGCTTACACCAATGGCCAACCAGAACAATCTTGCTAGATCTTGTCTCGACCAGGATGTGGTAGTCCTACCTGGATATCAACATCCCTTACCCAAACATCCAGAGAAGTGGCTTCCCAAGTTTGACCCTAACTCTAAACAGATCGCCAAAGATCACATTAAAAAGTTTATGTTATCCATTAGACTCTGAAATGTCGAGCACGAAGACGTATTATGTAGGTTGTTCCCCTATACTTTCGAGGGAAATGCATCGACATGGTACTTTGCCCAGCAACCCCATGCCATCGTGTCTTGGGAAAAGTTCAAGTCATGCTTTTTGGAAAAGTTCGGAGAAGAAAAGTCACCGGAAGTCCTGGTTATGGAGATTTCTAGCTTAAAAATGAACCCAAAAGAGAAAATTAAAGACTTTAATCAAATATTCTTAACACTTAAGAACTGAATCCCTACGGATTCGATACCTGCCGAGAATCTTATCATAACATACTATACTAAAGCCTTGCATCAAAGTGTAGCCATTTGGGTTAAACGATATAAGAAATCCACGTTGTTAGAGGCCTTCGAGGAGGATAGCCAGATTGAAAAAGACATACTCAGTCTAAAAGACACTACTAGCAACGAAACATAAACTAGTTCATCTTCCAAAAAGAAGATCGAAATCCTCCCTAGACCTGCTCAAAATAAAACACAACTTGAAAGCTCTGATTTAGAAAACTTAACTAAAGTCGTTCAAAAACTGTCAAATCAAGTGATAGATTTGAAAAGGACGACTGAAGAAGCTTCTTCGAGCAAAGGGCCTTACAAGCCCCCGTTCAGGAAGCCTTTTCCCACCAACCGACCTAATCCTACTATTGAGGGCCTTAATCTAGAAAGTCTGCAATTCACCCTTCAAACAATTCTAGAAGCCCAGGATAACTTGATGCCTCCTGATATTCCTGAGGAGGTTGTTGAACAAGAGACAGATCAAGAAGAAGAGTCTTCCCCAAACATTTTTGGACATTACTCGGATAGCATTTTCCAAGCTAACTTCGAGACAATCCATCCCTACAATACTAGGAGTAAGACAGCAAACAAACCTTCTTCCGAAAACACTACGACTTTGCCTCCAAAGCAATCTAAACCAGCTGAGACTAAACAGAGTCATGTAAACCCCAACTTATATTATGATTTAGTTGAAGATCTTAAAAAGTTAAGGGCTAACATTTCCGTTTATGAGTTGTTAAAATTTCCATTTTTGTTACAAAAGATGTTACAGAATATCGCAGAGAATGGAAAAAATGGTAATTCAAGCAATAACAAGGTTGTTCAGAACAAAGTTCCTCAGAAGAATTCTACTAAGAACAATCCTGATCCTCATGATAAAGGAAGCCTTCCTGTAAATAATGTATATAAAGTAGCTTTAGAAACTGCGAGTAAAAAAATGTAAGCTACCACCCTTAGCACTCGCAGAAATGTACCTCCATTTTTGTTAACTTTCGAAATCTTTAATAGAAACGTGCACAATTGTATGGTAGAATCAGGAGTGTCATCCAATGTGATGCCATGGTCTGTATGTCAGAATATTAACCCTGAAGTTGAACCATCCACTCTAAAAATCATCCAACTTGATCGAACCAGTGTTAAAGTTGTAGGCGAATAAAGGAATGTGCTTATAAGATTATTGTCTAACCCCAAATTTCATCAAGTTATTGATATTATTGTTGTGGATATTCCAGAAGTGTATGGTTTGTTTTTAAACAGGGACTGGTCGGAGCAATTACACGGCTATTTCGCGACAGATTAGTCTCACCTGTGGCTTCTAGAGAACGGCAAGCCCAACAAAATCAAGGTAAATCGTGAACGCTACCTTAAGTTCACGGTCACAGATTTGAATGATCCCAATGAACCATTTACACCCTCTGCTGATTCACTCGAAATACAAGGGATGGATACCTTTTTCGGTAATTTCATGGCCGAGGCTTCAGCTGTCACCAACCTAGAATAGCAATCCGAGATTGTAGCATATGTGCAGCCAGCAGCTTCTACACAATGGTCTCATACACCCAATAAAAATCAAATTTGGTCTCTTTATTTTGACAGGTCAAAGTCCAAAGAAGGAGATGGTGCAGGCTGCGTCATTATTGATTCCTAAAGTAACAAAACATTGATTGCATGTAGGTTAGAATTTGAATGTACTAATAACACAGCAGAATATGAGGCTTTATTGCAGGGTCTCAAAAAAGCTTTAGATATGAACATTCAAAATTTGACTGTCTTTGGCGACTCTGAAATCGTGGTTAGACAGGTAAGAGATTCTATCCATTGTCTGTCTCCACATCTTAAAAGCTACCAATCCGAGGTATGGATTTTAATGAATAAATTTTCTTCTTTCAATATAAATTCTATTCCTAGATTGAATAATTTTGAAGCTGATCTATTAGCTAATGTAGCTTCTAAACTCTTTCCTGCAGAAGGCTTGTCCCCGGATGCATTCTCCGTTGAACTGTTGTTCAGGCCATCCATTCCTGACAACATCACGAACTGGAGAGTCTTCGACGACGATCAGAAAATTATTAGCTTCCTGCATATGGAAGAAACTTTTCAAGGCGCGGTGATCGACGAATGCACTCACGACGACAATTTGCATGATTTCACAGTAATACCAGATCCGAGAACTCCTGAATCTTCATCGGACATGGTAAATTCGATCCCTAAATCTATATTTAGATTAGAGAAGTTTTATGATCTTCAAGATAAATTCAAAAAACCGATCAATTGTAAAACCAATAGTTCCTCATTATCATATGAAAAAGTGAACTTAGGAACTAATGACAATCCACAGTGCATTAATTTAGGGGTAGGGTGTTCTGAACAAGAAAAATCTTCATTTATTAATTTTTTCAAATAATTTAAAGATGTTTTTGCGTGGACGTATGATGACCTCAAAACTTTCGACCCTAACATCATACAACACGTCAATCCTATGAAACCCCAAACCTTACCCTTTCAACAGAAATTAAGAAAAATGCACCCTAAGCTCAAAACGACCGTCAAAAAAGAATCAAATAAACTCCTGAATGATAAGATAATTTTCCCAGTTAAGCACACTCAATGGGTCTCTAACCTTGTCCCTGTCCGAAAGAAAAGTGGGGAAATCCAACTATGCGTCGATGTCTGAAACCTTAATAGAGCGTCTGAAAAAGACAACTACCCTGTCCCACCCATGGAACAGATCCTTCAATAGGTATCTGGTTCTGAGAGGCTATCTTTATTGGATGGTTTCTAAGGATACAACCAAGTCCTGATGTCTCCTCCAGACCAACTTAAAACTACCTTCCGCACTCCATGGGGCACCTTTGCTTATCGAAAAATGCCCTTTAGATTGATTAATTCCGGTGCCACTTTCCAGAGAGCAATGGACATCGCTTTTCGAGGCTTAATCAATCAGTCCGTTGTAGTTTACTTAGATGATGTTACTGTATTTTCTAAAAACAAAATCGATCATCTAGCTCATTTAAGAGTTGTTCTACAGTGATGTCGTAAATATGGCATCTCCTTGAATCCTAAAAAATCCCTCTTTGCAGTAGAACAAGGTAAACTCTTAGGATTTATTGTGTCAAGCAAAGGGATGATTATCAACCCCGAAAGGACTCAATTCATCTAGAAACTCCCCCCTCCTACTTCCAAAAATTCCATGCAGTCTTTCTTAGGCCAGATAAACTTTGTTAGGAGATTCGTCCCCAGTTTCTCTGAAATGGTCAGACCTTTACAGAACCTAATTAAGAAAGACGCACAATATCATTGGGGACCCTTAGAAAATCAAGCTTTTAATGCAATAAAAAAGTCCATAATAGATGCTCCTTCTCTCATGAGCCCCGACGTTTCGCAAGACTTCACGCTCTACACTTTTGCTTCTGACCGTTCCTACGTAGCCATCCTAACTCAAACGAACGCTGAAAAAAATGAAGTACACATTTCCTTTATGAGCTCTGCTTTCAAAGGCACGGAACTAAATTACCCAGTGGTATATCAGCAAGCCTACGTTGTTTTCAAAGAAGTCAAGCACTTCTGGTCTTATCTTTTGAAATCCAGGACGAACATTATTGTCCTGTACCCAGCCGTCAGGAACCTGTTAGTGCAGAAAGAACTAGGAGAAAAGAGAGCTAACTGGGTTACTTCTTTACAGGAGTACGACATAGAAATTACCCCAGATCATATAGTGAGAGGCCAAGGGTTATGCAAGTTAGTTGTTGATTCAGCAGCGGGATAACAAGAAGAGAACGTTAGGTCAAACCTAGAACAGCACAATCAAAATGTAATATGATGTGCACAAAACTCTGTCAGTCCCTGGTATGACGATATAAAATTATGTCTTGAACATGGGTCAGCCCCCCGTCACCTGGATCCCACTAAAGGAAGTGCGTTGAGATTAAAGTATGCCTCCTTTAATTTGATTAATGGTATTCTATTTCTTCAAACTTTTGATGGCGTGCTGATGCGTTGTCTTGAAAAAGACAAAGCAGAAAAAGTCTTACTAGAATTGCATGCAGGAGAAGTTGGTGGGCATTTTGGTGGTGAAACCACTACCCATAAAGTTTTGAGAACCGGTTATTACTGGCCCACACTTTTTAGAGACGCCCATGCCTTATGTCGCAAGTGTATTATTTGTCAAAAAGCATTAGGGCGGTTATAGAAACCAGCCTTTCCTTTGCAGCCCGTGTCAGTAGACTCTCCTTTTCAGCAGTGGGGCCTTGATATTATAGGTCCAATCAATCTTCCATCCTCACAACATCATAATTTTATCATAACAACCACAGATTATTTCACTAGATGGTATGAAGTTGTCGCATTAAGAACTGTAAATACCATTCAGGTAATTGCCTTTCTAAATTCGAATATTATCACTCGTTTTGGTATCCCTGACTATTTAGTATTCGATAACGCTTCTTATTTTTCATCTCTTGAGATGAGAGAGTTCACTTTATAAAAAGGAATTAAATTGAAGTATTCTACTAGCTATTACCCCCAGGGCAATGGATTGGCAGAATCAACAAATAAGAATCTGATCAAAATCATCAAGAGAACGGTATCTGAAAATCACAAAAAATGGCATAATGCGCTGTTAAACACGATTTGGGCTGATAGGGTAACACCAAAAAATGTTGTAGGTAATTCCCCCTTTTTTCTCGTTTATGGCAGATAAGCAATTTTTCCACCACACATTCTTCTTCCTTCACTTCAGTTATCACACAAAATACAAGAAGAAGACTGACCCCCTTTGGAAAACCGAATTCATGCTTTGATGAAGCTAGAAGAGGTAAGAGCCCAAGCTAAACATAATTTAGATCATCATCAACTAGTGGTCAAAAGATGGTTTGATTCCAACTCTTCCTCTGATAGGAACTTCGAAGTAGGTGACCTCATCTTGAAATGGGACAAACCGCATGAGGGAAAGGGAGAACACACGAAATTTCAAAACTTATGTCTTGGACCGTTTTTAATTGCTGAGAATTTGGGTCCCAGCTCTTTTCGATTGCAGAATCTAGAGGGTCAGCCTGACACCTATCCGGTGAATGGCCAAGCTCTGAAAATATATTTTGCTTGATTAAAACCCTTTGTATACTATGTACATATTTTTCTTTTTTTTGCCTTTCTTTTACTATTTTGGCTTTGAGTTTTTCCTTTGCGCTTATCAGTTTTGCTTTTGTAAATACACATGCCTGTATGTTGAACTACTCAGACAAAGAAAACAGAAAATTCTTTCACTAAAACGACCACGGAAAAATTGTGTAAACATCAATTGTATACTTCTGAAATTTACATATGTGTTGGCAAAGACTGTTGTTTGAAAGAAGTTAATTGATTTCGATCTGTAAGTAAAGCCTGTCGCGATCATCTATTATCTTCTTATGTTGTCCCTATTCCTTAAAGGAACAACTCAGAAGATGTCTCCCTACTTTAGAAGGTTGGTTCTGCAAATAAACCATCTCTAGATCTTAATGAAGGACAGTTCTAAAAATTTTGTTGAGGTCTGTAAACAATATGTTTAAAATATCATAATTTTCAGCATCACCCCGCTCAACTATATATCTTCAAAAAACAAAATAAAAAGAGTTGTGGGAAGTGCTTGTAAACCCACCGGGATGCTAAATAGGTCTGTTGGTAGCGGGTAAATGCATGCATAATGCCAAGACAACTTCGTCAAGGTACTGAACAGGCTCACTGGCAGTGAAGCAATGTCGGGTATTTGAAAATTTGCAAATATCAAACCTATGACCTTAAAATGTCCTTTATTCTTATCTGGAACTTCTTAGTAGGATACAGATATCAGAGTGGGTTAAATGGCAACCCTGTTGAGGCTATGGATGCTTTTTGGCAGTAGTGGCTCTATCAACAGTATTGGAGATTTTATCTTTAATATCGTGGCTCATTTATCTTAATATTGTTATCAGTTCTCATCCTTTAAACATCGCTGGAATTTTTTATCATTGATGATGTTTAAACAATTTTCTGGTTATTTTTGTTGGAATTATTCCTGTTATCCTAATCTAAATTCATTATTTTGGTAGAGATAACTGCTTCTACCAGTGTGTCGCCATTGTTGGCATCCAATTCACTTTTCTATACTGTCCTTATAAGCTGCCTACACCAGTGTTTTGCAACCCTTGATTTTCATCGCAATCTTTGGAATAAAACAACACTATTATTTTGCGCACTTTGTTCTCGTTTTCACGACTACAAGTGTGAAAACTTTGTTTTCGAAGTCAAATTAAAATCGTCACTAGATTATTTTGGTTACTCTTGTCTATGTGTTCATTGCATTTCCTATTTAATTATAGTCGCACAGTTGGCAAGATACTGAGATCTTTACTCATTTGGCATTCTTTAATTGTTAATATGACTTCGTTTTTACAAGACTGTGATGATTTCCTTATGATCGAGTTTTTGATACATTGGTGTGTTGATATTCTATGTTCTTTCATCGATTGCCTTGATACATTGTTTCATGAAAACACATTAACATTGTGGTTAGAACCTTGGTGTAATCATTTCATGAAAACACACATTTGATATGATCGAACCCTAGGTGTTAATTTCGAATCATTTTTTGGTTTTAAAACTATGCTAAAACTATTGCTCACGCAAATGTTTGGTCGACTTACAATAGTTTTTGTTAATTGTTTGAATGGCATAGTTTTTGACATACGCAATAGTGATTTGAATCGTTATATGCGATGTCGGTTGTACTGTGGGAAATGAATGTTTTGCATGGGTTTATCTAGCTCCACCACCTTCGCACACTCGGTCATTAATGCTTTTCCCCTATCCCGGGTCACCTCTGTTAGTTTTCGGGTAAGCCTGTGAGCATATCGACCCTGCGTATACTCTGTTTGAACCCTTACCCATTCTCCCAGCTCACTATGTGCCTCTGTCCATGGAACATGTGGTGCGTATAGAGCCAAATGGTAGCCAAACTCTGTTGCTATTCAATAATGCCTGTAAGGATTTAGAAAACAGTGGTTGGCTGGTGTTTATACAGAGGTTTGAGGGTTTCAACCTTTAGGTTGCCCAACAATTTTCCCTCACCTTCGATAGGTGCAGGGATAAATTCAGAGACATACAGCTCAAGCTCAATGAGGAATTCATGAGCTCGGCTACAGGACTACCAACGACAGGGCAAAGGTGGTTCAAAATTTCCAAAGTAGACGAGGTGTCGTGGCCCCTTCTATTCACTTCAAGAAAGATTGTTTCCTATGATAAAGGTATGCCTATCACTACCCTCAAACCCAGGTGGCACGATCTTTTGGTAATTGTTAAACAGTTTGTGACCTGCGAAGGTCGGTATGGCTTGGTATTTTTGTATCACCTTTGGTTGTTGATGAATTTTATAGGCTATCCCTTAAATATGCCGCATTATCTTTTGCAAAGTCTGTATAAGATGTCTAAAAGATTCAAGCGTGAGAAGGCTGATAGCAGCCTTTTCCATCACAGCTTGATCAAAGTTATTATCATCCACCATTTGAGCCTTCATGGTGATAATTGGCAAGCCTTCCTATCAAGGAATGGTTTTTCCAATCCCGAGTCTGCTCAAATCGACAAGGTTCTGGTTACGGAAACTTTGGTTGGGATAGCCGTGCCACTTCATATCCTTATGCCCCCTGTCAAACCCTCAGATTGCCCTGACATAGATCTACCCGATGTCGTAGCCAACCTGTGTACTAACGACAAGGCTGAGGCCGCTAAGAATCCTGTGAGGAAGAAAGGTAAGAATGATACTACTGTCAACTGTAGGGGAAAGAAAAATTCCTAATTGATATCGAGATACACCAGGAACAAACCCAAGACAAACGTTGATCAGAAGCCAATAGTGTTGAGCGAAGATTCAGACTCTGATATTGAGCGTTTCCTAGTTGAGGAACACCCCTATTCCCATGGCCTATTCTTTACGAAACCCTATGAATATGTCTCTAACTTACCCCCATGCCTCAAAAACAACCCTAACTACTCGAGAATCAAGTTGCACAATGAAACCCCTGGTAACTTGAACAAACCCTCGCCTGTGATACCGAAGCCCAAGCAACCATCATGTAGCCAATGCAATGCTTGGCTAGAGAATTATTACACCGATGTTCCCCTGTTGCAATCAAAGATCAAATCATTAGAGGAACGGGTGACAGTGCTGGCGAAGGAGAATGATAGGTTACAAGCCAATGAGAAGAAACAAAAAACCACCGGTTCGATTGTCTTTAGGAATGTCGAAGCAACAACAGCTTTTGTCAATTCCAATTTATCATGATCGAAGCCTTTTCTTACTACTCAGGTATGAATTTCAATATTAATTTCATTTTATGAGTTGGTTTGGATTAATATAACCGATTGGATTTGCTTTCAATAGCTCTGTTCGTTTTGATTCAAAATGATTATGTTGCTTTCATTTTACCAAAACAATTTTGTTATGAATCATGGGTGGAAAATTTGTTTGCTAAATTCTGACACAACTATGATTTAGTTAATGAGATTTTATTATTCTCAGTTTAGTATAAATGATTGATTTGTTTTCGATTTTGTTTGGATTTCTTTTTGAAACAATTATGTATGGATAGTCGATTGGGTTTGATTTCGATTAAGTCCTGTTTGTTTCTAAACAATCCTGTTGACTTCGATTTACCAGGAACGATTCTGTTTTGGATTGAATCAATATTTTCGTTTTGGATTATGATTGTATTCCACCTGAAAACAAGATTTGTTTGCTAAATTCGGACACGGCTCTGTTTTGATTTTGCATAACGATTGTGTCGATCTTAAATCGGTTCAATTCGTTCCTATTTGATTTGATTTGCAAACAATTGTTGTGTGCCATGATTAGCATGATCGTTTGTATATGTTTGATATAGTTCTATTAATTTGGAAAACGATCCTGTTGATTTCGTTTTGATTCGACAACGATTTTGTTAATGACTGAGGCGACATAAACTATTGCATGAATGATTTTTTTAACCGGTTACAGTTTGTGTTGATTGGAATTGGTTCAAGAGATGATTTCGTTGGTTCTCCAACTATCAATCGATTATGTATGTTCTGAATTGGTAATGAAAGTCGTTGGAAAAATCTCACATATCCTGGTACCATTTGATCAATTCAATTACGATTTCATTTGTTTCAATTTGCATACAAGTTTTGGTTTGTTGTGGCATGAATGATTCGCTCTGTTTGGAATTAGTAATTAAAGATTTGATTTGATTAAGTCTAAAATAATTATGTTAAGTTTTGGATTGATTTTAAAACGATTATATGCTCAAATTAGACCAGCTACAGAATCGCAAGATTATATAGCTAATCTTAAAAATTAGATTTTTATCAATTTTATCAATAAAATATCCTCTAAACTTGTCTATTCTTGTCTTCTTTCAGGTGCATACGAATTACAATGATCAATTGGGCATGTTGTGGCAGTTTAGGAGATACTTTTATTATATATTTTTTGGTTTTAGGTTGTTTTCTTGAGTCAAAAATAGAGACTTGGGATATTATCCCCAGATTTTTGTAAATTGTTTTGATAATTCCCACAGGGATGTTTTACCCTGTGGGAGGTCTTTAAATACTTGTCATTTTTTGTAATGAACCCATAATCATAACTGTGGGGAGAACCAGACTATGGATTTATAATAATACAGACTGGGATGAAAGTTGATGTCTTGTAACAGCTTTCGCTTTCAATATATCAAACTTTTGTTTCAAGTTTTCTCCATATCAGTTGCAATTAATTATCGACTACTTTAGCTATCATAATTCATTGCAGGTTGATGTGATTTGGTTTATATGTTGTCCATATCTGATCTCTCTTATTTAAAAATAGAGCGGTTACTCTATTTCAATTTAATGAATACATGTTTATCTTTTTCGTTAATTGAATTGTTTTGTACAAATCTTGCACAAGGATTTATCTGACTACGATGATTTGTAAATTATAAGATTGTTGTAATTTTTTATGTCTTGTTTTTCCTGTCATTTATATATGAAGAGCACAACTGCTTCCTGTTTACGAGAAGCTTGTGAAGAATCTGGTGCAGGTTTCCTCCCTCCGAACAGCTAAAACAACTATTGGATACAGGACAAACCTGAAGCGTTACTTCAGGTCAGTTTGCTATTTGTTATTTGATGTCTAATTTATTAGTGTCATACAAGTAGTTTAGATAGATATATGTATAGTTCAGATTTTTAGTTAGCGTTATTATTTTAGTTGCTTAGCTTAGATAATTTTTATTTAATTTCTTTCTCATAAAATTATAAAAACCAAAAAACAATAGCTTCGTTGTCTTAGGATAGTTTACAAATTACTTTTGCAGGTTTTCATCTAAATTTGTAATCTGTAAATATTGTATATTTGTAATTGAATCCGATTCTATTGATAATTGAACATTTAATTTTATAGAATTATAGTTGTATGATTTAGGTAATAGATTGTATATATGTAGTTTAGATTTATTTATTAGTTTGTTTTAATAGTTGTTTTTCATTTAGATTAGTTTCTTAGTGTAGTTTTCATTTGTTTTCCTAGGACTTAGATCGGCCAACGGAGTCGTTAAACCTGTCAGGGTGGATCATCTCAAACGGCTTGGGTTATTTAAACAACCTCGGACCGGATCCACTCTTCCAGTTGCCGAGCATTCAATTTCGCCCATCAACAAAAGGATGATGACATCTATGCATTAAAGAACAAAGAAAAGTATAAGAAGCTTTAAATAATAGGGAAAAACTCATGCATGCAAAAGCAAAGACACACCAAACCAAAAACATATAGTACAATAATGAACAAAGTACACATGTGAGATATTCTATGCATATTACTTCTTTAGGTAAATCCCATTTCAGGGCTCACCAAGAGATAATCCATCATAATCCACTAAATCATAGTCACCTCTCTGTAGCACACGTTTTATGATGTATGGCCCGTACCACATAGGTTCTAACTTACCTGCACCAATTTTGTCATGATCTTGATCATAGACTAGGACCATATCTCCTTCTATAAAATAACGGGGTTGGAAAAACTTATCGTATTGATTCTTGATGCATTTTTATATGTCTCGTTGATGAGAGAAGCATCACAACGAGTTTCATCCAACTTCGTTAGATATAAAAATTGTTCTTATTCAACAAAAATATGGGGTAGGAGTTCCACCGTGAGTTTCAAGGACAAAATCTCGCATTCAATTGACAAAACTGCTTGCAACCTATATACCAACTGGAAGGGTGTAAATACAGTAGTGGTTTTAACTGAATTCTGATAAGCCCAGAGTGCGGAGAAGAGATACAAATTCCAAGAGGTTTTTTTTCCCCCCGCCATGCATTGAAGCATGGTATTTCGGATTTTTTTTATGTCTTCAACTTGTCCATTTTATTGAGGATAGTAAGGGGATTAATTTTCATGATGAAAACCTAACCTGGTGCGCAATTCACCCATCATCTGGTTTTGGAAATGTGATCCATGATCGGTTACAATAGCTTGTGGAAATATGAAGCGAGAAATTATGTGATTGAACACAAAAAGTTTTGTAGTTTATCCATCGTTAAGAAATGTAGGCATAGACTCATCCCATTTAGTGAAATAATTGATGGTGATGATAATATAACCATGCCCCCGACTGAGGTAGGATTACATTGCATGAAATTGATAACCCATTTTGCAAAGGGGTCGATGGCGACAATGGGATGGAGTGGAGTTGGGTAGGTATGTGTTTTCTTCTAAAATATATGACAGGGTGGGTATTTTTTAACGGCCTTGATGTTGTCTTTGAATATGGAAGGCAAAACATAATTGACACGCAATATTTTTTGGGTTGTAGCCATCCCATAAATATGACCACCACAATCTCCAAGGTAACAGTCATTTAAAACTTGTTCATCCTCTTCGTGGGTTAAGAAACATTGTAGAACAATTTGAATAACTCAATGATACAAAGTGTCGCCAATGATAAGGTAGTTCTTTGAATGGTGTCTAATGCAACATCCATCACATGAAATTCTTAGTTGGGAGAGTTGGGTCTGGAGATAGAGAATAATGTCTCCATACCATGGATCGGATGTACTAATGAGGAATAGTGATTCATTGGAAAGGGGATCACTAGGCTCAGTATTCTCATCAGTATGGGGAAGGCTGCAAGTTAATTATGAAAAGACCAATGATTTCTTAGCTTTGGATTTGAAAAATCGAGATCGAATTCTTGGAGAATGACCATCCATTTGGAATATTTTCCCCCAATTACTTGAAGAGTAAAGATGTGATACATGGGGTTTGAGTCAGCAATGACAGTGGTAGTGCAAAGAAAAATATAGTGGTGAAACCTTTGGACAACAATGACTACTGCAAAATTCAACTTTTCAACATGTGAATAATGGAGTTCAGGACCTGAAAGGCTCTTACTTAAATAGTAGATCACATGTTCGACGTCGTCATCATCCTCTTGGACTAACACCATGGAAATAGTGGAAGAAGAGGCAGCCAAATAAAGGATGTAATATTTCACATAGTTGGGGGGATGTAACAATAGTTTATTCATTAGAGCATGCTTTATATCATCAAAGGAGAATTGAGAAGTTGCATCCCATATGAAAGGGACATATTTCTACAGTAGTCTCATGAATCCTTTAGTATTTTCATCATAATTTCATATAAAACAGAGGAGAAAGTTTTCCTTCCCTTGCAAACTTTGCAGTTGGGTAAGATTGTTGGGAGGAGGTTTTTGGAATTATTTATTGTGTGTTTTCATTGATGGAAACATGAGTCAAACATATATAGTAATCATAGAAAAAGGAAGATCACCTTGGGGCATAGGAATATCACCTTGCAACATAATCAATTCGTGATCAATGTTGATCATGATAGGACCAAGAATGATCCTATGTTCCTAAATCTCAGGAGAGAAAATGGGGAAAGTATACACACACATAATCAAATCATGGAAAGGATGAAGGAAATATCATAAGGGAGAGAACATTACATAAATTTTATCGGGATTGAAATCCCCATGGTAAAACTCCAAAGGAATCATGTATCTTAATGTATTTCTCGGGAGAATCTTGGACCATCAGATCGCGTAGAAGCCAGAGCCTACAAAGAAGAACCCTTCGTGAAGGATCCTGGAATCCTAATCATCCATTCAATATTTGGGAGTAATCAAAACCGTTACATTATTTCGGGATCTATCTTGATCGTCATATAGAACCAAGTGGAAGAATAGTATAAGTGGACCCCATAAGACACAAAGTATTTAAATATTTGAAGTCGTGAAGTGAACACCGACCATCAGATATCATGAAGAAAATTTGGGTCAGTTCTCAATCGTCGATGATGAAGTGGAAGGATAGGATAAGTGGGACCAAAGGCACGAATTTTTGAAATCCAACCAATCATTAGATCGAGGGAAAAACTTTGGGAGCAATACAAACCATTAGATCAAGAAGGACTAGACCAATGGTGGAGATCAACTCGGGGTGATCTTGATTGATGAATATAGAGGTAACATTTAGCCACTATTGATTGGTGTTTGTAGGAAGCTATTCAGATTCCAATGGAGAAGATTTGTTTAAGAACTTCGAAATCAGAGTATCGAAAAAGAATATTCCTCTTTGATACCCTTTATTCAATGTCCAGAAAGGTAACACGTGGTGACTATTGATTGGTGTTTGGAGGAAGGTATTTGGAATCCAGTGGAGAAAATTTGTTTTAACACTCCGAAATTGGAGTATAGAAACAAAATATTCCTCTTTGATACCCTTTATTCAATGTTCAAAAAGGTAACATGTGGCGACTATTTATTTATGTTCGAAGGAAGGTATTGAGAGTCCAGTGGATAAAATTTGTTTTAACACTCCAAAATCGAAGTATCAAAATAGAATATTCCTCATCGATAGTCTTTATTCGATTTCCAGAAAGGTCGTAATACGTGACGAATATTAATTGGTGTTCGGAGGAAAGTGTTCGGAGTTCAGTGGAGAAGAGTTGTTATAACACTCTGAAATCATTGTATCAAAAAAGAATAGTCCATTCGATACCATTCGTTTGGAGAACTGAATAATGTGGAAGTGGCATCCCTCCGAAGACAAATAATCAAATATTATTCCTTTTGATCTTGGATGAGACGTGCAGTAAGACAAATATGACACGTGGCTAAGTCAACATATGACAAGTGTCAAGGTCTAGTTGGCACATTAGGTATACGAAAGTCATGAATCAAGGTGACACGTGGTAGCCACTTAGCCAATGCCATGTCAACAGTGACGTTGGCAAGCCAAGTCACTCCAAGATGACTAAATTCATGGATATCCAACCTTCCTTTGTCATCTAATCGTCGAAGGTTGAAATCACGAAGTAATGCTAATAGTTTATCTACTTTGGGATCATTATTTACCATTGATTAAACGTAATGGAAGGATAAAGTGTGAATCATGAAGTAACGCTAACCATTGATCTACTTCAGGATAATTCTTGATTGTTCAATCGAGTATAGTGGAAGGATATTGTAAGGAGTACTAAAAACCGGCAGCAATTGGTTTCCCACTCTTGATGACCACTTTGGTAGGTCAAATTCCAGATGAATACAAGGTTTGGAAATTTTAATGACCCTGAATACTCGGAGAGTCGGTCCTAACTCCTGGTCATGTGAAGGTTCTTAAGAAACTCGAGGGCCAAGTTCAATAACTACATGGATAAAATGAGTCAATCCTTTGGTTCTTAGCTAAAGGGAATATGATGAATAATGTCAACGAAGTGCTTATATGTACCTCGATGAAGTTTACTTCAGGAAGTATTACTCTGATAAAATGCAAGAAGGTCAAAGTCTGGAGGACTTGGTTCCATCACTAGTCTCGTGACAACGTTTAAATGGACAAGCCCTTGGTTTTGAGCTCGTGGTAATTTGAACATTGGGTTGAAGAAAGAACCTTTATAGAATACATTTTATGTAAAACAGTTAAAGGACTATAATTTGACAAGATTAACACCATATTAGTACAGAGAGTCAGTAAAAGCTCAAATCTAGTCTATTGAAGAACTAGGGATGCAACAGAAGCATGGAAATTATATAAGGAGACGATCCATTCCTGTGATCAACTCATGTGGATGAAATTAGAATCAATATTGGTCTTCTAATTAATTGAGAAACTTACACAATAAAAGGAGAAGATTATTTATGTTAAAATTAAATAAAGAGGTGCAATGGTTCATGTCAATAGACATAATGGTTCAATCATATACCTCTTGAAGTAATATATAAACCATAAATGGTGGTGAATCGAAGGGTTCTATATATATATATATATATATATAGATATAGATATAGATATAGATATAGATATAGATATAGATATAGATATAGATATAGATATAGATATAGATATAGATATAGATATAGATATA
>JZKD02S1312533.1:1483054-1496206 GCA_000966675.3 Picea glauca
TAGATATAGATATAGATATAGATATAGATATAGATATAGATATAGATATAGATATAGATATAGATATAGATATAGATATAGATATAGATATAGATATAGATATAGATATATATGAAAATTCATTCTATCATGTTGGTGCATGTTTACAAGCTAAGTCTTGTTATGAGGGTTGGATTCCTCACATTTCTTTTGGATCTGAGATCAACAAGTTGTTTCTTGTTATGAGGGTTGGATTCTTCATTTCTCAGTTGGATCTAAGAAATACAAGTTGGATCTTGTATCAGAGATTTGGGTCTTTCATATTCAATAGAATTTGAAGATATTAAAGGATTGATTTTATTTGTATTCATTCAAGTTAAATAAATAAAAGAAAGATATTTAATATACTTCATACAATGTGTGTTATACATGTTTGTGGAAAATTAATTGAACTGTTTATATCTTATTCAGTTAATTTAGTTAATCTATGAAAGTGTGGAAAATAGCCAAAAGTTACAGACACTGATTCACCCCCCCCTCTCAGTTTCAATGTACGTTTCAATAGAGGTAAAGAAAGAATGGATTTTAATTTTAAGGGATCCACCCTAATACCATATTTGAAGTCAAGGAGTCTCCCTAATTAAACAACGAAAATGCATTTATGGGGGTTCAAACGTATGTTGTAAATCCTACATCTAAGAAATATTTCCCTTCGATAACCAATATGATCATGTCGACTGGCCGAATGAGCTGGAAAGCAATCGAGATAGGGTTCAAAAATATGTTTGATGTCGTGGAAAGCATATGACATATCCCACTGAAACGTGGCTCCAACATTTTTAAGGCCAAAAGGTAATTTCCAATAGGCGAAAGTCCCCCATGGGAAGATGAAGGTTGTTTTGTGTTGATCAGTGGGTAAAATATCAATCTGGTTATATCCATAAAATCCATCTATAAAAGAGAAAATGAAACTTCCAGTGCAATTATCGATAATTTGGTCAATAAAGGGCGTAGGGTAATTTTCCTTTGGACAAGACTTATTTAGATCCCTATAATCGACACAAACACAAATTTTCCCTTATTTATTGGCGACTGGAACAATGTTGGAAACCCATTCGATCATAGGTACAAGATAAATAAAACCAGACTTTAGTAATTTTTCTACTTCTGCCTTGATTGCTACAGTTTTCTTGGGATGAACCAGATGAAGTTTTTGTCTCACATGTTTGACTCTAGGGTAAGTTTTGATTTCATGCACAAAAATCGAACGATCGATCCGTGACATTTCTTTGTAGCTCCACGAGAAGATGCCATAGAATTATTTAAACAAGGAGGTGTAAGTTTCAATATCTTCAGTTGAATAATTGGAACCTAGTTGTATGTTTTCAACAATACCTTCTTTTGTGGATATGTCAACATTGATTGCCTGAGATATGTTTCCCAAATTTGCCTCAAAGATAGTATCCTAAGTGATAATCAAAGATTGGGGAGTGTTGATGATATTGATGGGAAATATAGATGAAATATATTTCTCTATCTCATCCAAACTAGGAAGAAAGGATGAACTATCGTGGTTTTGATCCCATGGTGCCTCCTCGATACTAAACATTTCCATAATGGATTCATCAGATGGAAAAAATACATAGGATGTCGAGGATAAGGAATCTAACCAAGATGGTAACAGATAGGAATTAGATGTCAGCATATGTTGGTCATTAGGTGAGGGAGAATCATATTGAATGGCATCACACTCAACCTCTACAGGACTAAGTGGCATAGTGTCACCTAGTGAATCCAATTCTAAGGGACTAGGTATGATCCATGGATCAGATGATTGAAGGGACTGATGTACCATAGTCGAAATCATATTAATTGTTGTGATATGTTTCTTGGTTGGAGGAAGAGATGTGGGGAAATTTACCATGAGTGAAGAATATTTCAGTAGACCTACCCCTACACTTTCATAAGTAATCTTTGAATCCCAAAAAAATTGAATAGTGTTTGTTGTTTGAGTGCGAGCATTATGGGTGCAGTATTCTAATTGATCGATGGTTACAATTTTTCCTTGATGAGGAAATTAGACACATCAAAAGACCAATCAAGTGAAAATAGTCATAGCGTAGAACCAAATTATTCCTAGAAACAGGTTATAATTAAGAGGAGCGTCAAACTACTTCTACATTGACAGAAATATTCCCCCCCCCAGTTGAATGGCTAAGGATTGTAACAATCCATGAGGTCAGAAACATATTCCATCAAATGCTTTTAACATGGTGGGAGATTGATTAAGACTAGGTGATTAAAGGCCTTTCCAGAAAGATAAGGACATGAAACTTGTTGATTCTCCCTCATCCAAGATCGTGCGATGATATGTTCATTATGGACAATGACATTAATTTGGAAAGCAAGTTGGTGAGAGAGTCGTGATTTAAAATTATCCAGATTGAACATGATATTATTTGATGACTTGGGATCTATATCCCCAATGGCTACAAAGAGAGTTCTACGTTGGCTAGGGTAGTGTTGTAGAACTTCGAGAGCTGACATGGCACAAGGTTCATGGGCCATATCTTCAACAATGTTGTAGTTTTGAGTGGCACAAGAGTTAGGATTAAAGGTCGACTTTCTGATTGTGCTCTTGGGGGGACATAATATAGAGTCAAAATTTAGTTTCTCAATATGGAGAGGTCAAGGAGGAGGAGTAACTGAAGTGGAAGGTGGATCAGGTGCAGTTCCATTAGTTACACTTTCCTTATCAGGTTTACTTGGTGGTGCATCATATATTGTAGTGTGAGTGGTCAAATATACACCTTTGAACATATAAATGTGTGCACTGGATGAAACATCCTTGTTAGGAGGATGACCTGGGTTGCCTCCTTGTGGAGGTGCAATAATTTTTTCAACCAGTGATTGTTGTTGTGGAAAAGGATGCATCAATACAACAGGTTGATAATTTCCTTTAAATAGTTTAGCAACTTCTTCCCAGTGAGGATAGTCTTGTGTGTAGTGATCTTCAACACATATGAGACATTGAAATTTTGGTTTGCTCTATGGTTTATTTTTAGTAGCAGGTGGTTGTGCTTGTGTTTTTTTATTTTTAGTTTGATTATTATTTTTCTTGGGTTTATTCTTATTTTTCTTCCCCCCCCCTGATTGTTGTGGTGAAGCAGATTGGACTGCATTCACTTTGGATACTTGAGTGGGGGGGGAGTTTGATGAGAGTGGATTTTGCATTATAATCGAGACAGTTATTGAAATATTGGTTGTGAGAATTGATTGTGAACCATATTGGTTTTTTATGGAACCAATAAATCCATCTGAATGAGCGGTGGAGGATAGTTTTGATGGATCGATTAATGTGCGGGTATTTTTTGGGATCAATTCATACAAAGTACCAGAAAAGGAATAAACCAGATCCAAATAATGGGCATGAGAAATGGATTCCTCTTCTGTGACTACACCACCCATGGATACATCATGAGAAATATGAGGTAATAAATATTTTACAAACCATTCATCCAACAATTGGTCAGGAATGGTTTCTTTGATCAACCATCGTCGTCATCTCCATTCATGAATATGATTAGAAATATGTACGGAGTTAGTCTGATGAAGGGAGGTCAAGAGTTCTATGCCAGTTTTGTATCTGATGGGAAATTGGAAGTGGGTGATGAAATCCATGGAAAGTGAATTAAAATCTTGAAAAGTTTCACATTGTAACTCAATGTACCATTTAGCTGTTGAACCTGTAATTGTACGCTATAAAATCCATAAATGGATAGAGTCATCCATCAGTGATTTTGATGAACACCATATATGAAACGTCATGACATGATTCTTAGGGTCTTCTCCAAGCTTACCATCAAGTTTTGGAATATCAAAAGGTAATTTGGCTGGAATGACTGGAAAAAAATGGGAGTGTAATATGGGATCGTTTGTTAATATAGATAGATATGGTAGATCTAAAGTGGATAAAAATGGTAGTTGTCGATTGTCTTGAGGATGATATTGGTATGGAATAGGAACACCAGTAGGAACACAAATTGGTTGTGATGGATAGTTGTATCCAACATGTCCTCCCATATGTTGTTGTTGATTTTGACCAGCGAAAGTGGGATTCATTTTTTGAGGAATTTTCATAAAAGGAGAAGAAAAACCCATTTGGCCCTAGGGAGGATAACTAGCTTGACCCTGAGGCAGGTAACCAATTTTCCCCTGAGGAGGATAACTAGGTTGACCCTAAGGAGGGTAAGGGATTTTCCCTTGGGGAGGAAAGGATGGTCGGCCTTGAGGATCCAAGTGGGATTCAGGACACCTAGGAAGGGTTGTCTAGAATATATTTCAGAAGGATTAGGATTCAGGGTTCCTCCTTGCAGGTTGGGATTTGAAGATCCTCCCTGATGTGGTTGATGAAAATTAATTCTTGGGGTGGTCCCCGGGATTGTTGCAGGTTTCTGGTAAATGAAGTTTGAAATGGTCCCCCGGTCATAGGTTGGGTAAAAACTGGGATTTTTCCTATGAAAGAGGGTTGGCCCCCATTCGGGATTTTTCCACTAAAGGAATGTTTCCCCCAATCGATATTTGTCCACTAAACAAGGGTTTCCCCCCCAGTCAGGTTTTTTTGTATGGCATGGTTTTGCATTCTTTGATGTGAAGGTGTCCCAACAAGATTTGGTGGTGTGTATGTGGTCATTTCTTGAAGAGGGATGGTAGGTGTGACCGTCATGGTACTTTGCAAATGACTAGGTAAAACAACTCATGTTTCACTCATTACTTGTCCTAAAGTGGTAGCAATATTGATTGTTTTTCCAGCAGGATGGTCAACTCGATGACTTGATGGTCCTGCATCTGCATCGACGATGGCAAATGTATGTGGATGGTCAAAGAGTGGTTGACCAAAATTAAATTTTTCATAAAGATCCCAACCCAATGGAATTATCCATATAGGAAAAAAAAAGATTTTTATGTGGATCTACCATTTAAGTAGAGTGAACAGGAGTAGTATATTATTCATTAAAATTTGGTTGTCATGGTTCCATGTCTAGTTGATCATATGGCCTTGATGGTAGCCTAGGATGATATTCAACTACGATGTTTCCTAGGGAGTCTACTCGTATAAGAAGTGGATCGTGAAGGTTTATCAAATCTAGGTTTGTAGGAGGGGTAGGACCTTCCTGAACTACTACTAAATCTACCTCGGGATTTTCGATCAAAGGAGTAGCGACACTCCCAACGTTCGAATAGTTTTCTACCTCTTCATGGTAAGTATATTCAAGTGAGTTAGGAGGTATGGGTTCGTAGCCTTCTAGATGAAACCCTCACATCCTACGTGATATACTAAGACCTTTATCGACCACAGTACCAATTCTAAGGACAACTAAAATAAACAAACAACATTCACTAAAAATATAGAAAACCAATAAGTAAAACAATAACTTCTCTTAATGAGCATACTAGTTGGTGATGAAATCCAACATCACATGAACAAAGTGATAAGGGGCTAGGATTTAAGCAGGTGAATTAGTTATGTTGACATCCTGCTTAATGGACTTATGCCTTGGTGAAATTTCCCTCATGTTTTTACCCATGGGCTACCCTCCAAGGATCCCGAGTGAGTTTGATCAACGTATATTCCAAGTACACCGAAGACTTCCCTTCATTGTCACCTCGTGTAAGGACCCTAAATATTATGGCCACTAAGGATAGCAACTTGAAGTCAGCCTTTGGGTGGGTACGGTCGAAAGTCGGGTTTGAATATATGGGTTGTTGATATTTTGGTAGCTGCAAGAGGTATTAACCTCCACATGTAACCTTGACAAGACTAGAATATTCTGGGAAGCAAGAGAAAACCTAAAATCCTTGGACATAACCCTAGAAGACAAGTCAACTAAAGAGAATAATTAATATTGAGTTTCTAGCCTCCAGACAGAGAAGTCAGCCCAGACAGCTAAGAAAGATAAGTATAAATACAGGACGTCAGAGCTCATTTGGACACACATAGCTCGCAATTGTAGAAATTTAGTAAGTGCACAATTTTGGAGAGTAGTTGTAGCTGCAGCTACTGCAACTTGTATTTTCATTTTTAGACTTGGAATTTCTCTTGGTTATGGTTTGGATTTTCAGCCTTTTGTGCTAGCTCTGGAGAGAGGTATGCTACATTTATTGGCTATTGGTTCTAGGGTTACTTCCATAATAATTATCTTTGTCAAGGTTAAGGTGCTCGGAGGTGGCTTCGGCCTATGGTTGGGTGACAATATTGCTATATTGTCTATGGTGAAACGAGCACACCTATTTTTCTAATAGGTTATGGGACCACCCTATCTTCAGACAGTCTAACCACTATAAGATAGATTGGGAGGATTTGCTCAGTTACAGTTGCAGTTGCAGTCAAAGTTTTTGTTGTAGCAATGAAACCCTAACCCTCTTGTTGAGGTACCTTAAGTGAATATATTGAACTAATTTTAGGATACACTAATGTTCCCTAACCTAGCGCACCTCCTAGTACTCTTAGTAAGCTAAGACGTCAAGTTTTAGTTTTTGGTCAAAGTCAAAGGTTGACCAAGTCAAAGCAGACATGACTTACTCTATGAAGTCAGAAAACAAGTTATAAGGGGCTTCTAACTTCATAGCATGGAAGACAAGGATTGACCTCATCCTTTCCAAGAATAAAGTGTTGGATATCATGAAAGGAAATATCATTGAACCATAGTTTGAAGGAGGAAAAGAGAAGGAACCTCAGAATGTTGCAATTATGGATAATTTCAAGGAAAATGACATAAATTCCATGAGTATCATAGTGGACTTTGTAAAACATCACTTGATACCCTACATCTCTCATCTTGACTCATCTAATAAGATGCATGATGCCCTAAACTAACCTCTTCTCAGTTTGAAACATTGGACAAGTAATGAGTCTACAGAATGAGATATGTGACATGAAAATGAATGATGATGATATCATAACATCATACTTTGTAATAATCTCTCAATTAAGAGATCAACTACAAGTTATTGAAGAAATCATTTCAAAAAAGGAACTGGTAAATATAGTACTCAATGGCCTTCCCAAGACATGGGATGCATTTTCCGCAAGCATGAACACAAGAAAGGATTATCCCACATTTGAATAAATTTGGACTTGTTGTGCACAAGAAGAATCAAGGATTAACACAAAGGACAAATCCCAAAATCAACACGAAGATCAAGCCTTCACAACAAAGTTCAAGAATTTTAGGAATACGAAGAAGTTTGGATTGAGGAAGAAACCAAATCAAGAAAAGGATATGTCAAAGATACAATGCTTCAACTGTCAAAAATATGGTCACTACAGGAACCACTTTCCTAATTTAAACAAAAGTAAGGAAACAAACGAAGCATCAGTTGTCGAACAAAGGGAACCCTCAAATAAGGCCAAGCAGGATAAAACAAACTTCTTCTTCTAAGTAAAGGTTTACATAGTTTCTATACATATCATACATATCTATTTCTTAGAAGATAATGTGTTCAAGTGAAACAATACCTATGGAAGAATAACAAGACAAGGATTGCTATCATGATGACTACAAGTCAAGCAACACACATGAAAAGATGAAGTACATTGGCAATCCTTGGTAAAAATTCCTATGGAAGCTATTATATAAGTAACAACTGTCAGATAATCCAAAATCAGAATCAAACTTGAAGACACCCAGAAGAAGTTAAAACAAAAAGAAGTCAAAAATCAAGAGGAAATTAGAAAAATACTTGTGGCACTTTGTAGAAGGAAATAAGGATGCAGACGGTAGCATGGAATCTCTTAGATGGAGGGAGATAATTACATAATTCCAAAAGAATAGAATGCATTCATGCATGAAGCAAGGATTAGGAGGGAGAAAATCCTAAATGATATGATCCATTAAGTATTATGAAGTATCTATCCATGTTCCCATTAAAAGTAGCAGCCATGATAAGCAACACGTGTTCTGTTTGACTCTAGAAGAAGTCTTCTTCGAAAAGAAGACTTAAATTATCCTTGGTTATCCATATACATCCATGATCCTATGATGAAAGGAAGAATCTTCAGGGCATGGAATCTATAAAAGACTCCATGGACTAAGAGCTAAAGAGAAACATGAGGAAGAACATGAAGATTCCAAGAAAGAAAGAAAAGCTAGAACAACCAGGTATTATACCAAGAATCATAAGACCACCATCTTAGAGAAATGGAAGTTGACTTGTGAGTAAAAATATTGTGATATTGTGAGTAAAAATATTGTGATATTCATAACTAGAGGTTCTTCTAGAAGACTATGACGACAACTTGTTCCAGTAAATCAGAAATACCTCTTGCAGTATCCATGGATTGAAATTCACATGTAAAATATTGTTCTTCCCAAAAAAGAAAGTGATAAAGAAGCTTATACCAAAAAGAGACCCATGTATGCATATATAAGAAGACCTTGTATGGATTCAAACAACTTGATGGAGAGTATCTCATATACAACAGAAGTGTGGTGAAAACCTTCTATGATATAAATAGTGTATCATAATGGTTACTTAGAAGTCCAGGTTGATGGATTTCTAATCCATGGAAAACTCTCATGATGACATAAGAAGTGCTACTTGGATATGTTTCAGTTTGATATTTTCCATTATGTCATGAGCTAGTAGGAGATAGAAGTATTGAATTCGACCATGATATATTGTAAAGATTAGAGCTATATGAAGTCTTCGGAGAAAAACAATGTTCCATGACAAACTGAAGTACATTGATATCAATCATTATATTCTTCGTGATGAAGTCCATAAGAAAGAAGTGGTTATCCAATATATCTCCACAGATGAGCAGATATTTTGGTAAAGCCTCTATCCAAGATGAAAAGTGTGCATACTTAAGAGACAAGATGGGGCTCGTGGAGATGACTTCCTTATTTAAAGAGGAAGATATTACTCCCAGGTTGGGAGGGAGAACTAATATGTTATTGATTTATGGACAGTAATTTTTCAATTCAAAAAATGGTCCAGGATGAGTTCCTTTCCAGTTTGGAAAGTGGTTTGATATTTCTGACGAACAAGCATTTTCCAGTTCAAAAAATGGTCCAGATCAGACAGTCATTTTCGTAATGAAAATGGTCTGATAGATTGTTGATGTACCATAGACAACGATTCCCCTTATGTCTAGTGTGGGGGAATGGTCTAGGACAGTCATTCTTCTTAGCAATCACTCTGAGTAGTGGTCAAGTAGAATGGTTTTCCTCGCTGGGAATTCATTCTTTTAGAGTTCACAGTTGTGAGAAGTTTTGAAGAATGGTCCATTTTGGAGGTTGGTGCAGGACATTCATTTCCATAGGAAATGGTCCAAACAATCATTCCCTAGGGAAGACTCATTCTCTCTAGGTTTCACTCTGATCAGTGCCAGAGGAATGACCCAGTTAAGTGAATGTTCCAGGTTCATCAATCATGGACAGACATTCCCTAGGGAAGACTCGTTATCTACAGGTTTCACTATGATTAGTGCCTGAGGAATGGCCTAGTTAGGTGAATGGTCCAGGCTCATAAATCAGGGACAATTATTCTTCTATGCTTGAGAAGAATAGTCCAGATATCCCATGGTTGATGTTTTACCTTCTGAAGGTAGATTCTCTTCTAGATCTCACAGATGTGAGTAGAAGAATGGCCCAGATGACTCGGTTTATATCATGATATTGTTTTATGCAGGTTGATATCATATGATATGATTACTGTGGAGACCATATGTCTATGGATATTAGATGTATGATACTATGGTGGATATGTTCCACTAGTTGTGACTATGTGTCACAGATTAAGTAGCCATGTGCTACTTGGTGTGGTTGTGTACCACTGTATAGTAGTTGTGTACTAATATGGATAGATACAATTATTTTCTATTGAATGGAATTGTTCTGATTGCCATGAAGACTATCATTAGTGTTGGAAATGATTACCATCTAGATGGATAGTTAGTGTGTCGGTGGACAGAAACTTTCCAGGCTAAAAATGGTCCAGGAGATTTATACTTCTAGGACGTATATCCAGATTAGAAGAATAGTCCTTGTAGCCCATGGCGTGGCTTCCAACATCTGTTGGAACAATTATTCTTCTAGGACATATGTATGGATTAGAAGAATGGTTCTTATATCATTCTGTGGAGTAAGTGACTTATTCAACATCATGCCTAATTACTCAAATGGAGTATAGCTTCGAGAGATGATGAAATTGATGCTATCAGATGATACTAATAGTGATGATGATGCTCGTGATTTGATCATGAGATAGCATGTGTGGCTATGATGATTCCACCAGTTGAATGATCTATTTGTGCTCAATACCATTGCCTTTAATACCTCCCTATCTAGGAGGGAGTGTTGATATTTTGGTAGCTACAGAAGGTATTAACCTCCACGTGCAACCTTGACAAGATTAGAATATTCCAAGAATCAAGAGAAACACTAAAATCATTGGACATAACCCTAGAAGACAAGTCGGCTAAAGAGAATAATTAATATTGAGTCTCTAGCCTCCAAAAAGAGAAGTCAGCCCAGAAATCTAAGAAATAGAAGTATAAATGTAGGATTCCAGAGCTCATTTGGACACACACATATTGCAACTACATAAATTTAGTAAGTGCACAAGTTTTGAGAGTAGCTTTAGTTGCAGTTACTACAACTTGTATTTTCAGTTTTAGACTTGGAATTTCTCTTGGTTATGGTTTGTAATTTCATCCTTGTGAGCTAGATCTAGAAACAGGTACGCTACATTGATTGGCTATTGCTTCTAGGGTTTCTTCCAAAATTATTCTCTCTATCAAGGTTAAGGTTCTCAAGGGTGGCTTCGGCTTATGGTTGGGTGAAAATATTTCTATATTGTCTATGGTGGAACGATCACACCTATTTTTCTAACATGGGCAGGATATCAAGTCCGAAATTCTTCAAGAGAACTGAGGAAAAATGGATCGGTAAACTCCATAGGACCTCGAACATATTTGTAATTCATGAATCTCTGAGACCAAATGAAAACACTTGATTCTCAATAAGAACCCCTAAAATAAGATCGTTCCACTACAATTGGTTAACCCTCAGAGGGATAATATCGTTCACTCTCCTGCATGCGACCTCTTGTTTAACCCATGTGTGATAGGAGGATCCTAGCTATGAGTATACGAAGGTTGTATTTTCTCTCCCTATCAAAAGATTTTGAGTTTCTCTTAAATGATTTGGAGAGTTATTCTCATATCCTATTCCAAAGCTCTAGTCCTATTCTATTTTTGGTGTAAATATATTAAAAAATAAAATTTTCTAGCTCAATTTTAATTAGCGCTTATTTTTGTGGTTGTTTGTTACGCAATGGTGAAAGATAGTGAAATTGATGATGTTTGAGACTCAACTCCACAAGAAGTTGAAAAGAATGATATACAAAAAAAAAATCAATGAACTTCTAGTTACGGGAGGGAGAAGAGTTTCTTTTCTTTTCGTCACTGAAAAACACTCAAGAATGCAAAATTTTATGCTATTTTGTTCCCAAACAAGAATTTAGACAATTACCAAATTACAAATAAAAACTTTTTAATATCCAAAAGCAATGCATATAAATACTTATTTGTTTGATTGTGGATGCAAACTATGATGTTCTTGTAATCCTTCATTCTTTCACTAATAATGAAAGATTTCACTATGATGATTTGAATAAGAAGCAAAAGAGCACACAAACAAAGACACTCTCAGCAATAAACAAGGGACCAAAATAAAAACAAATACCAAACTGTTCACTCAAAGAAAAAACACTAAGAAATCAAAATTCATACTTTATAGTTGTTGGACACACCGACTACACTGAGAGGGGTGGGTGAACAGTGTAGGGATATTTTTCCCAAAACTCGTTAGTTAACAATCACCATTAACTCATTACTCATTGTTGTCATTTATAACTAGTTAAATGTCAGCACATATCAGCAACATATATCAACAATATATCATCAACAAGTCATCACCACAAGGAACACAAAGAACACAAGATGTATGTACAATTTTCTTTTTATTACGAACTACAATCCTTGGGGTTTTTCAACAACAACTGAATAGAGTACAACTCTACAAGAGAACCAGCTCTATAATGCAAGAATCATCTTACACCCTCAGCACCAACTAAGATGAGGCAAAAATCCTCAATAGACATCAATCTGTACCATAAACAAGTGCATCAACCATGCACCAACCTGTGCCAAACAACCTGTAATCAACCTATACCATAAACAAGTGCATCCAACCATGTACCAAGTATATATCAATCATGTGTCAACTATTCATAAATAACGACTCATCAATATGTACCAACATCATCAACTATACACCTCATGTATGTGCCAACTCATCAACTGTTTGTCTCAACCATGACTAGTTTTGGATTAGTCAACAACCCTAACTTGAAATAATCATAAATTTGTACCTGTAATGAATAAATATATGAAACTAATATACAATGTTCTTCATTTTGTTCTATGCAATTCCTCCAAGTTTCACTACTTGTAACCTCTCAGAAAAGGAGTTATAGAAAAAATGGCATACCTCACTGAATTCTAGCTTATTCTAGAGAGTGACCTTGTAGAGCATGCCCTGCACAGAATATTTGTTTAATCGATATGAAACTGTTACATAGAGTACTAAATACTATAATATAACCAACACAATTGATCTCACTGAATTTGGATCTGTCATGAATAAGTTATGATGTTTTTACCCAAAACACATATTTTAGACTAGTTTCAGGACTAGCCACAAACCCTATTTTCCACGGAGTGTATCTCCAAAAATACAACGACCCACAAGCTAAATTTTTTTTAAAATATACTTGGATATGTTTCCTTAATTTAATGTCAATATCACGGTCTGAATCATTATAGAAAAAAAAATATTACGAAAATGATGAGATGACCTGTAAATAACATAACTTAGAAAGCATCATGAAAATAATTTATCCTCCCTTGAATTTCGACCCTCTTTTCTTCACCTTCCCTCTGAAATTATGCTTAGATATCCTTTAATTACCTCAGTCACCTATATATTTTCAATATTCTCAAGTGTTCCACACCAAAAATGCTCAAGAAGCTCTCCACCAATACTCCAAAAGATATTCTCACAAGAAGCTCTCCATTGATCCACAAAAAGGATGATCTACAAG
>JZKD02S1312533.1:1507201-1522302 GCA_000966675.3 Picea glauca
GGATGCAGTATGACAATTGACACTGTTGGTTGACACGGAGATCTCATCCTTGTCGAAGACACCCTATGTTGTATGGTTGCGGGTGTGGTGTTGTCGACAATCCCAACTGTTTGACTACCTCTGCTGAGATGAGGTTTTTATGGCTTCCGCTATCAACAATAAAATGTAGCGGGGTCCACTTCACCCACATATGTGAATGAAAAAGGCACTCCCCCTCTTCAGGATCTGTTGGTTCTTCTGGTTGAATTGTTGCGGTCGTGACAATAGCAGTGGGGTCTACGTCAATGATTTGTCCTTTACCAACATTTTCAGAATCAAATTCTGAATCAACGTTCAGCTCCTTGTCTTTGATCTCGGCCACCAATGACTGTTTTGAACGACATTCATCGATGTTGTGCCAGGGGATTTTGTGGAAATCACACCATTTTCCGGTGTCCTTCTTTGTCTTCCCGTGACCCTTCTTTTCCTATGTCTTGGACTAGTTTTTGGGGCACTGTTTGTTAGGGCCATCTTTGTCATGCTTTGGTTGTTGCAGATTTGCAGACCCGAAATCCTGTTTGTTCTGGTGCTTAATTTATGCTCAATTTTAACATCATATTGATAAGCAGTACCAAGTGATGAGATGTCCAGAAAATCCATTTCATTCTGGATGTATTTGTGTAGAGCCCCACGGTATTTCAAAACCAAATGTCACTCGGAGTCTTTGATACCCAGCTTGGTGCGCAAGGTATGGAAGGTATTGGTGAACTCCGGAACTACTTGTCCCCTCTCTTGCTGCAGTGTGGTCCATCTCATGTACTAGTCCTCATAGTTTCCAATAGGGTAATACTGTTCCTTTACCGCATCCACAAAAAAGTCCCAAGTGGGATCGGCCCCATATATTCCAGACTCCTCTGTGGAACTTTTCTCCCAGTAAGTTTCCCACCAATGTTTGACATGAGGGAGATATTTAAGGAGTGCGAAGGTGATTTTTTCTTTGTCGGAAAAATTGTGAACAGAGAAATAACCTTCTAGCAGAGTTAACCATTTTTCTAGGGCTTCTACATCTATCTGTCCTTCAAATACAGGAATATCAAAGTTAACTTGTACCTTGAAAGGCGAGGTTCCTCCAAAGTGGTCGCTTGATGAATATGTGCTTGATGCTATCGAAAAGCGTTGAAGGATGTGGGAAAAATTCTCCATGATTTCATCCCTCTGTCGCGTGAGAGCTTGCTCAAGCAACAGATTGATAGGATCGTCTACTCCGTCGTTTTTATTTTCTTCCGCCATTGAGGGTTTCTTGAGTGTGCGAGAGATATTGTCTTCAAGAGAGACAAGCTAGAGACCCAACTTGCTATACTCGGACCTCGTCGGGGACATGCACTGAAAAACGATCAAGAGCAGCCTGCTCTGATACCACTGATCTGGATTATTTTCGGCACGAAATGAGAGCGGAGATATAATAAAGAAATGCACAGAGATATTGCATATATTCAATAATATAACAGAAATGTATCATATATGCAACCATAAACAAATATATACAATAATACATGATTTCTATTAATCAGAGAAATGTACAGAGACTGTAAAAATACAGAGTGAAATACTCGCTAGAATGGTGGCATCTTATCTCTGAGAAGAGATGTGACGGCTACTTGAATTAGCAAGAAGAAGATTAAAATGAGGCTCTGAAGGCCCTTTTACAATAAATAGGAATGCCAAAATTCCTAGACATCCAAAAACCTAACCCTAGAAGATGAAGCGCCAAAAGTCATGTGGGCCCCGTTTGGGTAAGTGAGTACATCAACTTCCTGGGGTTGTAACTTTTGCATACGATCTCCATTTTAGGCGTGTGATAGCTCATTGGAAAGGTATTGTAAAGGATATTAATTTTTGGGGCTCAATAATGCCTTTGGATATCATTGAGAACCTCTATCTCGAAAAACTTTCATTTGGACCCTCAAAATGGCCCCAGAAGTTAAAACCTGCTAAAAATAGTAAATTGCCAAAATGGCCAGAAAACTATTTTGAGCCATTTGGAAAAGGTGGGTGGCCACCGATATCCACCTGGATCACCTAGGAACATGATCATAAGTAATAACATCAAATGAACATTTCAGAAGACATACACTAAGGAAACGTCGTAATAGCACCGGATCATGTATTCGATACAGACCATTCAACTATGAGACCACCAACTATGAATCCTATAACACTTGAAGGAAATCAATGCCATGCAACAATGCATCTCGCAAAATCTTAAAAATTGCGCTATACTCGATGACATTGTTAGTAGTTTCCCTGAGACACACACCTCCAATGGACAACAACTGATTGAAAGGAAAATATATTACCCAGGCAGTGAATGCTAAATGTTGAGTATGGTGACTAGCATCATCTCCAAATCCAAAGTACGCCAATGAATCTTCATGCATCTACCACATAGCAGAAGCACAAAAATCACTAACACGAAAAGGAGGAGAAAAATATCTAAACAAAACTATGTACAAAATAGACAATAGTTACAAAAAGTGTTAGTGTTTGAGCCTTCAGTCTCAAGCATAGTACTTATTAAGATAGAGCCCATTTCTGGGCTCCAGCAGCACATTACCTTCAAACTCCACGATATCATAATATCCTTTCTCCAACACTCATCGCAAAACATATGGGTCATACCACATGGGGTTGAAGTTTTTTGCCCCCGGGAATTCCTGATCCTAGTCATAGACCAACACAAGGTCTCCCTCAGAGAAAACCCTAGGAAAAATGGATTTTTCATATTGAGACTTGAAACACTTCTTGTGTGCCTCATTTTCTAAGGTTTCATATCAACATTGCATATCAATATGTGTAAGATAGACTAGGAGTTCATCGAGCCGTGTCATATCAAGAAGGAGCTCGACCAGGATTTTTAGTGAAGGGATCTCACATTCAATCGAAAAAACTACTTCCACTCTGTGGACAAGTTGGAAAGGAGAAAAAACAGTAGCATTTTTTACTCAAGTCTGGTAAGACCACAATGATGGATATAGCATCAAGTGCCAATCCATTTGGGTTTAGTTAACCATTCTTCACAAAATCGTCTTTAATGATTTATTTACGGCTTCAACCTGGCTATTGTCCTGAAGATAGTAGGGAGATGAATTATCCTGCCTAAATCCCAGATTTGATGCTAATTTAGTCATCATGTGGTTCTGAAAGTGAATTCCATGGTTAGTGAGAATCTCCTTCGAAACCCATAACCTAGCTATGACCTAAATCAAAATGAAAAGTGTTGTAGTTTCCCTGTCATTAGCAAATGTTGGAATAGCCTTGGCCCACTTGGTGAAGTAGTAGATGGCCATGATACTGTAGTGATTACCCCTAGCCAAAGTTGGGTGGCATGTCATAAAATCTACCCCCCCACTTGGTGAAAGGGACAACAGTAATTACGAGAAACATGGGAGCTAGATGTGTGTGCATTTTCTTAGTGAAGATTTGACATGGGTGACATTTCTTGACGTCCTCAATACAATGTTTGAAGATCGTGGGCCAAAAATAGTCGGCTTGAAGAATATTTTGGGTTGTCTCCAACCCAGATAGGTGACCACCACATGCTCCACTATCGTAATCATTTAACACAACCTTCACTTCTTCAAAAGTCAAACAACAATGAAGAATCAAATCCACCCCACGTCGATACAACGTGTTTTTTATAATGAGGTATTTTTTGGCCATGTGAAAAATTAGTTGTCGCTCATCTTGTGAACATTTTGGAGGGAACATCAAAGTTTGGAAATATATAAGAATATCCCCATACCATGAGTCAAATAAAGAGATGAGAAAAATATGCTCATCTAGAAATGAGTCTGTGATTTCACTTTCCTCATTCTCAACTGAGAACTCTAAGATTAACTCGGTGATTTCTAAATATTTCTTAGACTTCGCAGATGCAAAATCCAAATCAAACTCTTGAAGAAAAACAATCCATTTGTTGTACTTCCCACCAATAATTCTCCTAGTCAAAACGTATTGGAAAGCATTAATAGTGGTGATAGCAGTTGTCTTACACAACAGAATACAGTGTCGAAGTCGTTGGACATCTTGAAACGTTTCTAGTTCCATATTTTCAATGTGTGAATACTTAAATTCAGGACCCATCAATGTGCGGATTAAATAATAGATGACGTGATCTTGGAGTTCATCATCTTCTTGAACAAGAACCATGCCAATTGAGGATTCGGTTGCTGCTAAATATAACAAGAAATATCAATTGTAATAAGGGGGAATTATTAAAGGATTTGAAACTAAAGATTTATTTAATGCATCGAACAAACGTTGTGTGGATTCATCCCAATAAAATGGGACCCCTTTATTTAAAAGGTGCATGAAGCCTTTCGTAATGTTGGCATAGTTTGACATGAATCGCCAGAGAAACATTACCTTTCCCTGCAGGCTCTTAAGTTTTCTAATCGTACGTGGAGGAGGAAACTAAATTATTTCCTCAAACTTTAAGGGATCATCCATGATCCCCTTTTTTGAAACGATGAATCCAAGAAGACAACCAGAGGTTGCACAAAATGTACATTTGTGTGGATTCATTCGGATCCGATAGTAATGACATCATTCAAAAACCAAGTAGAGGTGTAAGAGATGTAGGGCTCCTTTTTGTGAATGAGTTGTAAGATCATCTAAGTATTCCTCCACTATATGCTTCAATTCGTGAAAAGTGAAAATCATGGCCCGTTGGAATGTAGCACCAACATTTTTAAGACTGGCGGGAATATTTTTATAATCGAAGGTTCCCCAGAGACATATAAACTTTGTTTGGTGCTAATCCTTCAGACGAATCTCAATATAGGTGTAACTGAAAAAAATATCCATAAACGAAAATATTTCTCTCCCCACGCACTCGTCTAAGATCCAGTAGATGAATAGAGTCAAAAAGTTATCTCTGGGACAAGCCTTATTTAATTCCTAGAAATCCATGCATACGTGACTTGTACCCTTTTTTTATCAACTGAAATGGATTTGGAAACCCATTCTGTCAAAGGCGTGGGGTAGATGAAGCTCGCATTAAGAAAATTTTCCACCAATTCTTTGATTGCCACCACCTTCCTAGGGTTTACGGGTCTCAACTTTTGTCGAACCAGCTTCGCATTTTCGTAGGTTTGAATTTTGTGTTGAACTATATGAGGATTGATGCCAGACATTTCCTCATAAGACCATGCAAAAACATCTCAAAACTCTTTAAAAAGTTTCATGTACTGAATGATTTCATCTTGTGAGAATTTTTCTCTGGTGAAGAAATTTTCAACGACATTGAGATTTGTAGATATGTTGATCGGGATTGTCTTTGATATATTATCCATATTTCCTTCAGTGTAAACACCATGTCCAGCCAAAGGATTGACTGTCCTATCAAAACTTCTAGCGATAGCTAACTTAAACTCTCCATTCTCTACACGATCGAGTTCAGGGAGGAAATATGATCAATGATGCATACCCCCCCATGGATTTTCAACTCCAACCATTTCCTCGATAATAGCTTCATCTTATGGCAAGGCGGTGTCTAGACAGTCTTGGGATCTTGAAGAGTTTTGAGCCCAAACAAGCTCAGGAAAAATATCATCCTCCTTCATGACCTAGGGAGTTTGATTTGGGTTTGTCGTGGTATGTTGAATGGCTTGATAGGCTACTTCAATTGCAGACAAGGGTTCAACCATCCCATCATGGAATCAACCTTAAACCGAACCATAAAGTGAGGTTAGTGTCCAAGGATCATGCATATATGACATTCTAAAAAAATCAACCCTATTGACGGAAGTCCTAGAACTCATCTTTTGGATGTCGACCATAGTGGCGCAAACATACGAAATCGGTGTGGAAAAATAAAAATAGCCCATTGTTATAGCCTTAATTCCCACCCTACAGGATAGATATGATTTCATCAAAGGATCAAGGCCCTAATTCATATTTTCCCTAGGGTTTCACACCTTTTGGAGTCTCTTTTACCCAGTTTTAGGCATCCTCGCAGAACACCTAGTAGACAACAAGTGAGGCCCTTGCTTGACACTAATTGTGCAACCTGCGAGGAACTGTCAATTTTATATAATTGGGGAGTTATGAGGTGAGAGGAAATATATGAGTTGGATTTTAGTGGTTGGGACCTAGAAACCCACATCATTCGAGTTTCTAGTGGCCTCTAGAAGATCTAGAAGCCTCTCCCAAGACTCCTCCAAGAGATATATAACAAAGGCAATCCTTGGGAAAGAGGAGGAAGAATTTAGTAGCAAGGTTATGCTACCAAATTGTAGAGGTATTCGGCCAAAATTCATTGGAGTCTAGCATGACCAAGGAGTTGTAAGGTACTAAGGAGAAGCAAGGAGCAAGGAGATTGAAGGAGCCTACATCAAAACTTAAGGTATGCAATTGTGATGTAAGTTTATATTTGCAATCAATACATCATTTGGTTTTCCACTGAATATTTTTCATTGATACATAATGTTCATATCTTATTTAATATATTATAGATTATATTATATTCAAGCTAGATATAGGAATCTAATACTAGGAATACAAGTGGAATGGTATTGTTTTTTCTTTGGTATGCAAGGAGCGGGTTGTAGTCTTGTAGAAGTTGGAGATGGAACTTTAGGAATGCAGTAGCCAGGAATATATTGAGCAAAACCTTCAAAAAAGGTATTCCATTCTTCCATATTCTTGTGTAATTATCTTATTGCTTGTTTCTAGGAGAATTATAAGAAATCTATCCCGCTTGTCTAGGATATATAGGCTTATCCTAGGGATATTTGACTGATCCACTCAGTGAGATCCATGTGAGAATTTTTCCCATAACACCCATTCCATTCTTCCGTAGTGTCTACCAATTCCTCCATATCCCCTTCTCGGAGAATGAGATCATAATCATAGGATCTAATATCCATCAGTGTTATTCATTGGATATTTTCTCAATATTGGGTAGGATATTCTTCCCTACTCCCCTTCTCTCGCCATCTCTATCTCTACCCCAATCGAATATTATTGGTTGGTAATCATTATATTATTTCTTCATTTGAAATGCAATGTTATTATCTTCCCCTAGTCTGAAGGGTACATTCCACAACCGATACTCTCATTTACCTCCTGATAGTTTTCGATCAAGGGAACAATATTCCCAGGGCTAGATTTCACATCAGAAAGTTTGGATGCTACCTAATCAATGGTCACAATTATTCCCTCAAGGGAAAAGAATATAATATGAAATAATTTCGAGATGACATTCTTCATGGAATATGTCCAACTTCTTCCTAACAACATATTATAGTCGAGCAGCACATTGGCTACTTTAACCTCCACGCAAAAAAAAAAATCCCCCCTAGCGTAATTGGACAAGAAGGAATAATATCATGAGGTTGAAATTATCATCCATCGAAGGCATTCAAAATGGTAGGAAAGGGGGTAATCTCAAGAGAATTGATATCTGTCCAACATGACAAGGACATTACATGCGTCGAAGCGCCCTCATTAAAAATGGTTCTCTTAACCAAAATATTTTTGCAAACAACACCAATCTATAAATATACATGATATGGAAGGCAGGGCCTCACATTAATAGCATCCAACTTCATCATGAGTTGACTAGAGGAATCAACAAATCCTATGGTAGAAAACAATGTAGCGTGTTGGGAGGGGAAATTTTGGAGCGCCTCCAAAGTGGACATTGCACAGGGCTTCTGATCCAAATATGTTGGACATATTGTCATTGATGTATTGTAATTGATGTCAATAACCGATGTCATTATGTTATAATGATTATTTGGTATGAACAAAGTGAAAAATAATCTACCTATAGCTTAAGAGAGGTAGCATGTAGAAAATCCATGTATAGAAGGACTAACAAAGTCCAAGGAATTAAGAGCTCGGGAGGGTTAGCGACTGAAGATCAACATATTGAAAGCTCAGAAGAGATGACACACATAAATCTTATAAGGGAAAGTGCAATGCAGAAACGTGATCAGGATTGAAATCCCCACAATAAAAATACAAAAGAAATGAGGAAGGATCATTTCCACTGATGTAGATTTTGGGACAAACCAGGACTGTCAGATTACAAGAGAAGGATCGTTGGAGGATTGGTCAACAATCAGATCAATTTGTGACCATTGGATACGCAAGTGCCAGATCAAGGGAAGGGATTGGTTTTGGAGCACGGAGAGAGAATTAAACAACGTGTTATTTTCAATCCCGTCAATTAGTCTAGACCATCATATCTCATTGATTCGAATATCGACGACTGTGGTTGATCCACCAAAAATTGCACAACTTCAATTGTGGAGTTTGGGAGATGGGATAAACCATACACAATATACGGTTCTGCAATCCACAGAGACCTTCGATGTTCACCCTCCAATAGATCTATGGTTGCCATCAGTTCCACTACCAAATGAACAAGTTTCCATTGCAGAACTCGATGATAGTTTTAAACGTCGTGCTATTTGAGGACCCCGTAATCATCCCTGATCGTTAATATTCTCCGAGAGCATCCTCAACTATTGGATCAATTTGAGTGGAAGGACAAAGTAAGACATAAAGAAGGACCATTATATCTGGAGAATACATGATGATCATTGGATTAGGATCATGGTCAACTCTAGCGATGACCACTTCGGCGAGAATGTGTTGAGAACACGTAAATTCACCCGAAGGTCGAAGTTATAAAGTCATGAAGTAAAGACACGTAGCACACACATCAGGAGATTTGCATCAGTAGACCATGTCAGTAAGGACATGTGGCATAATAAGATAATGACAAGTGTCAAGATGAAATTGGAATTTCAAGTACATGTAAGTCAAAAATCTAAGTGACACGTGGTAGCCAATTGACCAGTGCCAATTCATTGGTGACGTCAACAAGTTACATCACTTCGGGAGTATGTACTTTAGGGGAAATGAGTTTCTAAGCACCAGTAACTTCCCGAAGCACCGAAGGCCAAATTTAAAGCTAATCGTTGATCTACTTTGGAGTATTATCAACCATTGATACTTATGGAAAACAGTATTTCATCTAAAAGCCTTATTGATTGAAAAGAATAGAGATCGTTGAATATTGATGTTCTGAAGTGAATGAGGACCGTTCATCATGCAAATGAAACATAACTATATTATCTATTTCAGAAAAATCTACTTCAGAATATTTGAAAGGTTGCAATAGTCGGAAGTCCTGAAGGACGAAGTCATGAAGTAAATAGTAGCCATCCATCTCAATGCTTGATTAAGTCACAACCGTCGAATTAAGCAGTGAAAGGATAAGTGTAAAGATCAAATCTGACCATTGATTTGGTTTCAGGAAATCACGCCAACCATCGGATCAACCCACTCCTATGTTGACCACTTCGTCACTGAACAAACTCCAGAGGTAATTGGAACAGGAATGATCTGGACCTCCGAACCCTGAGAGTCCCGAATTCCCTAAGTAAATGAGAATCGTTTATTTCTTCATGGAAAGTAAAAACGTGATCGTTGATTTTATTAAGTGATCAAGAACTCGCTTGGGCTAGCTCCTGGTCACCACCTCTGGTCATAGCGAATAAGAGAAATAAAGGAAAAAGTTAATACATCGCTTAAGTTGATAAGCCCATGGTTTTGCGTTTTCGTTCATATGAAAATGGTTTGAAGGAAGCACCTCTGCAAAACTTGATTTCTGCAATATTTGCAGAGACATAGAATCGACCTAAAAATAAATTGATTCATGCCTGTGATCAATTTATGAAAAGAACTCTCACTAAATCAAAAGAATTAACAATAATGTTGAATAATAATAGTGATTATTTTTAATGTTAGAATGGAGAGGTGCGATGGTCCAAGAAAAGGGACGCAATGCTTCATAGCTCACACCAATTGAAAGAGTATATAAAAAAAAGGATTGGTGAAAAAGAAGTGTCTCTACAGTCTAGATAAGAATATCAAAACAGAAGTAGATTCCATGAAGAATAATTTATGTTTCTTATGAAGTGAGGGTGGAAGGGAGGAGCATGGAAGGATTCATATCCTTACTAAGCAAATTGTAAAAGATAAGGGAGTTGGAGCTTCCTAGGGTTGGTTCCCTAAATACAAGGGAGTTGGTGTTTCCTAGGATTGGTTCCCTAAAGGCGAGGGAGTTGGTGCTTCCTAGGGTTGGTGACCTAAGGAAGGGGATCTGTGTCTCCTAGATTTGGTTCTCTAAAGAGAATTGGTGTCCTTCACTATTCTTTATAAACCTTGTAATTGATGCTAAATATATTTATATAATTTATTTTTCATATAATTCATTGTTGATTCATTGTGGTAATGAATAAAATATAAAAAGTAACTTCTAATTGTAAAAAAGGGGAATATTGANGTATTCGAAAAATTGGTATCAGAGCGGGTTCCTTCAGCAAAGTCTAACAACCGGAAGGTAGATCCTGAAGATGGATCAACAAGAGAGAATGTCTAACAACAAAGCACCATTGTTCAATGGAGAAGCATATGCTCTATGGAAAATAAGAATGAAAAACTTCATGTTGGCTCTTGGTTTTGATATCTGGCAATCTATTGTAGATGGTTACACTGCACCAACTTCTCCACCCAAAGATGCTACAGGAAAGAAAATCTGTAATGAAAACTCAAGAGAAGTTAATGGAATTCTAGGAGGGTTGACTAATTATATATGTGTGAAGGTTATGCATTGTAAATCGGCCAAATAAATTTGGTACAAGTTGGAGGTTGTATATGAAGAAGATGACAAAGTCAAGGAAGCCAAACTACAGACCTATAGAACTCAATTTCAGAATCTGAAAAATGAAAGAAGAATAAAATATTGTTGAGTACCTTCATAGGGTAGATGAAGTGGTTAATTCAATCAGAGCGGAAGGAGAAGAAATTACAGATAAAACTGTTGGGAAAAAATTACTAAGGTCATTACCTATGAGATATGATGCAAATATTTCTACAATAGAAGATAGATATGATCTAAACACACTCACAGTTGATGAGCTTCATGGAATTTTTGCAGCATATGAAATGAGAATAGGGAATGATAAGTCAGCAAAAGATGAAACAGCCTTTAAAGAATCTAAGACAAAAATGAGGCAGGAGCAAAAGACCAATGATAAGTCTTCAGATATATCAGATATAGAAGAGGTCAACTTTATAAAGAAACTCCATAAAGGATTTGGAAAATATAAAGGAAAGTTGCATTTCAAATGTTTCAACCGTGGCAGAATTGGACACTTTACTAAAATATGTCCCTATCCCATACAAGAGGAAAAGGATGAAGAAGTTAACAACCAGGAAAATCGATACAAGAAGAAATTTTATAAGAAAAAAGAAAAAATTCTACTCTAAAGAATACAACAGCTTTTCAGACATGAGTGAAGATGAAAATTCAGAGCTTTTGTTTATGGGAATGAAAACTCAAGATGATAAACATTTAGAAGATGAAGAAGAAGGGAACTTAGAAGAAGAAATCCAGAATGTAATTGAAGATCTAGGAAAAACTAAAAAACAAAACAGGGTACTAAGAAGAGAGCTTCTAGAGATTAAAGAAGCTACTAAATCAAGAGAGAGGGAAGTTTCCAAAACCCTCAAGGAGTCAGAACAGACCATCGATGATTTTAAGTCCTAGCTCCTGGAAGCTAATAAAACCGAAAAAATCATTTTAAAACAACTTAGTGATAAAAAACAAGCATGTGAGAAACTAGAAGCTGAGATTAAGCTGCTAAAAAGTGAACTTGAGAAAGAAAATAAGAGATCAAACTTTGGAAATACTTCAAATATATTGGATGAAATTATCAGTAGTCAAAGGTCACCAAACAACAAGATTGGTTTGGGATACACTGAAGACTCAACTTCTACATCACAAGGATTTTTCAAAAGACCAATTAGTTATACATATGCTCTAAAGGGATCCTTAAGAAGAGAAGATAATAAGGTAAATATGATACCGTTGAACACTGCTCCACATAAACAAAAATCAACATTCCCTACTAAAGTAAAAAATGACAAGAAGAATTCAATCACCAGAAGAAATCCCCTTAATAAATATATATTCATTGGATATTGTTACTCTTGCAATAATTTTGGACATAAGGTAGTACACTGCAAATCTTATGGACAATACAATAATAGAAATTTCCAAAGATATAAGAACAATAGGTACGATATAGAGAAGAGAAACTACAACTCATTTACTCCTTTGCAAAAATTCAATATCAAATCTAAAAAATGCAACAACTATGGTCATAAAACTAGAGAATGTAGATTACCAATGCAATCCCTAAAAATAGGAAACCCTAACAAACAAAATAAGAAGACGTGGAAAAGAAAATCTGAAGTATCAAACAAGAAATATGATGAAAACATTGCTCCTGAAATTGATGAAGTTAATAATAGGAGATTGGTGGGTAAAACTTCTAATAAGGAATACAATAATCAAAGCTATGCATATAAAGTAGATCAAGCTCAAGACATGAAAAATCCTAAAGAAAAATATGACACAACTCCAAAACTTGATAATGTCATACAAGAAGATTATCCATTACCCAACAAATGGAAATTAATAGAGGAATAGTCTCGAAACAAGGATAAAGAAACTTCTGGTGCACATAATAGTGACGTTGATAATGAATGTTCAACAGTAGAAGAACCAGAATAATTGAGTGATGAGTATCTCGGAAATTTTTCAATCCTATATTAATGGTCCACTAGAACTCCTTCTCAAAGAAAAATTAAAAACAAAGAAGGGAAGGAGAAATTAGGGAAGACTTAAAAATCATTCATGTTGATGCTCCTATGAGCATTGACAAACATAAAAATGAATATAATCATTGAAAGCATCATGGTTTGATGCTATAACTCTATGCAAGATCTGACATAGTTTATTGTAGGTCTTCATCTTCCCTGGAACAATACAGGTTATGTATTGGTATTGGAATGGTTATAAGTGGACAAACCCTAAAATGGAAGTTACTATGTGAGCAAGAAATGGAATGAATGGAAAATTCTACAACAATGAGGTGATTATGAAGATAGACTGAGTGCAAGTATGAAAATGAAAAGATTAGAAACTGAAATTTCAGAGACAGTGGTTGTGACAGAGAAAATATGAAGGATATATTGGTTGGTCGATGCGTGCCTGCATTGGTTGGATAACTAGATCAATTCTAGTTGAATAGATTACATTCTATCAGCAAGATAAGTCATGTGGAAAGAAAAGTATAAAGTCTCTTGGATGAATTTAAAAAGAAGTGTACAATAAAGAAGCATCTTGGATAAAGATGGATACATCTGGTTCGAGATCGATGAGAAGAAATGTACTGGTTGAAAGGTCATTTGAAAAGTATAAGCTTATGTTTCTCAATGTTCCAATGGGAAAACAGTATCTGCAATAGTGGGATGTATATAGTGGTATACATGGCATCCTGTAGAAAATATAGGGGGAGAGATCTTGTCAAGAAGAACTACCCTTTCAGAAACAAAGGGGAAGAGTAGTTAGAAGCAGGGGGAGAAAATTGACAGGGGGAGTCATTCAGTTATGGCAGGCAGAGCATGATTGCAGGGGGAGTTACCTGAGTTCAGATTCTGGTTAGCATAATACAGTTAGAGATTAATCATAGGGGGAGAATCCATTTTCCATTGATGTCAAAGGGGGAGAGTAACTTCATAGGAGAAAATCATCATCATAGGGGGAGTTTTTGTATGAAGTTATAGTGTTTCCCTCAATGACAAAGGGGGATATTGTTGGACATATTTTCATTGATGTATTGTCAATGATGTCATTAGCTGATGTCATTACATTATAATGATGAGTTGGTATGAATAAAGTGCAACAGAATCTACCTATATCTTAAGAGAGGTAGCGTGCAAAAAATCCATGTACAGAAGGACTAACAAAGTCCAAGGAATTAAGAGCTCAAGAGGGTTAGCGACTAAATATCAACAAATCAGAAGCTCAGAAGAGATAACATGCATAAATCTCATAAGGGAAAGCACATTGCAGAAACGTGATCAGGATTGAAATCCCCACAGTAAAACTAAAAAATAAATGAGGAAGGATCATGTCCACTGATATAGATTTTGGGACAAACCAGAACCGTCAGATTACAAGAGAAGGATCTTTGGAGGACTGGTCAACGATCAAATCAAGTCATAACCATTGGATACACAAGCGTCGGATCAAGAGAAGGGATTTATTGTGGAGCGGGAAGAGAGAATTAAGCAACACATTATTTCCAATCCCACAATTAGTCTAGACCATCAGATCTCATCGATTCAATGATCGATGACTGTGGTTTATCCACCAAAAATCTCACAAATTCAATTGCAGAGTTTGGGCGATGGGCTAAACCATGTGCAAGTTACGGTTCCACAATCCACACTGACCATCGATGGTCACCTGCCAATAGATATACAGTTGGCATCAGTTCCACTACCAAATGAACAAGTTTCCATTGCGGAACTCGATGATAGTTTTAAACATCGTGCTGGTTGAGGACCACGCAATCATCCCTAATCGTTGATCTTCTCTGAGATCATTCTCGACCATTGGATCAAGTTGAGTGGAAGGACATAGTAAGCCATAAATATGGACCATCGAATTTGGATAATACACGATGAACATTATGTTGTATTACTGAGAGGGGGGGTGAATCAGTAATAGCATAATTATAATCCTTTTTCGTCAAATGTTATATCAATGTAGAATTATTATCCAATAATGAGCAGTAAGAAATAAACAATCACACACATACCCAGTACACCAGTGTTTTACGTGGAAACCCAAATCGGGAAAAAACCACGGAATGCTTTTTCTTATATGTCTTGAAGAACTACATTCATTGGAAGCACCAACTTCCTTTGTTTTCCAGCTGCAACTAGAAGGCGGCTCCAACCCCCTAGGTTCTAAGGCTACAACCTGAGGGAATCTCCAACTCCCCAATTCGAAGGCTACAACTGGAAGGAGGCTACAACCCCCTATGTTCTCCAGCTACAACTGGAAGGTGGATACAACCACCTGTCCTTGCCCCGTTCTGCCACCCTGAAGTAGAAGTAGAATGATGGAACCACTGTCACACTATCACTATGAGATATACCGCTATAAACCTATACCAATAAATCTG
>JZKD02S1312533.1:1568556-1594124 GCA_000966675.3 Picea glauca
ACTCTCATCTCTATTCTCCAAGTAGAATAGTTTTCCTCATCAAGGATTGGAACTTCATCATCCATTTGTGTGTCCATGGATCTCCTCCAATCTTGTTAAGTCTTATAGTGAAGGCATGTTCTGATACCAATTGTTGGACACACCGACTACACTGAGAGGGGGGGGTGAACAGTGTAGGGCTCTTTTTCCCAAAACTTCCCTCTTACACAAAACTCCTTAGTTAACAATCATTAATAACTCATTACTCATTTTTGTCATTTATAACTAGTTATATTTGAACACATATCAGCAACATATGTCAACAAGTCATCACCACAAGGAACACAAAGAACACAAGATGTATGTACAATTTTCCTTTTATTACGGACTACAATCCTTGGGGTTTTTCAGCAACAATTGAATAGATTACAACTCTACAAGAACACCAGATCTATAATGCAATACTCATCTTACACCCTCAGCACCAACTGATATGAGGAAACAATCCTTAACAGATATCAATCTATACCATAATCAAGTGCATCAACCATGCACCAACCTGTACCAAACAACTTGTAATCAACCTGTACCATAAAAAAATACATCCAACCATGTACCAAGTATATACCAATCATTTTTAAACTACTCATCAACAATGGCTCATCATTATGTACCAATATCATCAACTATACACCTCATGTATGTGCCAACTCATCAACTGCTTGTCTCAACCATGACTAGTTTTGGATTAGTCAACAACCCTAACTTGAAATAATCATAAATATGTACCTGTAATGAATAAATATCTGACACTGATACATAATGTTCTTTAGTGTGTTTTAGGTAATTCCTCCAGGTTTCACTACTTGGAACCTCTCAGAAAATGAGTTATAGAAAAAATGGCATACCTTGTTGAATTATGTCTTATTCTAGAGATTGACCTTGTAGAGAGTGCCCCGCATAGAATATTTGTTGAATTGATCTAAAAAATTTACACATGATACTATAGACTATACTCTAACCAACTCATTTGGTCTTACTAAATTTGGATCTTTTATGAATAAGTTATGATATTTGTACCCGAAACACTTGTTTTAGACTAGTTTCAGGACTAGCCACAAACCCTATTTTCCACGGCGTGTAACTCCAAAAATACAATGACCCACAAGTTTAATTCTTTACCATAGATACTTGGATATGTTTTCTAAATTTCATATCAATATCACGGCCTGAATAATTATATAAAAAAATTATTGCGAAAATGGTGAGATGACCTGTAAATAACATACCTTAGAAAGCATCATCAAAAGAATTTATCCTCCCTTGAATTTTGGCCCTATTTTCTTCACCTTCCCTCTGAAATTCAGCTTAGATATCCTTTGGTTACCTCAGTCACCTATATATATTCAATATGCTTAAGTGTACTTTTGAAATGATAGAGCCTTGCCTCTTATTTAGACTCTCCATCTTCTAGGTCACTTAACCCATTTCTAGGTCACTTAACCCATTTATAGGTCACTTAACCTATTTTCCTCATTTTTAGGGTTAACCACTTTCCATAATTAGAAATTTCTCCATTACTTTATCATTTAAATATTCCTCATTAACTTTGTCACCTCACTTTATCATTTAAATAATCTTCTTTGATTTTGTCACTTCACTTTATTATTTAAATAATCCTTCTTGAATTTCTCACTTTACTTTATCATTTAAATAATAATTTATTTTTTGCAAGCTCTTTGACGTATTTGACCTTTTGGGGCTTCAATCCAACATATGGGGGTCCTCCAACTTCGTAAAGCCATAACTCTCAAACCATGAGGAGTTATGTGACATTCCACATACCACTAGAAATGGTATGACAAGCACTATCCATCTAGGATAGTTTCACTGACAAATTCACTAATCTACATCTTATTATTCCACACTCAAGCGTGGGTCCTCCAACCATTCTTCTAGAATAACTCAACCGTAAAGTGTCTTCCCGTGAGGGCTTTCACCATAAGGGGGGCACTTTGGAGTTCATCCATTTGTGCACCTTATAAACCATGATAAGACTATAATGATCAATCTAACTATGCATTATATATCAAATAAACCACATTGAACCATATTCATCTTTGCATCATGTATCAATTACAACTCATTGATCGATCTTCATCTATGCATGACATCATATGCATCATATACTTGACATCTATCTAATCTCATCAAGGACAATACATATTACATTTGAAATCAATTATCAATCAATCAATCCTTTGGCAGCAATCAATCATTTGACATCAATCAATCAAACCATTGGCATCAATGACGACATGATCCAACACTTGCTTCTTCATCATGTTTTGTGCCATTTGAAGGTTTTCCTTAAGAATTGTCAAAGTTTCTTTAGTCTTCTCCATGTGTGACTCTATTTCATGTACTTTGGACTAGTCCTACACAAAGTATGAGATACTAGGAGCTAGATATCCATAAAGGGATTCAAATGGGGACTGTAGTATCCCTTCTGTAATCCCTAGTTTAATTAATGTCTGATGTAGATATAATGTGTTCCTACGACCAAGCAATTTATATGTGAATTGTATTTCTATGTTTTAATAATAAAATGTGATACCAGTTGCTAAGGGAACATGGATAGAGATGGGGGATGAATTAATCTACAAGAGAGGGGAGGGTCTAGGAAAATTTCTAAGAGAGGTCCAAGGGGGATTTAATCGTATCTATTAATTCAACCCACATTCCTGAATTTTATTATCATTATGTATTAAACTCTAAATTTTAATTGAGTGTTCCCAAATTCAATCATTGAATGCATGCAAGAGGGTGGGTGTGAGAAGTGACATCCCATATTTATTGGGAGCATGGGGGATAAGTACAATCATCTTGGGAAGTGTGTGATTCAAGAAAGTAAGTAATAAAGTGAGGAAATTTGTATGGGCAGTTACAACAGTTTTAGATAGTCAATGTTTTTGCACGAACAACAAGTAGAGAGCAGAAAAGAAGAGATTGGAGATGGAGAAGCCATGGAGGATGAATTATAGCGAATGTTGGAGAATTTTTGGATTGTTTTGGAACTGAATATTGAAAATCCAGTTTATCAGGACTGAAGAGGGAACTCATGTGTGAGTCGCATTGTAACAACAAGTGTTTTCTATTGTTTTTGTTGGCAGTTTTCCTAACACCGAGTTCCATTCAGTTCCCAGCTGAGATATTCTTGGTTACTTGTGCTGAAGAGACCCTATTAAATGAATGGGATGCCTAAGGGACTGAGATCAGTGAAGGGGTGCATTCCTTGGGTTGGGCAGGTCAAGAGGAAGAGAGCTAATTGAAAAATTAGGATAGTTGTAGGAGAATATCAGGAGGTTGTGGGAATTTTGAGCTATGAGTGGATAGTAAGATACCACCATATTTTGTGAATTGCTAGACCCAAATAAAGGTGACTTGCTATTAATATTTGGAACAACAGGTATATGGTGGGGTGGAACGTCCATGCCAATTATTTGGTTGCATAGCAAAATTAAAAGATAAGTGTTTTATATGTTTACGTGTTGTATTTGAGAATGAGTTAAATTGTTGTGTGTGAACTCTATGTATTTGAGAATGATTTATATGTTGTTTTGTTGAATTATTAAATTTAATTTCATGTTCATTTTAGCATGTTCTATATGCATCAAATTAATGGTATCAACAAGTAGTGAAATCTGGTTGTAATTCGTAGTTGTTAAGTTATAGGAAATTAGTTAGTAAAAAAAATATATTTTTACAAGTATTTTGCACGTAATGGACCTTGGATAGGTTGGGGGATGTTATATTATGGTATCAAATAATTTGGTTCAAACACTAGGCTTGTATGGGCTAGGAAGAGTGTGAATTGGGAAAACATTTTCTGCATATTTCGGTCTCTGCGAATTTGGGGGAAAAAAAATAAATGAGAGTGAAATCCCCAAATTTGTGTGAAAAAATCGACTTTAAATTCCTCACAGAAGTTGAAACGATGATTTGGGGTGTGAATCTATAGATTTACAGGGTTAAAATTTGACCCGGAAAGTCACATTTAATGTTTTAATGGCCAATGTAGCATTGGGAAATGTTTGAAGAATCATCGACTAAGATCATGTTTGATCTCGAGATCAACAGCCTAGTTTCATTGTGATAAATTTTAAAAAACATATTATATGGTTTCAGCCATTTGGAAGGTTGAGAGGATCAACGACCGAGATTCATTTTCAGAAGTTGGGAAAATGAGACAGACCAACAGTTTGGATTCATTTTCAGTAGTTGGGAAAATGAGACAAACTGGTGGTCTGGATTCATTTTTGGTCGATGGGAGGTTGGATTATATCAATGGTCAATATAGGTTTGAATGATATATCAACAACCTAGATTCATCAAGGATTTGGTCAAAATTTCTAAGTGTTGGAAATTCGCCAAGAGAAATCACTGACGGTCGATGGTCGGATCGACGAGTTTGGTGAAGATTTTTGATCGACCAAAAGAAATATTTGATGGTTGATGGTTGATTATCATGCGTTGACAGAGTTGGGGGAATTATCGAGATCATTCATAATGGAAGATTGATGGCCCAAAATTATCTGAGTTTCAGTCGAAAAATTTCTAAGTGTTGGAGTTGGCCAAAGGAAATCTCCAATGACCTGTTGATGTTTTGGTATTTGTGGGAGGTATTAACCTCCACATGTAACCTATGACTTATAATAGAATATTCTAGAATCAAGTGAACCATTAAAAAGATGTATGGAAACCCTAGAAGACAAGTTGGCCTAGCAGAATATATAATATTAGAATATTATCTTCTAGAAATACAAGTCTGCTCCATAGGAAAAAGATAAACATAAAATATAATTACCAGAAAGTCAAGTCGGCCTAGCCAGAAAAGTCACTAGACAAATTAATATAAATAGAGGACATTTTAGCTCATTTGGATACCCATTCAAAGCGCAAGTCTTTTGGAGAGTTGCAGTTGTAGTTGCAACATATGAAAGGAGGAATAAGGGTGTATGGTCATCTCTTGGTCTTGGTATTTATCTAGCGCTATCAAGTGATTATCTTGGTGATTTGCTTGGTGAAACTCTTGGTGATATTATTGCTAAGTATGGCATAAGGTTGAGAGAGTAGTGTAGCTGCAACTCTTGCAGTTGTGTATGACACTTCTTTTGTAGATATGGAGACTCTCTCTATCATATGCGCTACCATTAGAGAAGGAGCACTCTACTTGTATTTAGTTGTTGATGTAGTTCATTTGGATACCCAGTCAGAGAGAAAATATTGTGGGGAGTTTCAGTTGCAGCTGTAACTACATCTGCAAGGAGGATAAGGTCATATGCTCATCTCTTGGTCTTGGTCTCTCTATAGTGCTATCAAGTGATTATCTTGGTGATATTCTTGCTAAGTATGGCACAAGGTTGACAGAGTAGTGTAGTTGCAACTACTGCAGTTGTGTATGGCACTTATTTTGTGGATATGGAGACTCACTCTCTCTCTTATGCACTACCATTGAAGAAGGATTGATCTACTTGTCTTCTTGAGTGAAGGAGACTCAGAATAAAATCAACAACACTCTTTCTTGAAGAGAAGACTCTGGGTTCCAGGTTTGATTGATTAAATTAATAAGTTTCCAATTTACACATATCAAGTTTGACAATTGCTACATTACTAGTTGTGATAACAATCCTTGAAAGGTTCTATTACTGATAGATACAATGAATACATGGCATCATGTGAGTACTATTTATATAAATTCTTATTGTACTTGGTTGCAAGACGAACTAACATCTCCTCTAGGACATACTTCTTGTTTTGCTTCCAGGCATGTCACCTTAGTAATAATATGATGATTACCATGAGATTTCCTTTTTATTCTTGTTGACATAGATATGTTCTTATGAAAATGCTATTATACTTTTTTTTCTTGTTTTCTTGTTCAAGGCAGGTTACCATGGAGGAATGATTGATCACAACACTAGAAGAGTGTTGTTCCTATTTCTTATTATTTTATTTTTATTTTGGTTCTTGTTCCAGGCGGGTCACAAGCAATACTCTGAGAAGGAGCTATTGTGATTATTGCTCTCGTTCTTGTTTTTATTATTATAAGAGTATTGTTCTTGTCTACTATTTTTCCGTTTGTTGTTCTTGTTCTGGGTAGGTCACTTGTGATAAATCTGAGGGAAGCTATAGTGACAGTTGTAGGAGACAACATATTAGATGGTATCTAGTTTGAGACATGGAGTAGACTATCCAGATAAGAATTTGTATACACTACCGTATACATCCATGTACCAAAGAAGAAGAAGACGAAGAAGGGTACTTTTGTGAGATACATAGTATCTCATATGGAGATTGATTGTAAGGAGAATAAGTATCCAAAGATGACCGAACAAATTCCTCTAGTGCAGTTGATCACTCTTCATATCATTAAGAAGAGTTAGTAGAGCTAGAAGGGCCTACCCAGAATCATTGCAGTAACCAAGAAGAGACTAGTGTGGTCCCATGAAACTTTGTAGGATGCAACATTGATCAGCCATATCATGAGGAGAAGATGGCTCCAAAGATTATACATACTCAGAGGGAGTCAATATTTAGAGGGAGAATGGAGACTCAGATTCAAATGGAAGAGAAAGATGTCTTCCAGAACTAACAGACATATGTCATGGGTTGAGAAGGCTAGATCAAAGCTTCAGAGGCTTCGAGGAGATATGAGATCTTATAGGAAGGTTACCTTGTTTAAGTAGACTTTGCTACAGTGACTGAGGAGGAAACCGGTCAGAAGGAATAAGATATATATATTTTCCTTGGTTTTGAGACCAAAAGGGAAGTCGGTGATGACTTCCAAGTTGATCTACAAGATCAAGCATGTTGCAAATAAATATCCTAGATATGTACAAAGCCTGATTTGTGTCGAGAGGATTCTCCTAGAAAGAGGGAGAATAATAAGATGATACACTTTCTCCAGTATATTTCTACCGACGAACATGTAGCAGATATGTTGACCAAGCCTCTGTCAGGGACAAGCTTGGAGTGGTAAAAAAAAAAAAATCCAGTAGTGAGAATTAATGTATTCCCCAATAGAGGGTAGTGATGTGATCCCCAGTAGTAGGAGATACCACAAAACAAGTTGGTATGCTACTCAAACGCAGGTTGGTATGTTAACCCAACGTAATTTGGTATGCTACTCCAATGCAAGATGATATGTTACCCCAACGCAGGTTGGTATGATACTCCAACGTAGGATGGTATGCTACCCCAACGCAGGTTGTTATGCTACTCCAACACATGATGGTATGTTACCCTAGTGTAGGTTGGTATGCTACTCCAATGCAGGATGGTATGTTACCCCATAACATGTTTGTATGCTAATCCAACGCAGGCCGGTATGCTACCCCGGCACAGGTTGGTATGCTACTCCAACGCAGGTTGGTATGTTACCCCATCACAGGTTAGTATGCTACTCCAACAAAGGATGGTATACTACTCCAGTGAAAGTGAAAAACATATTATGATGTATGGATTCATGAAATTCAACAAGACAATGTTTGAGGTGTGTAGAAGCAAAGAAGAAGTGATGATGATTGTTCCAAGAGGAATACCTTCCTTGTTAAGAGGGAGTGTTAAATTTTTGAGTCTGATTATGTGTGAGATGACGAGTTACTAGTTCTATATGAACTAGATGCTGACTTGTAGTGTCAGAAATGATTCCCAGTTAGAGTGTCAATCAGTAGCATTGAAGGTTACTAGTTGGAGGGCCAACTAGTAGTGTTGGAGGTGTTTTCCAACTAGATGGATAATGTGTGGCTATGATGGTGATACTTGATCTGTTTGATCATATGATAGCCTACGTGGCTATGGTGATGCTACCTGTAGACTAGTCTGCAAGACCATTTGAGTCTTTCCCATGCCATGTGAGATGGATGGATGTGTTTGAGACCAGTATATCAAGAACATATTAGTTAATACATCCCTAGCTAAGAGGGAGTGTTGATGTTTTGGTAGCTACTGGAGGTATTAACTTCCACGTGTAACCTATGAATTAGAATAGAATATTTTGAAAGAAAGTGAACCAGTAAACAGATGTGTGGAAACCCTAAAATAAAAATCATCCTAGAAGAATAAATAATATTAGAATATTGTCTTTAATAAATATAAGTCGCTCCACAGGAAAAAGATAAACATAAAATATCATTACCATAAATTTAGGTCGACCAAGCCAGAAAGTCACTCGATAGATTAATATAAATAGAGGACTTTTTAGCTCATTTGGATACCCAGTCAGAGCACAAGTCTTGTGGAGAGTTTCAATTGCAACTGCAACTACAGCTACAAGGAGGAATAAGGGCGTATGGTCATCTCTTGGTCTTGGTCTCTCTCTAGCGCTCTCAAGTGATTCTCTTGGTAATATCATTCCTAAGTACGATGTAAGGTTGAGAGAGTAATACAGGTGCAGCTTATGCAGTTGTGTATGGAACTTATTTTGTGGATATGTATACTCTCTCTCTTGTGCACTACCATTGGAGAAGGAGCGCTCTAGTTTTCTTGAGTTGTTGTTGCAATTAGCAGCTAGGGTTTATCTTTTGGTTCTGGAGTAGGCTTACTGGAATTATTCTAAGTAAAGGTTAGTGTATTTAGGGGTGGAATATGTGAATCCCTATGGTTGGGTGACAATGATGTGACATTGTCTATGTTTAAATGAGCATACCAAAATTTCAACACGATCAATGGTCGGGTCGGCTAGATTGGCACAGTTTTCTAGTTTCCAGTGGAAATCAGGGATGACCAATGATCAAGTATCGGACGATTTAGCAAAGTGTTTCAATCGAGCAAGAGAAAGTGTCAATCATTGATTCTCAATGTTCAGGTGTCAGATGCTTCGACAAGATGTCGGTTTATCCAATAGAAATGGTTGATGGTTGATGAAGAAAAGAGGGTGATGATCTTTCATGCCATGTCATCATCCACATGTCATTCCATATCATCCAAAGTTCCATGTTAGATTTTATGTGTCATTTTCCATGTTAGCAGTTTCCATCTCATCATATATGTGTCATTCCACATCAATATTTACCATATCGTCCAAGTAATAGATGATGGTTTATGGAACTCAAAGAGAGATATCAATGAGATACTCTAGGTGAAAAACAGATCTCATATGAGAAAGTTACAGTTGAAACAGTTAAGGTAAAATTTTCTCACTAGTTTACTTCCATAGGGCATAACTTCTTGCTCTAAAGTATGTTTAAGGAACATGAGTAGTCTAAGGAAAGCTTATGATCCATAGAATACATCCATGAAACTATATTCTAGATCTGGTTATGTAAAAATGTGTGGGAAGAGGAATAAGAAATCTATAGCATACAAGGATAAATTGGGAAAAATAGTCTAAACTTCTCTAGACCATAAATTTCATCTCATGGCTCATATTTGAGCAAAAAAATAGTCACTGGAAATGAATTGAGGAGGAGAAGACATCTATCCAACCAGAATTTTGAATTGGGCACTGAAATCTTCCTAGGAAGTAATAAAGTAACTATGTAGCAGTGAGAAAGTGGAAATTGCGTCATGTGAATGTAGTAAGTTTCCACTCATAACTCGAAATGAGGCATGAGTATAGCCAATAGAGAGTTGTTTTAGAGAGAAATGCATCTAAGGAATCAGACTTTGAATTGGTGCATTGTGTTCTTCATAAATTGATGAGAACAATAACATGTGTTATAATTGATGAAATGTTTTATGTTATTCATGTTCTAAAAATAATTATTACATGCACATTTCTTGCAAAATTAGAGGTATAGGAAAACAAATTTTCTTCTTATATGAGGACTGTAGTTATGGAATATTCCTAGGGATATTACAACAATAAGGAGGAGGTCAGAAGTCTACATGTCAACATGAGAAATTCTAAGAAATATTCCAATGGAAGAAGATGCAAGTAGGACCTATAATTATGAGGATCCTGCATAGAGAAGTGCAGATATATGGGGTAGATAATAAAATAATTGTGAAGGCTCAAGAAGAGATATTTCAGATTCTAAATATGTTGCATAAGAAAGTTAACAAGGACTCTGGATCCAAGCAAGAAACTAATGCTAGAGAAGTGAAAAAATCTAGATTCCATAGAAAAAGGGATGATCACGGGAATGACAGGAAGTCAAGAAGCATGAGAAGGAACCATCATTCTCCAAGGAAATACACTTGAAGAAATCATGCAAGTTAAGGTCCAAGGAGTATCCCAAGTGTGCCTCCTATTAGGAGGCAGAGAAGAAGGCTTGAGGCAAACATCTTACAATATTAACTCATGAAAAATTAATCCACCAAATTTCAATGGTGATCATAGGAAAGGAGAAGAGGCAGAGGGCTGGTTGGAGGACGTGAAGAAATATTTCCAGCTGCATGATTACCCCTTCAGTGTAGAAGCTAGAATTGTAACCTACCACTTGCAACGAAATAAATCCATGTGGTGGGAACAACTTGAGAAATCCAAGCACCTTGATGAGAAGAGAATATCATGGAGGAAATTCAAAGGATATTTTTGAGAGAAATACTTGTTGGTTCATTACTATGAAATAAAGATGAAATAGTTCCTTGAACTCAAGTTGGAAAGCATGACAATGGATGAATGTGAGAAGAGGTTATTTGAGTTGTTGAAATATGTTGACTTCATAAAGGATGAAAAAGTCAAAGTCGAAATCTTTCTAAGTGGGTTCCCATCTTTCTACAGTGAGAAGATATAATATGATAACCTCGAGACCTTGGAGGAAGACATAAGGAGAGAAAATCATCTTTATGAGAAGAACAAAGGAAGTCTAGTTTTTCAAAAAAATGGAATGACAAGATGAAGGGTAAAAATGATCAAAGGAAATGCTTTAATCCACCCTTTTTCAAGAAATCCCAAGAAAAAAAGCAAGGTCAGTCAACCCAAAATGAGCACAATACTACAGATTTATTTGGAAAAAGTGTTAAGGTTTAAGATATTATTAGGTTTCTTTTCAATTTACTAGATAACCATATCATAGGTAGGATCACTGAGAGAAACACAATCACAAGATACACAGTATTTATCCTGGGAAACCCTCATGGGGGACAAAACCCAGCAAAACTTCCTTAATATAGATAGCCAATACAATGCCAAGACAATAAACCAAAACACTAGAGAATATCCAACATTGAGAAATGAACCACTCTCTTCCTTCTTCTCCCAACTACAGCTACGAAAATTGTGCACTGGATGAGCAAATGAGTGAGTGAGATAATGAGGCGTTGGATTCCTTTATTTATACAAACTGGCAAGTGTTGAAAATGTGTCTCTTCACTGGGAAGGGTTGACTTGTCTTCTTAGTTTTTAAAACCACTTTAATTTTCCTAGGGGGCGACTTCTCAATTTTCATATAATATTTAGGGTTTGACCAATCCACAAAAGGGGATTTGGTCAATTACAATTCCTGACATGATCAATCCACAAAAGGGGATTGATCTAATGAATAATAACTCAATAATAAATAGAATACTCTTTGCAGTTACAATATTTCAACACTCCCCCTTAACAAAAAGGGTTCTCTACAACATCATCGGGAGAGAGAGAGAGGGAAACAACATCGACAACATCTGGAACACTAACTGGCATATCTTTAAATCATTGAAAGTTTTTCTCATCATCAATATCATCATCCACAGCAAGGAGATGAAATGGAATCATCATCATCTGAATCAACATGGATTATTATATCACTAATACATCATCATCATCAATAATAGAACAAGGTTGATACAACATCAACAACAACAATATCACAACATGAAGGTTGGAGCATCATCAACATCAACACTAGGCTGGAAATCTTCAGCACGAAGCTGGAAATCTTCAGCACACGGCTGGCATCACAACAACATTAACACGAATATGGAAATATTCAACATGAGGTTAGAATCACAACAACATCATCACAAAGCTGGAAATCTTGAGCACAAGGATGGAATCAACACTACTCCCCCTTTCAAGGGAGGTCCTTTCGGATTACACCAAGCTTATCTTGAAAGTGCTCAAAATTCACATGAGACAATAGCTTGGTCAATACATATGCAACATGTTTATCCATGCTAACATACTGGAGTTGTATGGCTCCTCTCTGCACCATATCACAAATTTAATGATATCGTATTTCTATGTGTTTTGACTTGTCATGGAACAGAGGGTTCTCTGTCATCTTTATGAAACTTTGGTTATCACATAGAATCATGGTTGCTTCCATCTCCATATCGAATAGACTTGTCAACAACTTTTGAAGCCATGTGCCTTCACAACTGGCGGAACATGCAACAATTTATTTTTCTTCTGACGTGCTAAGAGAAATACTTGATTGCTTCCTACTCTGCCATGAGATCATGGATGACCCCAGACTGAAACAACATCCTAAAGTGTTATTTCTATCAGAGACACTTCCATCCCAATATGAATCGGTATAACCACTCAATATGAAGTCATGATCTCCATTATAACTAATACCGAAATATAATCTACCCTTAAGGTACCTCATGACATGTTTTGTAGCAACCAGGTGAACACATCTCGACTCTACCAGAAATTGACTCAAGGTGTTCACAAGAAAACATATATTTGGCCTAGTGTTCATCAGATACATGAATGGTCCAATGATTTGTCTGTACATCATAGCATCAATCAATTATGATGAAGTGTCAACCATGATCTTCAACTTTTCTCCATGGGTGTATTCATGGATTTTCACTCCAACATATCAAACCTCTTCATTATTTCAACTGCATACTTCCCTTGGTTAAGGAATATCTTCTCTAGGATCTTCCAGACCTCAAGAACTAATAAATAGTGCATTAGGCCAAGGTATTTCATCTCAAATTATGCAGTGATCTTCTTCTTACACTCAGTGATAAAATTTTATTCTCTAGTTAGAAATAAGTCATCCACATACAACATCAATATAACATGCTCATCATTCATAACCTTGAAGTAAAGGTTAGAGTCTTCTTTACTCTTGGTAAAGCCCAAGCTTGTCAGAAAACTATCAATTCTTCCATACCAATCTCTAGGAGCTTGTTTCAATCCATAAAGAGCCTTCTTCAATATGAATACATGAGTCTTTTTGTCTTCTACTTCAAATCCTTGAGGTTGTTCTATATACACTTCTTCTTCAATGACACCATTTAAGAAAAAACAAATCACATCCATCTGGTGTAACTTCCACTTCATCTTAGCTGCAAGGGATATGATGGTTCTGATTGAAGTGTATATGTATATAGGATAAAATGTCTCTTCATATTCAATGCCTTCCTTTTTTGAAAATCTATGAGAAACAAACCTTGCTTTATATTTCTCAATACTTCCATCAGCAACATGTTTTATCTTGTATAGCCATTTGGAAGATACCACATCCTTGCTCTTCGGTTTGGGAACTATTTCCCATGCATCATTATTTATAATAGATTGGTATTGTTATTTCATGGCATCTTCCCATTATTTATTTTGAATGGATTCTTCAAAAAAAGTAGGCTCCTTCTCTAAGAGATCACACATCAGATCCATATAACTAGAAAATGGCTTGGGTTTCTTGACTTGTATCATGGTTCCTTCGGGGTCACCATACTTCTCTCCATCTTGAATAAGTTCCCTTTCCCAGGATGGATTTCTCTTGTGGGAGATCCTCATCTAGGGAGGCTCTTGAGATTCTATTATGTCATGATCTTCTAGAATCTTCTCATCATGGGAAGTTATGACTTCCCTCACTAGTTCTACAACTCTGGGAGCCACAGGTTCTTCTTCATATACTTCTTCAAGATGGAATCTTCTTGATTTCTTGAGTGTTTCATATTCGTCAAAGGTTAAATCTATGTGTATCTCAATATGATGGTAACCTGGTATGCATATTCTCAAGGCCTTGGAGACCTCACAGTATCCAACAAATATTCCCTTCTTTCCTGAAGGGTCCAGCTTGGTTCTCTTTTATTTTGGAACACGTAAAAATATGGGACAACCAAATATTTTGAGATGGATTACTTCTGGCTTCTTTCCGGAGAAAATATCTTTAGCGGTATTGAACCCAAGTGCACTATGGGATAATATGTTTTGTACATACACTATTTGTATTCTTGCTTCTTCCCATAAGTGCATTGGAATATCTTGATCATGGATCATGGTCATCACTACTTCCATTATAGTTATGTTATTTCTTTTGGCTACACCATTTTGTTGAGGATTGTAGGGAGTGGTGAGCTCCCTCTTGATCCTAGAATCTTTACAAAAGTTTAAAAACTCTTTTGAGGTGTATTCTCCTCCATTATCTAAATTGAGTATCTTAATCTTTCTTTCAGAGAGATTCTCTATCAAGGTTTTGAATTTCTTGAATTTACTGAACACTTCATCTTTTGATTTCAAAAAGTAAACCCAGGTTTTGCGAGAATAGTCATCAATAAAAGACACATAGTATACATACCCATTGATGGAGGTTGATGGAATTGGGCCACATACATCTCAGTGAATGAACTCTAGGACTCCTTCTTCTTTGTTGTCTCTCTTCAGGAAGTGGTTCTTGATGTTCTTTCCTTGTGCACATCCATTGCACATGCCTTCATGATCAACCTTGAATTATGGTAGACTCGTGACTACCTCGCTTACATATAGTAATGCCTTGTAGTTAATGTGAGATAATATTCTATGCCAAAGTTCATATGTATTCTCAATGGAATGAGTCAAGGTTGTTTCTGAGTGACCTTTTATCTTATACAAGCCACCTTCTTCTTTTCCAGTAAAAATTTCTTCTTCCATGGTTTTTCCTTTGGGACACATAAGAACTTCTACATCTATGAAAGCAACGTTGAATCCTTTCTTATATAAATATGAGATAGAAAGTAAGTTCTTTTTCAAAGTTGGTACATATAGTGCATCCTTCATCTTCATTGGGGTCCCTAAATCAATTTTGTAACTTGATTCTCCTATTCCTTTGATAGGGTACTAACTTGTCATGTGCTTGGAAGCACCACTATCTATGAGCCAAGTGTCCTCACCAGGTGAGACTGATCCTGAGAGGGCATATATTAATACATAGTCTTCAATCTATTCTTTTATCATCTTTTTGGATGGATCTTCATCTTCAATTGTATGGGAATGGTGCCTCTTGTTTATCTTCTTGTATTATTCTCTTCTAGTTGGAAAATTCTTAGAAATATGTCCCATCTTGTCACAATGGTAACTTTGGTAGGATGAGAAGTATTTTTCTCTTCTTTGACCTTTCTGAAACTTCTGGAATCTTCTTGGAGGGTGAGATTCTTTATTTATGAATTTATTTTGGGGGTGAGACTCCTTATGTTGGTGAGTTTCTTTCTGGAAGTAAGACTTCTTCCTTCCTCCTTTAGTATGAGAAGTTAGGGCTTGATATTCATCTCTTGATAGTATTGCTTCTCGGTTATCCACTCTTTCTTCTTCTTGAACGCATTCTTCCCAAAGACTGTCAGAGTGTAGTTTCTCCTTTCTGGCACAAATGGTTTGGATGAATGCAACCCAAGGTCTTGTTAGACCATTAAGGGTTGTAATTATAAGTTTGTCTTCATCTAGAGTATCACCAATTGCTTCTATTTATTCCATGAATTGTGATATTCTAGAGAAATACTCTTGAATTGTTTTTCCTTTCTGCAAACTTGTACTTTTGAGTTGAGTTCTTAGATTCATCTTCCGGATGATGTTATTTCCTTCATACATCCTAGTTATGGCATCAAACATTTATTTTGCAGTTTTCTTTGAATCCACTTGAGGAATCAAGTGATCTTTAATAGAATCTGCAATGATTCTTTTGGCCCTAATTGTGTCATTTTGATGTTTTTCTTTAGCTGCAGCATCGGTAGGTTATGGTACATGTTCTTTAATGAATCTTGTTAGGTAATTCTCTTCAAGAATGAGTGAAATCCTATACTTCCAGTCACAAAATTTGTCCACACCTTCTAGCTTGTCAACAAGCTTAGTTCTTGCAAACATCTTTACCTGGAGCTAGGAAAATGACCCAAATTTGAAAATGCTTAGAATTTAATTTTGAACTTACGAGGAGGTGCGCTTGGCTGAGGTGAGTAGCCTAGTGTGGTTAGATTTCACAAAATCCAAATTTTTCCCCTTCAAACTGGACCAACAAAATTCTGGACTGGTACTTCTGGTACTGGTTCTGGTTTCCTGGTTTTCTGGTACTTTTGGTTTTCTGGTACTTCTGGTTTTCTGGTACTAGTAAAAACTATGGTTTGACTTTTCGAAGTATTTGACCACTGAAAAGGTGCGCTCAAGGTGCCAAAGTGTTCCCTATGCTAGGGCACACTTTTCTAGATGGTTTTTTAGGCTGATATTCCTCTTCAACAAAAATCTCTAGTTTTCTTGTACAACAACAGTGATGTTTTTCTTTATCGAGTGAAAGATGCTCTCTTCAGTTTAGCTCTGATTCTATGTTAAGGTTTAAGTTATTATTAGGTTTCTTTTCAATTTACTAGATAACCATAGCATAGGTAGGATCACTGAGAGAAACACAATCACAAGATACACAGTATTTATCTTGGGAAACCCTCATGGGGGAGAAAACCCAATAAAACTTCCTTAATATAGATAGCCAATACAATGCCAAGACAATAACCAAAACACTAGAGAATATCCAATGTTGAGTAATGTGCCTCTCTCTTCCATCTTCTCCCAAATACAACTACCAAACTTGCACACTGGATGAGCGAATGAGTGAGTGAGATAATGAGGCATTGGCCTCCTTTATTTATACAAATTGGCAGGTGATGAAAAGGTGTCTCTTCACTAGGCAAGGTCGACTTGTCTTCTTAGTGGTTAAAACCACTTTAATTATCCTGGGGACCGACTTCTCAATTTGCATATTATATTTAGAGTTTGACCAATCCACAATAGGGAATTTGGTCAATTACAATTCCCGACATGATCAATCCACAAAATGGGATTGATATAATGAATAATAACTCAATAATAAATAGAATACTCTTTGCAGTTACAATATTTCAACAAAAAGGAAAAGGCAACAACCTGTACAATGTTGTGAAAAAAATTTGGATAAGAATTGTGTGGATTTTTTGAAACATCTAACGTTTTGAGTGGACACTCCACCCATCATCAAGGATAAAGTAAAGTTGATATGATGTAAGACAGTGTTGGGGTGAGTAAATAAAGGAGAGAGTGTGTAATACCCCAAGAACGAGCCCCAGTTGTTTTATGAATTGTAAACATGTTTTGTAGGTTGGTGAGCCGAGAAATTATAAGTTGGTAGGCTTATGTGTTAGTAGGTCGAAGAGCCTAGGTGTTAAAGGCAAAGAGATTGTTTTGTACATGTAAATATTCATATTATTAATATAAAAACATTTGTTGCGTGTAGACCGACCACAAAGAAAGAGTGATGGGGAACTAAGCTCCACTGGGCTGGGTAAGGGAGAGGGGGCTAAGAGGTTGCAAAGAGGGGCTAAGACTAAGGGGCTTAAGTCCAAGGGAATAATAATTTATTATTATTCCAAAATATTATTAGAAGGATATGTTTTATCCTAAGTTACTTTGGAAAGAGGGAATAACCTCCAAATGGAAAGGAACATGCTTCATGAGCAACAAGTGTCGGGTCAGGCACATGCAGACTTAAGGGGGAAATTCTTGCAATTGGCACTCATGCAGGCACTCACGGATGGTGGTTCACATAGATATTTTTGGCTCTCATGATTTCACCATATTGGCTAGGCTAGATGAGTCTGACCCGTTTTCTCCTCACAAGTTCACTCACGCACTGAGCAAGCCCACTGCCATCCATTTCCACCATTATTGAACCCGTGACCATTTTTCACCTCTATAATTTACTGATTCATCCCTTGCCTTACCCAAATTAGCTATTGTGTTCGAAGAAGCAGGTTGTCAGGCCTATGAGCAACTCTCTCCAGGTGAGAGAGTGTGCTGAGGAGGTGACTTCTCTTGGAAGGAGTCCCATAGCTGCTACAGAGCTCTGAGAATTCTAGTCCGACCTATTTTTGAAGCCCAAAGCAAAGGAGGTGGAGCAGTCGATGGACTATATGATAGTGAAGGTGTATACTCTCGGGGTGGGAAATTCATGTGGGGAATGAGATTCTCTGAGCAGTGGGTGTAAGTGGCTCCTAGGAGAGAATCCTTCCTCTTAAACTATGTGACTTTCCTATTAACCTTACCTAGCCTAGGAATTCCTTGCCCAGTGGAGTTTAGTCCTATCTCAGGGGTGACCTACTGCTGAGAGTGATGAGCAGTGTGGTATAAGGCTAGCAAGTTCATGGAAGGTTTGCATGCAGTTGGTGGTTTTTACTCCATTTAAAAGATAAGTATCATTCCCATGATTAATTATGTATGTTACACATGTCTGTGATTCTTGAATGTTATCATGTGTTCCGTTGCATGTAGGAATTACTATCAATTCCATTTGAATATGTATGATAGCAGTAACTATGTGTTATTTCTTTTAAATTCATTAGAAATGCATGTTATATATATGTATGTATGTATGTATGTATGTATGTATGTATGTATGTATGTATGTATGTATGTATGTATGTATGTTCCTCTGTGGTGTTGATGGACAGTAGTGTTGATGGTTAGGGAAGTTACAAATTGGTATCAGAGATAGCTTATTGAAGACAAGGTATTTGGGTAGCATTCTCCGGTGTGGTGTTGATGGTTGGGGACATTACAAATTGGTATCAGAGCCATGGTTTCAACACTGAGCCTGGATGGGTCGGATATGTGGTCAAGAGAACAAAGGTTTTGAGTGGAAATTGTGTCAAGAGGAACCAATTTCGAACTTCAGAACATTCCTGAGTGTCGAGAGGTTACCTTAGCTATGTTACAAAGCTCAGGAGGTGTAGCAATATTATAAACCACGATAGATGTGGTATTGGGCCGCAGAGTAATGTTGGTTGTAGGATCTGTTTGGAAAAGGGGAAATCCTTCATGACCATCAGATCTAGAGAAAGTGTAGGAGGGTTAACCTAAAAGCCTTCGGACTTCGCAACTTAGGTAAAGTTACGTGTTATAAATCAGAAGGGGCCAAAGTCCTGAAGCTCCAAAACTTCAAAGTCCGGAGTTAATCTGGACCATCCGTCAAGAGGGACACGTGTCAACAGATTGGTTGTTAGGGATTTTGGCATTCGGGAAAAGCAGTGGGTGTGCAGGCGAGAAATATTGAAGCTTGAAGCTCTGAAGCCCAAAGAGCCGAAGTGGTGAGTCATGATGATGTCACCTAGAGGTGACATGGATATCTCCTATGCATGCAACGTGCCCCCACTTGGAATGTTGTCAGTTGTACTATGTGGGCCCTAAGGTTACATGACTCATTTAAAGGTCGACGGACCCACACTGACGTTGATCACAATACATCAAGATCGACAGCCAAGAGGAATTGTGGGGACCCAAGTTGCACGAGAGTTAATTCCCCAAGGAAGTCCCTCAATCCAAACCACAATTTTACCAGGGGGTTATGTTCCAGCATCAAAAGAATTATGGGATGAAAGGTGGGTTACTTTAGACCATCATTGCATGCCCCCGCAATTTGAAAGGCGTTAAGTGAGGTGACTATTCGATATCTTAGTTCAAGTATCGAAACCATGCGTCTGAGTGGACACATGGCATCAGTTGTGAAGTCTGGAGACATGACACCCCAGAAGAATGTTTCATAAATGAACAAAAGGAAGAAAGTTCAAAAGTTTCATAATGCCAAGGTGACGAGATGTAATAACATCACCAAAGGTGACATGGAAGTGTTCGGAGATTAATGGTTCGGGAGAAGTGGGGTGTGTTGATGCACAAAATTCTAAAGCCATAAGCTTGAGTTCTGTAGTAAGTGCCTATATATATAGCATTTTTCCACAGCCCGTGGTCTCATGGGTTGAGGGATAAGAGAAAGGGGCTAGTGCCCGAGAATTATTGCAGAACAAAGCATAACTCAGAAAGAAAATATCTATATGGATTCCTAATTGGTCGAGAATCGCAGAAAATGAAATATGAAAGTTTCTTTAAATCGGATTGGTTTATGAATAATGTGGAATTTGTTAAGGACTATTGACCTAAAAAAATTTGGTTGACTGCACATTGTGTTTGCAAAGTCAACGATTGTCAAAACCGAACTGAATTTCCGCAGATTATAGAGAATGGAGGAGGCACATAATTCTTCCAGTTCAGAGAATGAACCAAGAGGAATGGATGTACATTTGGGAGTTGAAGGATAGAACTCCAATGGGCATGGAGAAAATATAGATAAGGAAGGAAACATGATGAAAATCATTGAAAGATTGTAGAAAGATGTCCAGAATCACCAAGCAGATAACAGAAAGCTCATGAAAGCCAGGTATCAACAAGGAGAATTCAACATAAATTTGATGCAGATCTTGGAAATGATATAAAGGAAATTGGATAAGGAGAGTGACTCCAATAAATCAGGAAGTCACAGGTCCCCTGATGAGAAGAGGAAATCAAGGAGTGTTGGCAAACACCATCATCACTCCCAAGGTCACTCCAAGAGGAGGGCACATAGTAGTTCAAGCGCATCTCCTACCAAGAAGCATAGGAGATCTGGAGTAGATGAACTGAAGGGAGAAATGAACAACAATAAGCCTCCTATGTTTTATGGAGAGAAAAATAAGGAGGAATATGTTGAGACATGGATTCTTGGAATGAGGAAATATATCCAATTGAATAATTATTCCTCTCATGCAAAAAGAAGAATTTCAATGTATCAACTCAAAGGAAAGGCATCCATGTGGTGGGATCAACTTGTGCAGGTGCAGCAAATTAAAAAGAAAAATGTCACTTGGAAAGAATTCAAGAAGTATTTCAAAAAGAAATACTTGACTAAGAGATACTATGACAGAAAGATGAAAGAGTTATTTGAACTCAAGCTGGGTAGCATGACCATTGATGAATATGAACGAAGGTTTTTGGAATTTCTAAAGTATGTTTCTTTCATCAAAGATGAGACTGTCAAAATTCAAAGGTATCTGAGTGGATTGACATCTTCCATTGGTGAAAAGATCTAGTATGATGATCCTTAAACTATGGAATAAACTATATAAGGAGAGAAAAATGCTTATATGAGCAGCGAAGAGAAAATCCTACTTTCCAAAAGGCTTGGTAAGACATGAAGAAATTCAAGGTGGATAACAGGAAGAAGGGAACTAAACCATCCTTTTTCAAAAACATTCCTCACAGATAGCCAGGTTTTAGAGAGCCCGGGAAGGCTGAAATAGGTGGGAAAATGACAAGACAACCACCTATGGAATGTTGGGGTTGTAAAGTAAATCATAGGTATAGATATTGCACCCACATAAATGACAAGGTGAGAGTTGTCCACAATGTCCAACAGGAAGAAACAGTGGAGGACATGGGAAGAAGTGTACCAAGGATCTATGCAGCCCTAGACAACAAGCAAGTAGAATATTAGTCACATATGATTGAAGTGGAAGGTATGATCAACAACCAAACCACTACTATTTTAATTGATTCAGGAGCTAGTCATAGTTATATAGATCCTAGAATGGTGCAAATTTTTCATTTGCCAAGAATAAATCATGGAAAATATTGGTCAGTGCAGTTGTCTATAGGAGCCAAGAGAAAGGTTGTTGAGTTGGTCAAGTCATGTCCAGTGGACATGAATGGACTGAGCACAAGGATCGAATTGAACATATTAACTTTAGGTTCCTGTGATTGTCTAATTGGGATGGATTGGTTGGACCAACACCATGCCATATTAGACTATTGTAACAAGGCATTCACTTGCCTGGTTGAGGAAGAAAATCGGAGAATCATCCAAGGAATTCCCAGACAACTGCTATCAGATAAATCTCAGCAATGTAGCTGAAGAAGTGCTACATAAAAGGTTGTCAGATATGTGCAGCTCATATGGAAGAGGCACCTAAGGATAAGGTGTCAACTATTGAATATCATGCAGTATTAAAGGATTTTGAAGATGTATTCTAGGAGGTACCCGAACTACCCCCGAAGAGAGATATTGATTTCTCTATAAACCTGATGCCTGGAGCAGCTTTAGTGTCAAAAACTCCTTACATAATGAGTACATCAGAGCTGAAATAATTGCAATTGCAGCTTGAATAAATTATGAAGAAGGGGTATCTACGCCCAAGTGTGTCACCTTGGGGTGCCCCAATCTTGTTTGTGAAAAAGAAAGATGGGACATTGAGATTGTGCATCGATTTCAGGCAGTTGAACAAAGTGACTATTAAGAACAAGTATCTTTTAGCAAGGATCGATGATCTCTTTGATCAGTTAAAGGATGCCAAGATATTTTCAAAAATAGATCTCAGGTCAAGGTACCACCAGGTAAGGACAAAGGATGAAGACATCAGCAAGACCGCCTTCAAAACAAGGTATGGTCATTATGAATTCACAGTGGTACCATTTGGATTATCAAATGCACCCATTGTTTTCATGTGCCTAATGAATCGTGTATTCAAAGAATATCTAGACAAGTTTTTCATAGTCTTTTTTTATGACATCCTGGTGTATTCCAAGTTGGAGGAAGAGCATGAGCATCATCTAAGGATGGTGTTGCAAGTATTACCAACTATATGCCAAATTGAGCAAGTGCTCATTCTATCAAAAGTAGATCCATTATTTGGGACATGTCATTTCAAAAGATGGGATAGTTGTGGATCCTGAGAAGATAGAAGTCATTTGAGAATGGTAAGCGTCGAAGAATGTGACAGAAGTCAGATCCTTTATGGGTCTAGCTGGATAATATAGAAGATTCATTGTAGGGTTCTTAAGGATAGCTCACCCCATCACTTCCTTGCAAAGGAAGGAGAAGAAATTTCAATGGACAGAAGAATGTGAGAAAAGATTCCAACAATTGAAGCAGTTGCTAACCATCGCTCCAATCCTAGGGATTGTAGATCCAAATGAATAGTTTGTAGTGTGTACAGATGCATGCAAAGAAGGACTGGGAGGAGTCCTAGGCCAGAATGGGTTTGTAATATGTTATGAGTCTAGAAAATTGAAACAACATGAAAAGAACTATGCAACTCATGATTTGGAGTTGGAAGCCATTGTACATACACTAAATAAATGGAGACATTACCTCATGGGAAGGAGGTTTGAACTCGGGACATACCATCATAGTCTGAAGTATCTATTTGACCAACCAAATATGAATGTTAGGCAGAGTAGGTGGTTGGAATTCCTTTGTGAGTATGACTTTGATATCAAGCATATCAAAGGAAAGGAGAACAAAGTGGTAGAAGAGTGCATGAACTACATGCTACGACCATTAGCATGTATCAAACTGATATTAAAGGCATAATTTCGAAAGTTGAAAATGCATATTTGCAGTACATGGAATTGGTGGCAAAGCTACAGAAAGGTAAGATGCTACAAAAAGTGGGATATTATAAATTGGAAGTTGATGGGACACTCATGTAAAAAAATAGAATTTATGTAACTAACTCCCAAGAATTGAGAATTATGATCTTGAAAGAAATGCATAATGTGCCTTATGTTGGGCACCCTAGATATCAGAAAATAGTGGCAGCAATTAAGAGCCATTACTTTTGGCCAGGTATGAAGAAGTAAATTGCAGAATACATCGCCAGATGTATGGAGTGTAAGAAGGTCAAGGTTGAGCATAGGCACCCAGCTAGGTTGCTATAGCCATTGCCCATTCCTGAGTGGAAGTGGGAAGTGGTGACACTGAATTTCATCACAAGATTACCCAGAAAAAATAAGCAACATCATGGTGGTCGTGGATAAGCTTACGAAATTTGCCCATTTTATTCCATTGAAGACTACTCACAAGGCAGCTAATGTTTTCGATATTTATATGATAGAAGTAGCACGATTGCATGGTATTCCCAAGAAAATTATGTCTGACAGAGACCCGAAATTTACCTCAAAGTTATGGAAGGGGTTATTCAAAGGGTTCGGAATGAATCTGAACTTCAACACTGCTTATCATCTTGAGTCTGATGGGAAGACAGAGAGGGTGAACCAAGTGATAGAATATATACTAAGGATGTATGTCATGGAAAAACCATCTAAATGGGAAGACTACATACACTTGGTAGAATTTGCCTACAACAATGGGTATCAAGCATCATTGAAGATGAGCATGTTTGAAGCACTTTATGGTAGAAAGTGAAACACGCCAATAAGCTAGGACAACCCAGGTGATAGGGCAATGGTTGGGCCAGAGTTGCTCAAGGAAATGGAAGAGAAAATGTTGAACATTAAGCAGAATTTGAAGGTTGCCCAAGACAGGCAGAAAAGTTATGCTGATAAGAACAGAACCCACAGGAAGTTTAAAGTGGGTGATCATGTTTTCTTGAAAGTGAAAGCCAACAGAAGTTCCCTAAAGCTGGGAAACTGCTCCAAGTTGGCAGCTAGATATTGTGGGCCATTTGAAATTCTAGAAAGGATTGGACCAGTTGAATATATGCTTGCATTTCCTGCATCCATGACTATACATAATGTGTTTCATGTTTCATTGATTAAGAAATTTATACCTAATGTTAATCATGTCATTGATTGGAATGCGATTCAGGTGGAGCAAGAAGGCATCTTGCAAGTGCGTCCGGTGCGCATATTGGGTCGAAAGAGAAAACATCTATGAAATCAATCCATGGGGATTGTAAAGGTCCAGTGGACCTGGTACAGTCCTGAGGACGCGACATGGGAGCATGAGGATGCTATGCGGACAGAATACCAACATCCTTTTTAAGATTTTGAAAAATATTGTTGATATTGTGTAAATAAGTTGCATTGAGGACAGTGCAAAAATAAGGGGAGGGGATTGTAATACCCCAAGGATGAGTCCCATTAGTCTTATGAATTGTAAACATGTTTTGTAGGTTGGTGAGCTGAGCAATTATAAGTTGGTAGAATTATGTGTTAGTAGGTCATAGAGCCTAGGTGTTAAAATCCAAGAATCTGTTTTCTACATGTAAATATTCATATTATTAATATAAAAACATTCATTGTGTGTAGACCGACCACAAAGAAAGAGTGATGGGGGACTAAGCTCCACTAGGTTGGGTAAGGGAGAGGGGGCTGAGAGGTTCGAAAGAGGGGATAATCCTAAGGGTCTTAAGTCCAAGGGAATAATAATTTATAATTATTCCAAAAGTTGATTAGAAGGATATGTTTTTTTCCTAAGTTCCTTTTGGAAGAGGGAATGACTTCCAAATGGAAAGAAACGTGCTTCACAAGAAAAAGGTGTCAGTTCAGACATGGGCAGACTTACGGGGGGGATTCTTTCATTTGTCACTCACGAAGGCACTCAGGGATGGGGGGTCACGTAGAGAGTTTTGTCTCTCATGTTGTCACCATCTTGGCTAGGCTAGACCAGGCTGCCTCGTTTTCTCCACACAAGTTCACTCACGAACTGAGCAAGCCCACTATAAGCCATTGCCACCATTGTAGAACCCGTGACCATGTCACACATTTGTAATTTACTGAGTCATCCCTTGCCTTACCCGAATTATCTATTATGGTCAAAGAAGCATGTTGTTAGGCCTGTGAGAAAATCTCTCTCTAGGTGAGAGAGGTGGTTGTGGAT
>JZKD02S1312533.1:1595005-1620095 GCA_000966675.3 Picea glauca
GTGTACTTGGTATTTTGGCCTTCATGTAATATATCCCTCCTCCACATTGACTAGGGATTGTGACATAGGTTATTCCATGGTGTCAAGGTGTATGAGACGCTTATATGACACTTTATGACACTTAGGGAGAGGTACCTAGGTGTGTAAATTTCATGTGTAACAGCAGTGGGCATAAGTGGCTCCTGGGAGATAATCATTCCTCTTAAACTGTGTGACTTTCCTATTGACCTTGCCTAGCCTAGGAATCCCTTGCTCAGTGGAGTTTAGTCCTAGCTCAGGGGTGACCTACTACTGAGAGTGATGAGAAGTATGGTCTAAGGCTGGGAGGTTCATGGAAAGTCTGCACACAGTTGGTAGTTTTTACTCGAGTTAAAAGATAAGTATCATTCCCATGCTTAATTATGTATGTTATGCATGTCTGTGATTCTTGAATGTTATCATGTGTTCTGTTTCATGTAGGAATTACTGCCAATTCCATTTGAATATGTATGATATCAGTAACGTTGTGTTATTTGTTTTAAATTCATTAGAAATGTATGTTATATAGATATATATATGTTCCTCTATGGCATTACCCGACAGTGGTGTTGATGGCTAGGGACGTTACAAATTGGTATCAGAGATAGCTTATTGAAGACAAGGTATTTGGGTAGCGTTGCCCAGCAGTGGTGTTGATGGATGGGGACGTTACAAAGAGATAGAGAGAGAGACAGAGAGAGAGAGAATAGCCATTGGAATTAGGTAGAGAGGTGGTAGACAGAGACAATAGTCATTGGCCTTCCCCAAGCCCTAGTCCCACTATAGTCATAAGAATTTCCTCTCTTATGTTATATCTTCCTACTCTCCAAATTATTGATAAAGGGTTCAAGTTTTCCTTATCCTCTAAATGCATCCCAATGGACGATATTATCTATTCCATTAAATCCATTACCTGTCAGCTCCATGATCATGAAGCTGAAGAAATTAAGAAGGAATGCAGATGAACCCAGTGTTGATCTAAGCCTCCTAAACCTAGCCTCACTAAAGATTAGATTGATTATATTCATTAGCTTAATGATAACATTGAAATCCTTGTACTTAAAGCATAAAGAAAATGTCACTGTGATTATGAACTCCTCTGATTATGAGTCCAAACTACTTGCCTCCTTTCTTCCTCTACCTATAAAATGTTAACAAAAAATCTTATTAACTCCATTACCACCTTTGTCACCAAAGACATTAAATCCTCCTCTCTCAATCCATATATCCAAAAGCATATCCTCCCTCAAAACCCCCAAACCCCTAGGATCTACAAACAACCCAAAATTCACAAGAAATACTTTCCTCTCAGATCCATAGTAAGCACCATGGGATCCTCCACTCATGCTCTTTCTCGTTATCTTGCCAAAAAACTACAACACTTTGTCGGAAAAACTTCCTCTTTTATCAAATTTTCCACAGATTTCATTCATAAAACCCAAAATTTTCACCTTGATGATAATGACCTTATGGTCATTTTTTATGTAGTCTCCATGTTCACCAAAACTCCAGCTTCTAAATCCCTAACCCTTATTTCTAAACTAATCGATTGTGAAAATATTAACCTCGTCAAAATTTGTCTCTCTTCTACCTTCTTTACCTTTAAGGGGGTTTTCTATGAACAAATCAAAGGAACTTCCATGGAATCCTCCCTTTCCTTAGTGGTGGCTAATATTTTTATGGAACATTTTGAATCTTTATCCTTAACAACTTACATCTCAAACACAAATGTTGGTTTTTTTTTGTAGATGAAACATTTTTCATCTGGCCTCATGGCCTCATGGCCATACCAACTTGCTTTATTTCCTCCATCATATTAATATCCTTTCCCCCCACATCCAATGTACTATGGAATCCCAAAAAGACAACTCCCTCCCCTTCTTGGACATTCTCGTATTGTGTCTGGTTGATGGTTCCCTTTCCCACCAAGTCTATGAGAAGAAAACTCACATTGATAGATATCTACATGTTAGCTCCCACCATCACCCATCACAAAAAAATTGTTGTTCTTAAAACCTTGATTACCCAGGCCATCTATATTTCTGACCCTCAATTCCACGTAGAGCAAAAGGCCTATTTAACCAAAGCCCCTTTTTCCAATGGCTACTCTAGGTCTCAAATTAACCAAGCCTTCCTCTCATCCAACAAACCAAAACCTAAGACCGCCTTTCCCTCCTCTCCCCACACACTCTCGTCACTCTCCCTTACATTCAAGGATCCACTGATCACACCACGAAATTCCTGGCTAAGAAGAATATCAAAAATGTGTTCAAGCCCTACAAAACCCTTAAACAAATTTTCAAAACTGCTAAAGATAAATCTGACCCAATTCTTGGCCCAAGAGTTTACCACATTCCTTTATCATGTGGGAAATATTACATAGGCAAAACTAGAAGAACGTTCAAATCAAGACTCAAAGAACATATAATTGATACTACTCAGAATCGAATCTCAAAATAAAATATCTCCGAACACTCTTCTAAATCAAAGCATCTTATTTTCTTTAACCAAACAAAAATATTAGCCTCGACCCTTCTTTACTCCACCCAGCCCATTCGGGAATCCCTGGAAATTGAAAAACATCCCAACAAATTTAACTGCGAAGATGGCTACAAACTTAGCCACTCCTGGAAACCCACAATTCATCATCTTGACCTTTGACCTCCGGATTTGTAAATTTCCCTCCACCCACTCCCCCCACCTTATCATATCTAGTTCCTTGTTTCTTTCTACTCCTGTCCTAAAATCCCATCTCTTTTTCCATTTTTTTCCCCCATTTATCTTAACTTATCCGCTCCTTGTTCTCCAACTCTCTCTTTCCGATCTATATATCCTTGTCTTGTTCCTAGATTTTTTCCCCTCTTTTCTAACATGATCTCCCCCCTTTTTTATTCCCAGTCACTTCCTTAATCTCCCTTATCGTGATATTCTTTTTCGATTCAAAAATAATTTTTCTTTCGCTCTCTTTAGTTATTTTCCATTTCCTCCTTGATATTTATATCATTCTTTCTCTGACCATGTCACCTTCTCCCCTAATTATTTTTTTTATCCAGATTTAACCTTAAATGTTTTTTCCTTAACTTTCTAATCTCAACATTACTCTAACTTTCACATTTTATTCTCTTTATTATAATCTTATCCATCGTTCTTTCTAATCTCAACATTACTCTAACTTTCACATTTTATGCTCTCTATTATAATCTTATCCATCATTCTGCCTTTATCTATCTTATTATTATCCTTCTTTACTCTTTATAAATTCATTTTATTTTTAATATTATCTTTATTTACTCACAAACTTCCATAAACATCCCTAGACCTTATTCTTTCTCTTCATTATTTTCTTTATCCTATGTCTCTTTTATTATTTTATTAATTTTACCCCTCTCCCCGGATTTTCCTCTTTAAAAAGTTTAATTTTCCTTCTCCCTCCTCGACTCCAACATTTCTTTAACCCAAATGTTTTATCTCAATTCTTTATTCTAATTCATTATTTTAATAGAATAACTTAATAATATGATAATTTAATTTATTTATTAATACTCTCAATACTTTATCTTTAATTTAATTTAATGTAATATTGTTAATTATTCTCTATTATTAATTTATTATTTTTAATTTTTTCTTATTTTAATTATCCTATTCTTAACCACGTCCCTACCTAATGCCAATGACTATTTTCTTTCTTTGTCCTTTATTTATTTACCCCGACACTCTCTTACATCATATCAATTTTCTTTTGTCCCTGATGATGGGTGGATTGTCCACTCTAAACATTGGATGTTTCAAAAACTCCACACAGTTCTTATCCATAAGTTTTTTGCAACATTATGACTAACTATGGAAACCTGCATTCTCATATTATCAACCTCTATGGAGAAGACTACCTAAAGAAGGTTCGAATATTTGAAAATCTCAAAATTAAAATGGCTAAAAGAGTTGTTGACCTTAACTTCTTGAAGCGATGTCATGATTTCGATGTTCTCCCTTATTTTACACTCATGAACTAGCATAAGCGATGACCTGATCTCATCTACATTCTCCCCTGGGTCAATAAGTCCATTTTACACACCAAGATTCACTTCGTCGGGTTTGAACTTCGTCAGGATCTTCTCCTACCGAAACCAAACTGATATTTTCATTTCAAAATGATATCATCCCTTCCATTTTTCACACCACTGAAAACCTTGGCTCCTCTACAACATTTGGAACACACGTCCACCTGGAAAAGTTCAGTTTCATCCCGCAATGTCTCCCAAGCTCCAGTTGACGCATCCTCGCCCGTCTTGGTTCCCCTTTCCTTAACTTTCCCACCCTTTGACACCTCGCCAGTAATAAACTCTAAATACCAATATTCCCATAACCATTCTCCCTCCCTAAACGTGGTCTCCCCCTCTCCCATTTACACTTTATCCCTCTCCTCCTCCCCTCATTCTCTAACTGTTCCACAACACAACTCCTCACCTACCCTTCTCGTTTCCAACAGCCTCCCATCTAGCGCTAACCCTAATCCTGACTTGAACATGATCTCTCCCTATCCCATAAATGATTTTTCCCTCTCCTCCTCCCCTCATTATCTAACTATTCTACAACACAACTTGTCACCCTCCCTTCTCGTTTCACACAACCTCCCATCGAATGTTAACCCTAATCCTGACCTGAAACCGATATATGGAAACCCTCATCAACATTTCACCCCATTGAGCCCCCTTTACCTTCAACCATGAACCCAAACTCACATAACCTTCCTGTAACATCCTCGGCCATCAACACCATTGTCGAGCAATGCTATCCAAATACCTTGTCTTCAATAAGCTAGATTTGATACAAATTTGTAATTTCCCTAGCCATCAACACCATTGTCGGTCAATGCCACAAAGGAACATACATATATCTATATAACATGCATTTCTAATGAATTTAAAACAAATAACACAGAGTTACTGCTATCATATAGATTCAAATGGAATTGACAGTAATTCCTACATGCAACGAAACACATGATAACATTCAAGAATCACAGACATGTGTAACACACATAATTAAGCATGGGAATGATACTTATCTTTTAACTGGAGTAAAAACCACCAACTACGTGTAAACCTTCCATGAACCTCCCATCCTTAGACCACACTAACCATCACTCTCAGCAGTAGGTCACCCCCGATCTAGGACTAAACTCCACCAGGTAAGGGATTCCTAGGCTAGGAAAAGTCAATAGAAAAGTCACACAGTTTAAGAGGAAGGATGCTCTCCCACGATCCACTTATGCCCACTGCTCACAAACTCTCATTCCCCACATGTTGTCCCACCCTAGGAGTATACACCTTCACTATCACACAATCCATTGATTGTTCCACCTCGCTTGCCTTGGGCTTCAACAAGAGGCTGGACCGGAATTCTCAGAGCTATGTAGCAGCTACAGGACTCCTTCCAGGAGAAATCACCTCCTCAACACACTCTCTCACCTAGATAGAGTTTCTCACAGAATTGATGACCTGCTTCTTCAATCCACGACCACCTCTCTCACCTGGAGAGAGAGTTTCTCACAATCCTGACAACCTACTTCTTCGACCACAATAGCTAATTCGGGTAAGGCAAGGGATGACTCGGTAAATTAAAGAGGTGAAAAATGGTCACAATTTTATCAATGGTGGAAATGGATGGTAGTGGGCTTGCTCGGTGCGTGAGAGAACTTGTGAGGAGAAAAACGGGGCAAACTGGTCTAGCCTAGCTAATATGGTGAAAGTGTGAGACCCAAAACTCTCTACGTGAACCTTGTCAATGAGTGCCTGCGTGAGTGCCAACTGCAATAATTTCCCCCTTAATTTTCCATATGCCTAAGCCGACACCTGTCTCTCATGAAGCACATTCCTTTCCATTTGGAATTCATTCCCTCTTCCCAAAGGAACTTAGGATAAAAACATATCCTTCTAATCATCTTTTGGAATAATAATAAATTATTATTCCCTTGGACTTAATCTGCTTAGGCTTAGCCCCTCTTTCCAACCTCTCATCCCCCTCTCCCTTACCCAACCTAGTGGAGCTTATTTCCCCATCACTGTTTCTTTGTGGCCGGTCTACATGCAGTGAATGTTTTTATATTAATAATATGAATATTTACATGTACAAAACAGGCTCCTAGCCTTTAACACCTAGGCTCTCTGGCCTACTAACACATAATCCTACCAGCTTGTAATTGCTCGGCTCACCAGCCTACAAAACATGTTTACAATTCATAAAACAATCAGGGCTCTTCCCTGGGGTATTACAATCCCCTCCCCTTATTTTTGCACTATCCTCAATGCAATTTATTTACACAGTGTCAGCAAGATTTTTCAAAATCTTCAAAAAGATGTGGGTATTATGCTCCCACGTCACGTCCATTGGACCTTTACAAGCCCTATGGCTCGATTCCGGAGCTATTTTCTCTTCTGGTCCAATATACGCACCAAATGCACTTGCAAGACGCCTTCTTGCTCCACCTAAATCACATTCCAATCAATAACATGATTAGCATCAGGTATATATTTCTTAAGCAATGAAAAATGAAACACATTATGTACAGTCATGGATGCAGGCAATGCAAGTATATATGCAACTGGTCCAATCATTTCTAGGATTTCAAATGGCCCACAATATTTGGCTACCAACTTGGAGCAGTTTCCCAGCTTTAGGGAACTTCGGTTGGCTTTCACTTTCAAGAAAACATGATCAGCCACTTTAAACTCCTTGTGGGTTCTGCTCTTATCCGCATAACTTTTCTGCCTTAATTGGGCAGCCTTCAAATTCTGCTTAATTTTAAGCATTTTCTCTTCCATTTCCTTGAGCAACTCTGGCCCAAAATTTTCCCTATCAGCTGGGTTGTCCCATATTATTGTTGTGTTGCACTTTCTACCATAAAGTGCTTCAAACGGGCTCATCTTCAATGATGCTTGATACCCATTGTTGTAGGAAAATTCTACCAAGTGTAGGTAGTCTTCCCATTTAGATGGTTTTTCCATCACATACATCCTTAGTATATCTTCTATCACTTGGTTCACCCTCTCTGTCTGCCCATCAGACTCGGGATGATAAGTAGTGTTGAAGTTTAGATTCGTTATGAACCCTTTGAATAACCCCTTCAAGAACTTTGAGGTAAATTTTGGGTCTCTGTCAGACACAATTGTCTTGCGAATACCATGCAATCATGCTACTTCCCTCATATAAATATCGACAACATTAGTTTCCTTGTGAGTAGTCTTCAATGGAATAAAATGGGCAGCTTTCGTAAGCTTATCCACCACCACCATGATGGAATCATGTTGCTTATTTTTTTCTGGGTAATCCTATGATGAAATCCAGTGTCACCACTTCCCACTTCCACTCGGTAATGGGAAATGGTTGTAGCAACCCAATTGGGTGCCTATGGTCAACCTTGACCTTCTGACACTCCATACATCGTGCGATGTATTCTGCAATTTCCTTCTTCATACCTGGCCAAAAGTAATGGCCTTGACTACTGCCACTATTTTCTAATATCCAGGGTGCCCAACATAAGGCACATTATGCATTTCTTTCAAGATCATAATTCTCAATTCCTGGGAGTTAGGTACATAAATTATGTTTTTGTACAGGAGTGTCCCATTAGCTTCCAATTTATAATCTTCCACTTTATGTAGCATCTTACCTTGTTGTCGCTTTGCTACCAATTCCCTGTACTGCAAATCTACATTTGTAGCTTTTGAAATTATGCCTTTAATATCAGTTTGATACATGTTAATGGCCGTAGCATGTAGTTCATACACTCTTCTATTGATTGCATCAGCCACTTTGTTCTCCTTTCCTTTGATATGCTTGATATCAAATTCATACTCACAAAGGAATTCCAATAACCTACTATGGATAGCATTCAGAGTTGGTTGGTCAAATAGATACTTCAGACTATGATGGTCTGTCCTGAGTTCAAACCTCCTTCCCATGAGGTAATGGCTCCATTTATTTAGCGCATGTATAATGGTTTCCAACTCCAAATCATGAGTTGCATAGTTATTTTCATGCTCTTTAAATTTTTTGGACTCATAACATATTACAAACCCGTTATGGCTGAGGAATCCTCCCAGTCCTTATTTGCATGCATCTGTACACACTACAAAATCTTCATTTGGATCAGCAATCCTCGGGATTGGAGCACTGGTTAACAGCTGCTTCAATTGTTGGAAGCTTCTCTCACATTATTTTGTCCATTGAAATTTCTTCTCCTTCCTTTGCAAGGAAGTGATGGGGTGAGCTATCCTTGAGAACCCTGTAATGAATCTTTTGTAATAGCCATCTAGGCCCATAAAGGATCTGACTTATATCACATTATTCAGCGCTAACCATTCTCTAATGGCTTCTATCTTCTCAGGATCCACAGCTATCCCACATTTTGAAATGATATGTCCCAAATAATGGATCTACTTTTCATAGAATGAGCACTTGCTCAATTTGGCATATAATTGTTGCTCTATTAATACTTGCAACACCATCCTCAGATGATGTTCATGCTCTTCCTCTGACATGGAATACACCAGGATGTCATCCAAAAATACTATGACAAACTTGTCTATATATTCTCTGAATACACCATTCATTAGGCACATGAAAATAGCAGGTGAATTTGATAATCCAAATGGTACCACTGTGAATTCATAATGACCATACCTTGTTCTGAAGGCGGTCTTGTTGATGTCTTCATCCTTTATCCTTACCTGGTGGTACCCTGACCTGAGATCTATTTTTGAAAATATCTTGGCATCCTTCAACTGATCAAAGAGATCATCGATCCTCGGTAAAGGATACATGTTCTTAATAGTCACTTTGTTCAACTTCCTAAAATCGATGCACAATCTCAATGTCCCATCTTTCTTTTTCATGAAAAATCCTGGGGCACCCCAAGGTGACACACTTGGCATATATACCCCTTCTTCAGAAGTTCTTTAAGCTACAATTGCAGTTCTTTCAGCTCTGGTGTACTCATTCTGTAAGGAGTTTTGGACACTGGAGTTGCTCCAGGCATCATCTTTATAGAAAAATCAATATCTCTCTTCGGTGATAGTTTGGGTACCTCCTGGAATAAATATTAAAAATCCTTTAATGATGCATGGTCTTCAATAGTTGACACCTTATCCTTAGGTTCCTCTTCCATATGAGCTGCAAATATTTGGCAGCCTTTCATGTAGCACTTCTTTAGCTACATTGTTGAGATTTCTCTGATAGCAACTGCTATGGGAATTCCTTGGATGGTTCTTTGATTTCCTTCGTCATCCAGGAAAGTGAATTCCCTATTACGACATTCGAATATGGCATGGTTTTGGTCCAACCAATCCATCCCAATTAGACAACCATAGGAACCTAAAGATAAGATGTTTGATTCATCCCTTATGCTCAGTCCATTCATGTCCAATGGACAGGACTTAACCAACTCAACAACCTTTCTCTTGGCTCTTGTAGCCAACTACACTAACCAATATTTTCCATTCTTGCCTCTTGGAAAATGCAAACTTTCCACCATTCTAGGATCTATATAACTATGACTAGCTCCTGAATCAATTAAAATAGTAATGGTTTGGTTGTTGATCATACCTTCCACTTAAATCATATGTGACTGATATTTTTCTTGCTTGTTGTCCAGGGTTGCATAGATCCTTGGTACATTTCTGCCCATGTCCTCCATTTTTTCTACCTGTTGAACATTGTGGACAGCTCTCACCTTGTCATTTATGTGGGGGCAATCTCTATACCTATGATTTCCTTTACAACCCCAACATTCCATAGGTGGTTGTCTTGGCATTTGCCCACCTATTTCATCCTTCTTGGGCTCTCTAAAACCTCGTTGTCCTTGAGGAATTTTTATGAAAAATGATGATTTAGTTCCCTTCTTCCTTTGATCCACCTTGAATTTCTTCTTGTTTTCCCAATCCTTCCAGAAAGTAGGCTTTTCTCTTTGTTGCTCATATAAGAATTTTTCTCTCCTTATACTTTCTTCCATAGTTTTAGGATCATCATACTGGATCTTGTCACCAATGGAAGATGGAAGTCCACTCAGATACCTTTGAATTTTGACAGTCTCATCTTTGATGAAAGGAACATACTTCATCAATTCCAAAAACCTCCATTCATATTCATCAATGGTCATGCTACCCAGCTTGATTTCAAAGAACTCTTTCATCTTTTTGTCATAGTATCTCTTAGTCAAGTATTTATTTTCGAAATACTTCTTGAATTTGTTCCAAGTGACATTTTTCTCTTTAATATGTTTCACCTCCACAAGTTGATCCCACCACATGGATGCCTTTCCTTTCATTTGATACATTCCAATTCTTCCTTCTACATGAGAGGAATAATTCTACAATTGGAAATATTTCCTCATTCCAAGAACCCATGTCTCAACATCTTCCTCCTTCGTGTTCTCTCCATCAAACATAGGAGGATTATTCTTGTTCATTTCTACCTTTAGTTCCTCCACTCCAGATCTCCTATGATTCCTGGTAGGAGATGGGCTTGAACTACTATGTGCCCTCCTCTTGGAGTGACCTTGGGAGTGATGATGGTGTATGTCAACACCCCTTGATTTCCTCTTCTCATCAGGGGACCTGTGACTTCCTGATTTATTGGAGTCACTCTCCTTATCCAGTTTCATTTCTATCCTTTCCAGGCTATGCATCAACTTTATGTTGAATTCTCCCTGTTGATCCCTAGCTTTCATAAGATTTTTGTTATCTGCTCGGTGAGTCTGGACATCTTTCTGCAATATTTCAATGATTTTCATCATGTTTCATTCCTTATCTATCTCTTCTCCATACCCATTGGAGTTTTATCCTTCAACTCCCAAATGGACATCCATTCCTCTTGCTTCATTCTCTGAACTGGAAGCATTATGTGCCTCCTCCATTCTCAGTACTATGGGGCAATTCAGTTCAGTTCTGACTATCGTTGACTCTGAAAACACAGTGTGCAGTCAACCAAATTTTGTCAGGCCAATAGTCATTAAAAAAATCCACAGTATTCATAAACCAAAGTGATTTAAAGAAACTTTCATATTTCATTCTCTATGATTCTCGACCAATCGGTAATCCCTGTAGATATTTTCTTTCTGATTTTTGCTTTGTTCTGCAACAATTCTCACACACTAGCCCCTTTCTCTTAGCCCCCAACCCATGAGACCACGGGTTGTGGCCAAGCCCTATATCGATAGGCGCTTACTCGGGACCTCGGGCCTATGGCTTCGGAATTTTTTGCATCAACACACCCCACTTCTCCCAAACCGTTTATCTCTGAACACTTCCATGTCAACTTTGGTGACATTATTACGTCTCGTCACCTTGACATTATGAAAATTTTGAAGGTTCTTCCTTTTTTTCCCTTATGAAACATTCTTCTGGGGTTTCAAGTCTCTGGACTTCACAACTAGTTCCACGCATCCAATAGGACCCACGGTTTTCATACTTGAACTAAGATATTGAATAGTCACCTCACTTAATGCCTTTAAAATTGTGAGGGAATGCAACGGTGATCTGGAGTAACCCACCTTTCATCCCACAATTTTTTTGACGCTAACACATAACCCCCTGGTAAAACTGTGGTTTGGATTGCGGGACTGCCTTGGAGAAATAACTCTCATGCAACTTGGGTCCCCGCAATGCCTCCTAGACATTGATCTTGATGTATTGTGATCAATGCCAATGTGGGTCCATTGACCTTTAACTAAGTCATGCAACCTCAGGGCCCACATAGTATAGGTGACAACATTCCAAGTGGGGGAACATGGTAGGAATAGGAGATATCTATGTCACCTCTAGGTGATGTCATCATGACTCACCACTTTGGAGCTTCGGGCTTCAGGAGTTCTCACCTTTTCACCCACTGATTTTCCTGAACGTCGAAATCCCAAACAACCAATCTACTAACATGTGTCCCTCTTGACAAACAATTTGGATTAACTCTGGACTTTGGAACTTTGGAGCTTCAGGACTTCAACCCCTTCTTCTTTATAACACGTAACTTCACCTAAGTCGCGAGGTCCAACGGATTTCAGGTTAACCCTCCTGCACTTTCTCTAGATCCAACAGTCGTGAAGGATTCCCCTTTTTCTAAATAGATCCTATGGCCAACATTACTTTCTGTCCCAATACCATGTTTGTCATGGTTTTATAATACCACTACACCTCTTAGGCTTCGTAACACAGCTAAGGTAAGCTCTTGGCACTGAGCAATGTTTTGAAGTTCGAAATTGGTTCCTCTTGATACAATTTCCACCCGAAACCTTTGTTCTCATGACCACTTATCCGGCCCATCCAGACTCAGTGTTGAAACCATGGCTCTGATACCAATTTGTAACATCCCTAGCCATCAACACCACTACCCAAATACCTTGTCTTTAATAAGCTAGCTCTAATACCAATTTGTAACGTCCCCAGCCATCAACACCATTGTTGGGAAATGCCACAAAGGAACATACATATATCTATATAACATGCATTTCTAATGAATTTAAAAATAAATAACATAGAGTTACTGCTATCATACAGATTCAAATGGAATTGACAGTAATTCCTACATGCAACGGAAAACATGATAACATTCAAGAATCACAGACATGCGTAACATACATAATTAAGCATGGGAATGATACTTTTATTTTAACTGGAGTAAAAACCACCAACTGTGTGAAAACCTTCCACGAACCTCCTAGCCTTTGACCACACTACTCATCACTCTCAGCAGTAGGTCACCCCCGAGCTGGGACTAAACTCCACCGGGCAAGGGATTCCTAGGCTAGGCAAAGTCAATAGGAAAGTCACACAGTTTAAGAGGAAGGATTCTCTCCTAGGAGCCACTTAAGCCCACTGCTCACAAACTCTCATTTCCCACATGGTTTTCCAACCCTAGGAGTATACACCTTCACTGTCACACAGCCCATCAGCTGCTCCACCTCCCTTTCCTTGGGCTTCAATAATAGGCCGAACCGGAATTCTTAGAGCTTTGTAGCAGTTACGGGACTCTTTCCAGGAGAACTCACCTCCTCAGCACACTCTCTCACCTAGAGAGAGTTTCTCATAGGCCTAACAACCTGCTTCTTCAATCCAAAACCACTTCTCTCACCTGGAGAGAGAGTTGCTCACAGGCCTGACAACCTGCTTCTTCGACCACAATATCTAATTTGGGTAAGGCAAGGGGTGACTCAGTCAATTACAGAGGTGCAAAATGGCCACGGATTCAACAATGGTGGAAATGGATGGCAAATGGCTTTCTCAGTGCATGAGTGAACCTTCTAAGGAGAAAAACGGGGCAGACTAGTCTAGCCTAGACAATATGGTGAAAGTGTGAGAGCCAAAACTCTCTTCGTGAACCCCCCATCTATGTGTGCCAACTGCAATAATTTTCCCCTTAAGTCTGCATGTTCCTGAGCCGACACCTTTCTTTCATGAAGCATGTTCCTTTCCATTTGGAATTCATTCCCTCTTCCCAAAGGAACTTAGGATAAAAACATATCCTTCTAATCATCTTTTGGAATAATAATAAATTATTATTCCCTTGGACTTAAGCCCCTTAAGATTAGCCCCTCTTTCCAACCTCTCAGTTCCCTCTCCCTTACCCATCCTAGTGGAGCTTAGTCCCCCATCACTCTTTCTTCATGGTCAGTCTACACGTAGTGAATGTTTTTATATTAATAATATGAATATTTACATGTAAAAAACAGGCTCTTGGCCTTTAACACCTAGGCTCTCTGGCCTACTAACACATAAGCCTACCAGCTTATAATTGCTCGGCTCACCAGCCTACAAAACATGTTTACAATTCATAAAAAAGCTGGGGCTCATCCTTGGGGTATTACACTTCCTTCCCTCATCGATTCTAGGAGTTCGATCAATGGGGTTGTGCCCCCTCCTCTAACCCTATTTCCCTATGCATGCCTCCTTCAAACCACATTCAATTTCCCCTTCTCACTAATATTGGTCACCCTCAAAAAATGGGAATTTCTCACTGCATGACCTCTAATAATCTCACTCTTTATTCCCCCTCCCTCAAAATCCTTACCACTAATAATATCCAAGTTTTTATTCATCCACCTTCCCCAAGCCCTAATCTTGCTACAGTCATAAACCTTTCCTCTATTAATTTAGGCCTTCCTCCTCTCCAACTTATTGATAAAGGTTTCAATTTTTCCTTATCCCCTAAATGCATCCCCATGGAGCGTATTATATGTTCCATTGAATCCATTACCCGCAATCTCCCTAATCATGAAGACTAAGAAATTACGCAGGAATGTTGACGAATCCTACATTGATCCAAGCCTCTAAAACCAACCTCACCAAAGATTGAATTGATTCTATTTGTCTCCTTAATGAGAATCCTAACATCCTTGTCCTTAAAGAAGATAAAGGAAATGCCACTATGATTATGAACTCCTTTGAATGTGAGTCCAAACTACTTGACCTCCTTTCTTCCTCTACATATAAACCTCTAACCAAAAATCCTATTAACTCCACTACCACCTTGGTCACCAAAGCCATTAAATCCTCCTCTTCTGATCCATCTATCCAAAAGTGTATCCTCCCTCACAAGCCCCAAACACCCAGGATCTACAGACAACCAAAAATTCACAAGAAAGATATTACTCTCAGACCCATATTAAGTTCCATAGGATCCCCCACTCGTGCCATTTCTCGTTATCTTGCCAACAAACTACAATTATTTTTCAAAAAAACTTCTTGTTTTATCAAAGATTCCACAGATTTCATTCATAAAACCCATAATATTCACCTTGATGCTAATGACCTTATGTTCAGTTTTGATGTAGTCTTCATTTTCACCAAAATTCCAGTTTTTAAATCCCTAATCCATCTTTACTCTTTAGATATTCTTTTTATTTTTAATATCATCTTTATTTACTCACAAACTTCCATAAACATCTCTAGACCTTATTCTTTCTATTCAGTATTGTCTTTATCATATCTCTCTTCTATTATTTTATTATTTTTACCCCTCTCCAATGATTTTCGTCTTTAAATAGTTTAATTTTCCTTGTCCCTCCTTGACTCCAACATTTCCTTCACCCAAATATTTATCTCAATTATTTATTCTATATCGTTATTTTAATCTAATAACTTAGTAATATTCTAATTTAATTTATTTATTAGTACTCTCAATACTTTTTCTTTAATTTAATTTAATATTGTTAATTATTATCTTTTATTATTTTTAGTTATTTCTTATTTTTAATTATCCTATTCTTAATCATCTCTCTACCTAATGCCAATGACTATTGTCTCTCTCTCTCTCTCTCATTTGTTTAATTACCCCAACACTCTCTTACATCATATCATATTTATTTTATCCTTGATGAGGGGTGGAGTGTCCACTCGAAATGTTGGATGTTTCAAAAACTCTACACAGTTCTTATCCAAAAACAATTTGCAACATTATGACTAACTGTGGAAACCTACATTCTTATATTATCAGCCTCTATGGAGAGGACTACCTCATGGAGGCTTGGATATTTGAAAATATCAGTATAAAAATGAATAAGATATTTGTTGACCTTACCTTCACGAAGAGATGTTGTTGGCCCTTGACCAAGTTCTGAGGATTCTTGGTCATGTTTGACCTAATTTTGGGACTTCAACGGGCTATGGAAGGTGGAGCACAAGATGAAGCGGAGATTGTGGGATCTTGACCACTTTTAGGGCCCTTTTTTGGATTTGGGATTATGTAACGGGTATGGGGATGTCATCCCATGGGTTTACCCATGTTTAGGCCTATTTTGTAAAGTATAAATAGATGTCTAGGAAATGTAAGAGGTAGCAATTGCAAATTGTGCTAAGGAGAGCATATCTGTGTGATATTGAGATAAGTGCTAAGTATGGATTGTATATGCTTCGTGCATACTATGTGAGACTTGCAGAGATAAGCGCAAGTGGTTGTAACAGACTGTGGAAGGTTGTGTGTTGTAACGCAAGGAAGGGGGATCTAGCGAGGTGCACAGATCTCCTATCCTCTACGGAGTGGAACTTGGATGTTCTGTTCCTGTAAGAATATTGACCCAAGATAATAAAGAAGAGACAATTTGGTGGGCATAGCCCCAGGGTGGGGTTGAACCACATACATGTTGTGTTGCTTTTCTATGTGCGATGTATTGATGTGTTTAAGTGTTTATTGCTTAGTGCTTTAACCTAGATGAATGATAGATAGATATGTTAATGTTATGTGCTTAATAATATGGATGGATGTTAGATATGAATTATATACATGTTCTTAGTGCTTGAATCTGCTAGATATGATCTATTTCGTCATGCTAAGTGCTGCTAGATGCCAGATCTCGTTGACCACTATGTGGTACTGTGATAAGGGTTTAACTGCGATGTAACTAAGAACTAAATATTGATAAATATAATGGTTGAGTGCTCTGTTAAGTGATTAGAACCACAGATCAGTGTCCTAGCTAAGGTTGTAGACATTGGAGTCCTGCAACCACCCCTGCCTCTACCTCAGGTGAGACTTCATCTACTTCGCAGGTGTTTCTAAAAGGGCCGATAGTTAGGGTTTTGTTGGTGCGTTGTTTTAGCATCGAACCCTGGGTCTGCCCCTGTGCCAACAAATGGTTCTATTGTCAGGACTGAAACTGTGATTGTTGGGAACTAAGGAAAAATAAGCTTTGTGCAAAGCCCTGACCTGAAATTGTGAGAGCTCTGTGCATAGATTTGTCGCTCTAGTGCGCAGTATTCTACTTGATTTGTGAAGCTTTGTGCTAAAGAAAGAAATCTGATCTGAAGAAAAGAGGTAAGATATTAACGCTTTGTGCTATGATAAAGGTAAGAATAGTGAAAAGTTTTAATATCTCGAAGCTTTGTGCTCTGTTGAAGATAAGATTAGTGGAAATTTTTGTTTCTAAAACATGGATCTAGGTATGTTTGATAAGATTTATCCTAGCTTGAAAACTAGGGCACTGATAGAAGAAAGAAGATTTTATATGAGTAGATCTGATAAGAATAGTGAAAGATATGTTATACCTATGCATAGAGATAATGTTTGGACTAACAAATGGATGCAGGATCCTAGAAAGAATTTTTTGCAGGTTAGCTACCATGATCCTACTGCGCAATACAGGAAAGGTTGGGGATCATTTAAGAGAAAGAGAGGATTAACCCTTTGTTACAGTTGCAGAAGACCGGGACATCTGGCTAAGGAATGCCCTGGTAGAAGACCTAGTTGCCTCTGTTGCAAATCTATGGACCATGAAGTATTGGATTTCCCTAGAATGATTGCTAAGGTTGAAAGGATGAATATGAGACAAGAAGACCACGAGAAAGATCTAGAAACTGAGATTATGACAGAACCCTAGAAATAATTAGAAAAATTATTGCTACAGATGAAAGAAACCTTGAATGACCACTGACATATCAACTTACCAGAGATCTTCAAAGAAAAAAGAATGCATTGAAGTAAGAACAGGAAACACGGGTGAATATCATGACCGAAAGAACTTCAAAAATTCTAGGAAAGCCTACTATGATTCCTCCATTGGGAGGAATAGGATTATTTAGAGGAAAGTTGATAACCCTATGTTGAAGACTTACCAGGATATCTATGAGTGCTCATGGAATTTTGACAGAGGAAGAATTTGAAGTTGTTAAATTTATTGAGAACAATGCTCCATTTTCTATGATATTAGGAAAACTATGGATTGAAAAAGATTAGGCCAGAGGGAAATAAGAAGAAGTCTTAGAACAAAAGAAGAAAGAGTTGAAAGATTTCATGACTAGGAGGATTGCACACTTGATTGAAGAATAGGAGAACTAGGCGAAGCTATTTCAAACTAGAGATTTGGATGTCGAAGTTGGAAGAACATTAGAAGACCCACAAAATACTGAAGTACCTATTCCAGGTACAGATGAAGTATTACCCTTGATTTCTAGGAAGGTACCTCAACATCGTGAAGTTACTCTGCTGAAAGAAGATAAGAATTAGAATGGAAAAAGGAATTTTGAGACGAAGCTCACTAGAAAGAAGGCTAGAAAACTAAGAAAGAAGAGAGCTAAGATTGATAAGTTACAGAAGGTTCCCGAGGGAACTTCGTAGAAGGAAAATTTGCAAAATTGGAGCTTCAATGGAATATCAAAATACCGTGACATGGCACTTCTCCATGGCGAAGAAATATAGTCGTTGGAACAGTATAACCGTTCGATCGACGGCCCAAACAGGTAGAAAGGAATTTATGGTCAGAATTTTTTCCACCAGACCATTGGGACCACACCAAAACAAACAGAACTGAGTTAATGAAGGCTTCTTGCCCATTGCAAGAGATTCGTTGCCCAGTTATCTATTTATCCTGTCATGCCATGCAACGAGAACACTTTTTCCAATCATGACTATCAGAGCTTGCAGCATAGTTTATTTTGCACAGTGACCACCGCATTAGTGCCATCTATCCCATTGCATTGAACAATTACTCTTCGAACTCAATACATTCAACCATGAGCATGCATGTCGGACGAGCTTAGCGCTACAGAGAAAATTTTCGAAGAAGTTCTTATTGACCTAATGACTAAAAGAGTAATGTCTGAAAGAGCGATGTCTGCAAGTATTCAAGTGTCATTGAAAAGAGGACTACAAGCCTCTCCGTTGACTGCTCATGGAGTTGGATCATCCCGACCATCGACAGAAAAGATAACCAAACACAGAGATGACCTAGCCAATGTGAAGTTTATCCTGACCATATTTCTGGATTACATCCCACCTTTGGCCGAGGAAGTGAGTAGAGATAGTGTGCCAAGAGAATTCGAGTACACCATGGTTACTACGTACCTCCCAAAGAGGATATGCATGGTTCGAGCACAGTAGGATAAGATCGCAGCGTTGAAGTTCAATGACTTCAATCTCGGAGATTGAAAAAACTACAGTATGCATGCCCCAGATAAATACCTGACTAGGATGAAGGGGAAGAAATCAAATATAATCCCTCAGCCATGGATGATGAACCTCATGTAGTCCACTTTGTTAAACATCATGAAAATCCCACACTTCAGAAGGCACCAGGAAGTCAATGCATGTGTCAAGTTATTACTTTCATGTTACCATGGAGGCTACGTATGGCTAGACCATCGTATCACAGTCAACCCGACATTGATCCATAGGATCACAGGCTTGAGTATGCAAGGACCCGATCCATAGGAGTTCTATCTAGGAAAAGCCACAGATCATGCACTAGCACAGAAAATCAAGGATACATATGGCAATGTTGAAAAGGGAACATGAGGCTACAAGGTAGCCTCCATCCATAATGGCACAGTGCGCCTCGCCTATCAATTAATTGCAGGAAAGTTAGTAAGGAATAACAGACCTACGCAGGTCACAGGATTTGTTGTTGACCTCATGGGAAAGTGCCTAGAAGGTTTATAGATGAACTAGGTGAAGTACCTGGTGAATCAGCTGGAGCAAGACTGCCGTGAAGCACAGGAGCAGGGCTACGAGTGAGTTGCTTGCTGCGAAGTTCACTACCCTTTGGTACTCGAGTGATATGAACAAATAGTGGCAGTCGAACGTTGTCTTTCATAACTAATACCTTCAGCTGAAGAGAGACATAGAAGCAGAACCTCGCATGACTCTAAACACCTTATAGAGATTCCAACCTCTGATGAAGTTCTACGCAGATCTGCACTTCATATACCTTATAGCATGAGTCGATGAACATAAGGAGAAGCGACAGTCATACTACAAGCTCACGGAAGAGGATCTTGAGGAGATCACTAAGGACTGGTCGGCAGACCTCCTTATTCCATCAGACCCTGCAGATATGTTCGACCCTGATAGCCCAGAAACCGCACATGATACATTCAGACCCAGCAAAACGAAGAAGACTGAAGAGGTCCAAGACCTAAGCAGTGCCTCAAGAAATATTTCTTCAGTATCACCTAACCGAGAGGCGGAAGAAATAAATGGCACATGAGTTGAATATAAGCAAGGTGAAGTAACACCGTCGAGAGATGAGACTGATCCCCTGAAGAAGAGGAAGGTTTCTCCTCCAAAACCTTCTTCCCGAAAGAAATCGAGAGCCACCATGACCAAGATGAATACCATGCTTACTACTGATGACTTTGACTTCATCATAGCAGCCCTCAACGACGCTTCGTTGGAAATCATGGAGAAATAAGAAGCTAAGAAGGAGGAAATGTATGACAGACTTAAGGTTGAGTTCTCAGGGGTACAACAGACCCTTCAGTCCAGCCACGTAGTTTCCATTGTGCCCCTGCTATAAAGAGAACCAGAGTTGGGGGATGAGCCATCCCAAATCCGTTGATTAGCTGATGTGGTCGAATCTCATCTTCATCGTGCACAAGAAGAAGCAGAACAAGATACCCAGACCTTGAAGCAAGTACAAGGTGACAATGTAGAACAACGCAGAATTGTAGAACAGGAGAAGGTTGCTCTCCATGCCAAGTTTGAAGTGGAGAAAGCACAGATACAGCAAGAGAAAGAACAATTGCTTGCAGAGCATCTCAAAGTAAAAGAAGCAGTACAGATCCCTCTACTCTGTGACAGGTTTAGAGCTACAAGTTGAAGACTGAGTCACACATCAATTAGAGCATCTTGCAAAAGTTGTCCAGCAGCTAAAGCAACGAATAATACATTTAGAGATCTGCATTGTACTTGACACCCTGCAGGATGTAAGGGACCAAAGAGAAGCAACTTCTCGAAGTGGAGTTGAAAGAATAAAAGTCCTTTCCTTGGTATGCAAGCAACTGAGTGATCGTAGTGTCCAAACATATGAACAACTCACTGAGGATCCAGAATTGAAGGCACTAGACTCACAGCTCCAAGAAGTGGAGTATCAAGCAGAGAAAATATAGGCGCAGTTGAAGCCCTTGTCAGCTGTGGAAATAATGAAGTGATCCCAAGAGAAGCACATTGTCCAGCAGTAGGTCCATACTATTTAGAGTAGAGTTATGGAAGTAACTCAAAGGCTCCAACCTGTACAGGACGAGGCTTACCAACTGTTCACAGAAATCAAAGGTCGAGGAGCGGAACTGGAGCAAGTTGTCACTGCAGTTTAAAAGCACCTCGAAGGACCTGTCAACGAAACATTCATACAAGAGTTCACTGAACAAAAGGTCGTAGCACAACAACAATTCGAAGCAGCTCAAGCCAAGATCGAGGCTTTTGAAGTAGAACTAGTCAGATCAGAGTGACTCGGGATGAGTCATAGGTGAGTGTTGGGGGCATGTTGGCCCTTGACCAAGTTTTGAGGATTCTTGGTCATGTTTGACCTAATTTTGGGACTTCGACAGGCTATCGAAGGTGAAGCGCAAGACAAAGCAGATATCGTGGGATCTTGGCCCCTTTTAGGGCCCTTTCTTGGATTTGGGATTATGTAACGGGTATGGGGATATCGTCCCATGGGTTTACCCATGTTTAGGCCTATTTTGTAAAGTATAAATAGATGTCTAGGCAATGTAAGAGGTAACAGTTGAAAATTCTGATAAGTACTAAGGAGAGCATATATGTGTGATATTGGGCTAAGTTATAAGTATGGATTCTAGATGCTTCGTGCATACAGTGTGATACTTGCAGAACTAAGTGCAAGTGGTTGTAACAAATTGTGGAAGGCTTTATGTTGTAACACAAGGAAGGAGGATCTAGCAAGGTGTGCAGATCTCATGTCCTCTGTGGAGTGGAACTTGGATGCTCTATGCTTGTAAGAAGATTGACCCAAGATAACAAAGAAGAGAAGAGTTGGTGGACATAGCCCTAGGGTGGGGGTGAACCACGTACATGTTGCGTTGCTTTTCTCTATGTGATGTGTTGATGTGTTTAAGTGTTTATTGCTTAGTTCTTTAACCTGGATGAATGATAGATAGATATGTTAATGCTATGTGCTTAATAATATGGATGGATGTTAGATTTGACTTATATACATGTGCTTAGTGCTTGAATCTGCTAAATCTGATTTGTTCCTTCGTGCTAAGTGTTGCTAGATGCCAGATCTGGTTGACCATTGCGTTGTACTGTGATTAGGGTTTAACTGCGACATAACTAAGAACTGAATATTGATAAATATAAATGTTGAGTGCTTTGTTAAATGATTAGAACCACATATCAGTGTCCCGGCTAAGGTTGCAGACATTGGATTCCTGCAACCACCCCTGCCTCTACCTCGGGTGAGACTTCATCTACTTTGTAGGTGTTGTCAAAAGGGTCGGTAGTTAGGGTTTTTTTGGTGTGTTGTTGTAGCATTGAACCTTGGTTCTACCCCTATGCCAACAAATGTCTTGATTCTAACGTTTTCCCTTCTTTTAGATGCATCAACCAGCATAAGAGAAGATTTGATCTCATCCTCATTCTCATGCGGGCCAACAAATCCATTTTATGCATCGATATCCACTTCATCGGGTCTGAACTTGGTAAGGGGCCTCTTGACAACCATATACCCAAATTACAGTAGAGTGCATGAACAACACCCAATCTCCCACTTTTTTTTCTGGATTTGGCTACAAATAAATTTTCATGTCCTCTAGGACTCTTGGCAGGTTGGTGTTGAAGATCAAGTTGTAAACTCTGGACATGATATTATTTATGAAAATGAACATTGTGCTTCTTTTGCATTCAGTTGAGATGAATGTTGCTTCAGGGAACTCTTTCTTGTTCATCTCCAGGAATATTTTCAGTAAGTACGTGTAATACCTGAAGTGCCTTAGTGATTGGAAGTTCACTAGCTGTTTGTGTACATTTTCAGCTATGAATTTATCAAAACTGATACGGACTAACTGACTAGACTCCAACTGGAAAAAGGTTACAGAAAACCTAACATGACCTCAACTACATATGTTTCATTATCTAAACCTAAAATCTGACTGAGTATGGAACAGGCCCACTGGATTTCAATAACCATGACGCTTACATTCATTGGCAAGGACAGACTATCAGAATAATGATCGGGTTTAATAATTATCTGCAAAAATAGGGTTTTGACCTCGGGGGGACATTCCCTATAAACTGTAACTAGATTTTCTTCCTCAAAGGGTTCAAACGTTGTAAAGGGAAACTCTAGTATGGTGAGGGCATATTGAATTGATCGGCTATCTACTTTGCACAAGACCTCTAACCCTAATTTATTTAAAACTACCTTCTCTTCCTGTGAGTATTGTTTTGCGCACCAACCTATGAATTTTGGGAAAGGGAATGTGACTTCGACGGTGTAATGGACTATGGAGGCTTGGATCACTTCAAGAAAGGGTATCTACCTACCTACATTATCTGACAAATTGGCTCTAGACACGGAGACGCGTGAGACAGTTATTTTGGTGTCGAATACATCAGAGACTTCGTCAATTAGGGATTCCTCTCTTGGCATGGGATATTGCTCTGATACAAACAAAATAACGAGATCCATGGTGATGATGAAAAATACCTGCGAATAAGTGGAAGACACGTGAATTTGGTGCATTGTTGAGATTAGGTTCGACTTGAGCAGTTGTGCCACTTTTAACGTTCAAATGATTTGAAAAAAAACATAAAATAATGTCAAGGGTCACCCCTTTATATATGCTTCTTGATATCATGGACGAGATAAAGTGGTTTGGGGTTGACTGATTTTTGCCCCAATATGCATCCGGTGGCACCACATGGTCCCAAGCTGAAACCACGATATTTGCATTAGTCTGCTTTCAAATAATTACCCTCTGCGCTAGTTCTTTGCCTGATATGGTCTCTGGTCGTTGATCTATGGTGCCTGAGATCTATGGCTCATCGGGTCCCATCAACTTTGTGTTTCTGCTAGATTTATCTTTCTTCTGCTAGATGTGGCCCCGTCCTCTATTTTATTGCGCCTCTACACCTGTTTATCCCCTTGCTAAGTTCTGAAACTTTCATTCATCAAATAATTGTTATGGTGAAAACATGGGCTCCAACTGGGGATGTTATCCTCCCTGCAAGGTAGCAAAGAATGGTAGACCGAGTGCCTAGCCATTTGGTTGTAATTTACTCCTGCAATTTGAATCTATCAACTTTTATCAAAAAATCAAAATCAACCCATCATAACCCAGGGCCTTCACTTCGGGCTTCAGTTATGTTTCTTTTATTTCAATTTTTTCATGCAAAAAATGAAAACGATTATGTACAATGAATGGAAAAGGTGATGATTGTCTTAAACGATATAATGCTTGAGGAACCTGCAATTCATAGGCCCTCCTCCAACGATGTCTCCATTACTTTCATGTAGCATATAGGCATTGTTTCCATGGTATTTTGCAATCTTGAATGGTCCCAGCCATACATGGTCGAATTTCCCATGATTTCCCTTATCTTCATTTCTGGCATCCCATCTCAATACCAAGTCTCTCGGTTTGAAATCATCCACCTTGGTATGCCTGTCGAAAGCCTTTTTTATCTTGTCTTGGTGCATCTAAGCATTGTTGAAAGCCTTTTCCCTGGTTTGTTGGACACTGATTAGTTCATCCTTTATTCTTCAAGTGGCATATGTTTCTACATCATGTTCCTATAAAAACATCATCACTGGCAACCCCAATGTAAAAGGAAAAATAGCCTTTGTGTCATAAACAATATGAAAAGGTGAGGTGGCGATAGATCTTTTTGGGGTGATTCTGTCAGCCCATAGTGCATGGGTGTTATAACCCTAAAATGCACCATACAGGTTTACCTGGCATCAGGCCAACTCATGCCTCTTCCTAGCCAAAGCCATGCTGAGTAATTCCTCAAAAAACCACTCAAAACAAGCAACCCGCGCCCTAACTTCTCACTGGGCGCGGGCAACCGCTTGTTGTCCCTTTACTGCACGCGGGTATCCGCGGGCTAGCCCAAAACAGCCCGCGAGTACCTAACAAAGCGAAAAATCAGGGAAGTTTCCGCCGAGACACAAGGATTTTTGTCAGTTAACTGAAACTCTCCGCCATGCATGGCCGAGAGTTCGACTAAAACCCTAGATCTTCCTAGCCTATAAAAGGAGGGGTAGGGGTACTAATCAAAGGAGAAAAATCATAGTAAAGGAACTCTGCCAAATTGCCAAGCCAGTTTTGTCCCAACCCTTTAGCTTTGCCTC
>JZKD02S1312533.1:1628585-1639721 GCA_000966675.3 Picea glauca
AGAAAGGGGTTTCAGATTCAGGTAGAAGGTCAAAAGTTAAGTCTTGAGGGTCATGATCTGCGTATAAGCTTAGAGCCCTAGCTTATTAGTCCGTAGGGTAGAATACCCCACAACAATGGGTGAGATTTTTGTGCCAAGCCTTTTTGTTATCTTGCAGCAATTTTTTTATAATTTTGGTCAAGATCTTGTTTGATGACTCAGCTAACCCATTGCCTTGAGTATAATAAGAGGTGGAATGGCCCAAATTTATGTTGTAGTCATTGCAAAATTTCTCCATATTTTTGGACTTAAACACTGTTACATTATCTGTGATGATTTTGGGTGGACATCCAAACCTAGACAACATATTGTCTTCCAAAAACTAGATGATAACAACATCGGTTGCCTGTCTTGTGGGAACTGCCTCAATCCACTTAGTGAAGTAATCCATTGTTATAGAATCCACTTGTGTTGAGTTGAGGATTGTGGATGTATTTCTCCTATAAAATCAAGGCCCCACTGTCTGAAAGGTGCTTCAACAGAGATGGGTTTCAAAGGAAGGGGTTGTAGTTTTCTGTTCCCATCAAAACTTTACCATTCATGGCATATTGAAACCTCTTTATATACATCAGAAAATATGCTAGGCCAATAGAACCCAACCCTCAAAATCTTATGCACAGTGGTTTTCCAATAATGGTGGCCTCCACAGTCACCCTTATGGAACTCTCTGGTGGTCTTCTCTGCTTCTTCTTCTTCTAGCAAAAATCTCAACAGAATTCCCCCTGGATCCTTACAGTATAGAGATTGATTGTTTAAATGTTCTGTTGAGGGAAATGCACAATGTTCCATATGTTGGGCACATAGGATATCATAAAACAATTGCAAATATAAGAATACAATACTTTTGTCCAGGAATGAAGAAAGAAGTAGATAATTACATAGCCAGATGTCTAGAGTGCCAGAAAGTGAATATTGAACATAGGCATCTAGATGATTTATTACAACCATTTCTCATTCCAGAATTCAAGTGGAAAGTGATTAGAATTTATTTATTACAAAGTTGCCCAGAAAAATGAAGCACCCCGATTTCATCATGGTGGTGGTGGATAAATTGACTAAGGAAACATGTTTTATTCCTTTTAAGACAACACACAAGGCAACAAATATTGCATAAATCTACATGAAATAATTTTTTCAGTTTACATGGAGTTTCTAAGGAAATAGTTTCAGACAGAGATACAAAGTTCACATCCAATTTTTGGAAAGGTTTTTTCAAAGGATTTGAGACAAAACTAAATCTCATAATGTTTGTGATGAATCAACCATCAAAGTGGGAAGATTATATCCACCTAGTGGAATTTGCTTACAATAATGGGTATTAGGCCTCATTGAAAATGAGTCTGTTTGAGGCATTGTATGGAAGGAAGTGTAACACACCAGTGATTTGGGATAATCTTGCAGAAAGGGTTGTTATTGGGCCATATTTTTTGAAGGAAATGGAAGAGAAAATGGAAAGAATCAAGCAAAATTTAAAGGCTTCTCAGGACAAACAAAATTTAAAGGATGCTCAAGACAAGCAAAAAAGTTATGCAAATAAAAAAATATTTCTTAGAGATTTCAAAGTGGGTGAACATGTGTTTTTAAAAGTGAAAGCGAAGAGAAGTTTTCTAATATTAGGTGTTGTGGTGGGAAATCCCCCTACAGACTAGCATTTAGGGTTATATTATGCATCCAGATAAGACCGAAAGAATCCTACTTTCTACCATCGTCCCAGACTTAATCCCCATTTGTTTTAAGCAAATACATGGTTAAACGAACATACCTTGTTCTGGATGTTCAATGTCGATCCTTCTTCACGCTTGACCGCTTGCTAGCAGCTATCCTCCCAAGACTGAACTGCGTACAAAACAAGAAACAAAATCTACATGCATTTGTTCTACAGATTTATGGGTTATAGATTCAAACATATATTCACTAAACTTATGAAGAACTCATATAGTGGGATGGGAAAAGCATTTATTTATTATTAACTTTAATGAATCAACTTACAATGTCGAGAGCGGCCACTTCTCTGCGAACCTAATCCTGGGCTCCTCTTCAAATGTCCTCCAACTTCTTTGCTTTGTATCTCTCTTTGCACAAGGATGGCTAAAGGGTTGGGACAATGGGAATGTGCAATTGGGTAGAGTTTCTTTACTCTTCTTCTCCTCTTCCAAATGGGACCCCTAACCCTTCTTTTATAGGCTAGAAGAAGCTAGGTATTTGGATGAACCCTCGGCCATGCATGGCCGGGAGTTTTAGTTAACTCACCCAAAGTTGTGTGTTCCGTAGGAAAATTTCCTTTTTTCATGCTTTTGTAGGTACACACAGGTTGTATTGGGGTAGCTAGCATGTACACGCATGCAGTAATGGAGTAGGGCATTTTGGCCCTTATAAAGAGGTTTTTTAAATTGTTGTTCAGCAGTGCTTTGGCAAAGAAGGGATCTGAGATGGCTTGATGCCAGGTAAGCATGTATGGTGCAAATTAGGGTTATAACAAATGCCCCCTAATGTGTGAGGTCAGAAGAGCATATGATGGCCGAAATACATTACCAATATTTACTGATGTGTCAAACAAGTGAGCCCAGGGACTAGGAACCGGAAGGCGTCCTCTGCAAAATAAAAAATGTCTCACCGAGGCGAGCATACCCATGCTCGGTATAGAATAGAATCATGGCTATGAATCAAATACATTGTAGATCCATGTCAAATAACTATATAAAGTGTAGCTACGAACAATACACAACAGAGCTACATCTCGAAATCAAAAAGATATACATATAAAGTATCCATCTTCTAGAAGCTGATATGGCCTGATGGCTGGAGATGAGGTCTTCAGAGCTCGAGAAACAACTTCAAAATCTTCAAAACTCGGGTAGGAGTGTAATATGAGTGTATGAATTCACTACCCAGAGGTCTTTGACAGCTCGTCGGTCATGGACTAGAGAATCTTGATGATCATATTGAAGGCTTCATTGATTTCGAACAAAGACTTGATTGGGCGTTCATGATGGTCGGGTATGAGGGCAAGAGACAAATTGCAGAGGGGTCGACTCAGGCTTGATAGAAACTTCCCTTGGACAACAGCATGACAAATGATGAGACTTAGGCAGCATGGCATTAATCATTAGTTTATGAAGCAGGAGGCAACGCAAACTCTCCATATGTTTGGAAGAATAACCAAACGGAGGAGGACACAATTCTATGTTGCAAGAACAGCTTCCTAAGGTCGTATTACATCCCATAGTTTGATGAACAAACGGTTAGATGTGCCTTATCCAAGGGCGACTCATTATGTTTCCAATAAAGAAAATACTTTTCCCTTCCTCTTTTTGGGGTATATTTGATTTTTTTGTCTTTTTCAATAATTTTGGAAAAATGAATAAAGGAATTTTACGTTACAATGGAGGAACGAGTGTTACAAACATACAAGTTCAAGGTGCAAGGACAAGACTGATGTTCAAAATAATGATACTCACGAAAAATCCTCTGGGGGGCTAGGGTGTTAAGACGTAGAAGAAAAGTGCTACAAGGATAGTGTATAAGGTATGCAAACGCGGTTAACAAAACACACAATGGTAACATCCTTCGATATAAGTTTAACGAGCCAGAGAAGGTAAGCTCGGTGGTTTTTCATATTTAGAGAGTCTGAAAAAACATAAAAGGAGATTCCATTGGGGTACCTTTTTCAAATATAGTCTAGTCGGTTCGAAAAAGGGGTAAACTAGCACTGACAAGACGTCTATTCAAAATCATTTTAACGAGTGTGATAAGGAAAAGATCACTCGGCCATTTTTTCATTTTTAAGGAGTCTGAAAAAATCTTAACTATGGACTCTGTCAGGAATGTTCTTCTGGACCAATTTAACGAGTGTGAAAGAATAAGGTCACTCAGCAATCTTTTCAATTTTAGGGAGTCTAAAAAGAGCTTAGCTATGGACTCCGAGGGGGTTACTTTTTCGTAAGTTTAGTCCTTCAGGCCCGAAAAAGGGGTAAAATTATACCTGAAGGTACTCTTCTAGAGAACTGAAGTTCCATAGAGTATACCTTTGTTCGTACAGTTGACCGTCCGGACCGAAAAAGGGGTAAACTACCACCGGACAGACGTGACTTCAAATTTCAGTTTAATGAGCGTGAAGGGCCACAAGATCTCTTGGAAATATTTTCATGTTTAGAGTGTCTGAAAAGGGCTTAAAAGAAGACCCGTAGAGGTTACTTTTCTCATTTAATATGGACGAGATCAAAAATCATAAATGTAGTCTCGTCGGATGTTGCTTTCGTATCTCAAAGCGAGCTTCAAAGTCAACAAAGTTAGCTCATGAACGACACTTTGTGGGTTGATGCTAGGTATCTCCTTAGGGGAGCAGTATGCTCCGTTGAAAACATTGTCTACAACACTAGGGGTTCTAGAGAGATTTATAGGTACTGTTTCAGTGATACTTTCCATATTACCCTCAGCATAAACAGCACGAGTAGCCAAAGGATTGATAAGACAAGATCTATCTCTAGTCATAGTCAAAGTGAATTCTCCGACTTCGATTCTGCTTAATGTTGGGAGGAAGTATGATTTGTGATGAAGATTGTCCCAGGGTTTATCCGGACTAGTCATTGCCTCAATTACAGCTTCATCAGAGAGCAAGACTAAGTCTAATGAATCGGTGTAAGTGAGAAAACCATGAGCCCAAATAGGCTCTAGAAGTGGATCGAACTCTTGTGCAGGAGTTGGATCAGTGTTGGTTGAAGCTTGCTGGACTAAAGAGTATGCTACTTCAGCTACAGACAAGGGCATGGACATGCCCAGGTGCCCTGTCCCATCCATCATGACCGATGAGGAAGGAAGTATCCACGGATCGTCGAAGTAAGTCATGCGGAACGACGAAACTTGAAAAATCTCAACCTTATGGTGATTGGATATAAACTTGATATCGCCTTGAGGGGGTGAGTAATCGAAGGTACCCATTAAATATGGGCACAAACAAACCCCTACGTTGACTACACCTAGTTTAGGATTATCAATCATCGGGACCATGGATGCCCCCAATGAAGGGTCAGCTCTGGAGAAAGACAATTGATCAATGGTCACTATCCAGCCCTCATGTGGGAACAACAAGACCTGAAGAACTGTAGCAACCACAACTTGCATGGCATAAGTCCAACTCCTTCCTAACAAGAGGTTATAGTCGAGGGGTGCATCGACTACCTCTACCTCGATGCACACGATCTTCCCTCCTAATTGCACGAGGAAAGAGGGAATGATTTCATGTGGTCGGAATGAACGACCGTCGAAAGCAATGAGGAGAGTAGGTGATGGAGACAAAATGGGTTGGCCAATGGCCTTCCAACATGCCAACGACATAACGTATGTCGAGGCTCCCTCATCAACCACCATGCGGAAGATATTCTGAGTAAAAGTTTTCGTGGGATAAGCCACTACTATCTGAAATGCTATGTGGTAAGGCAGACGAGGTTTTAGGTCGGTTGTATCTAGCATGATTGTACCCAGATTACAAGTCTCGGTTGATCCTAAAGCAGTTAACAAGGTTTTCCTCTAGGAAGGGCAGCTTTGGAGGACCTCCAAAGCAAACATCGCACAAGGGGTTTGTGATAAATCTTCCACCACAGAATAGTTCTGGGCGGCCCTTGCGTTGGGGTTGTGAGAAGCTTTTTTGAATGCACCTTTGGGGATGCATGTCATTGTTTCGACAACATCTTCTCCATATATAGAGGAAGAGATCGTAGTTCGACTTCTTTGCCCTTCTTAGAAGTTCTTGGTTTACTATAGTCATGCACTCTAGTCAATATAAAAGCATCACCCTTCACCATATATACATTCGTGGATGCGGGGTTGTTCAAAGACGGAGAGGGTCCTTGGCTGCCCCCTTCCGTGCTTGCAGAGGCTTGGTTTAGATTTTTCCCATGTTGAAATGGATTGGTTAACACAGCAGGTTGTTGCTGCATCACAAACTTTTGGGCTTCTGCAAGCCGAGGACAAAGATGGCTCGGGTGGTCTTCCGTGCATAAGTTGCATGGATGCCTTGCCTTTCGTTTCTCAGTTTTGTCCCCGCTAGAATTATCGGTAGGTTTTGTATCCCCCTTACCCTTCTTTCATTGTTTTTTCTTTCCTTCAGGATGCTAGGTGGCCTCTGGATTAGTCAATTGCACTGTGTGTACATCCGACGTTTTGGTAGGGGGAGCAGCCAAAGTAGTAGTTTGGTCGGCCACTATGTGTTTTATAGACAACTGCTGCAACTACTTCGTCAATTGCTCAGCAGGCTTTGTTTGTGCTGAACCAACAATACCATTGACATGTGGTCCCACTCTCTGTCTGGTGTTATCAAGTATTGAGCGTGGCGCATCTAGCAAGATCTTGTATAATAAACCAGACTGAGAATAGATTAGCTCAAGTTGTTGAGCTCTCATAATGGCATCTTCTTCAGAAAATACTCTCGATGTCGCAACATCTTTGGACAACTGTGGGACCAAAGACTTAAGAAACCACTCGAGTAGGAATGCTAGTGGGACTGGTACCTTAATTAAACTCTTTTGGCATCTCCATTCTCGAATGTGATCAGAGATATGGTCCTCTTTTGTTTGTGATAAACTGGCTAGCAATTTGGTGCCAGCGTTGTATCTCACAGGTAACTGGAAATGGTTTAGGAAAGCCATCGCTAGTTTGTCAAAGGAAGAGTATCTTGAGTGATTGAGCTCAATGTACCATTTTTCTACACTCCTAATGAGAGTACGTTGAAACAATTGCAACTGTATGGAGTCTTCTTTCAACGAGTTAGATGAGCACCAAAGATGGAAGGTTGTCACATGATCTCCTGGATCTTCGTTAGGCTTGGCTTCAAACTTTGGGATGTCCGAAGGAAACTTCGTTGGCACAGGAGGCCAATGCAGATCGTGACAGATAGGTTCATTCAACAACCTTGTCAAGTTTGGAAAATGCAAGGTTGTCAGGAAGGGTAGTTTGGGTTGTTGGTGATAACCTGGGAAAAAGGGGCCTGGAGTTTGGCTGGCACCAGGTTGCCGGGAAAAGTTCGGCTGCTGGCCTGGGTTCTGGTAAAAACCATGGCCATCGCCAGCATATGGATTTTTCATGTGAGGAGACATCATCGACTGATTTCCAAAATAGGACATAGATGGTTGGGCATGCATTACATTCGAAGGACTTTGGGAAGGATTTCCCCTTGTCAGTCCCATGGGGATAGGCATAGTGCTTTGTCCAGGGTTCCATTGATTGTGAAAAGAATTACCCCAGATCGACATTCCTAATGAGGAAACGGATTCCTACCAAGAAATCCAAGGCCCTGATGTGGAAGAAGTTCTTGGGTGTGCCCCCTATGCAGGAATAGTACCCTACATAGGAATAGGTTGTCCGAAACCGGGCTTGCCCCAGTTGGGAAAGTAGTCGATGAGAAGGCATTATTACCAAACGCACTAAACAAATAAAACGGTGTCGAACCTACCGACATATTATGCAAAGGTGGTCCTTGATCCCCCACTCCAAGTAAACTATGGTGTGCAGGTGGCCCGGCGGATTGTTGATGTGTGCCACCGAGTGAAGGGGACGAAGGAGGTATATGACCTCCCCTATAAGGGAAAGCATTAAAAAGAGCAGGAGTGACCCCCATGTGTCCTTGTAGAGGAGTGTTAGAGCTCTCTTCCCCCAAACCTGAAGTCTGTGAAGTGGAGTAGGAAAGTACAGGACTTGTACCTGAACTAGGCATCCCGTATGAGAACAGAGGGCCTATCGCACTTGGTGTGAAAGGGGTTGTGGCCACCGCCAGAGACGGGATCGAACCACTGTGCGAGGTAGAGGCGGTCGAGACCATGGTGGCTCAGACCAGTGACGGTGGTTTAGGAGGTGGAAACTCTCATGTGGTGATAATCGTAGTGGGAATTGAAGAATTCCCAGAAGGAGTAACAGCATTTGTTTCCATTGCTGCATGTGACATTGTCTGGCACTCGTAAGGGTGAATCGGTATGATGATGGGTGTTGAAATATCAGTGATGGAGGTTTTAGGTGGACCAATAGCTTGTTCTTTAAAGTCTAAGACAGTTGATTCCTCCAGATGTTGGTCAGGCACAACTTCGTGTGACTCGGTCGCTTCAAAATACCCTTGTTGGTCTAGCTTTTGCCTTAGTGGTGGCGAGGATGGCTCTAGTGTAACCGGTGATAGGCCTCGAAGCCTTCATGACTGGCGGATCTCATGATCCTCCACTGTGTGAGAATATCAAAGACACACTAAGGTAGTCTAACCATTCGAAAACAACACACACTAAAAAATTCCCTATAAGATAAGACAGGAAAACACTAAATTAACTGGAAGAACAGTTACAACAACCAACACTAGAGAAACTTACCAGTGCAAGTGCAACTCGAAAATGGAAGCACCCTCCAGGTATAATCTACAAATCATGGCCTGATGTATGTCCTAGGTACCGTGGTATACCCCCGCAGTCACCTGTGTATGTCCCTAAAAAACATAGGCAACTAGGTTGCCAACACGCGAACAGTCACCAGGCAGGTACAGTCGAAATTCAGGTAGACCACAATGAGCAGGGTATCGAGCCCAAAACCTATCAAGGGTATTGAAAGAAAATGGTTCAGAATAAAACTGAGAACCTCAAATGGATTCAAGACCCATGAAGCCCCGTGGAAAATGCAATCGACGGAATCCCAAAACAAGCCCTCTATATGTGTTCTCCACTATGATTGGTCCAGCTTTGGAGGGGTTATCTCTGCTACCTTTCTGCACGCGACCTTGTGTTTATCCCCTGTGTGCGAGGGGGGTCCCAGATAACTTTCACTATACTAGACTTGGACACTCCCTAAATCAGACTCCAATGTTTGACTTTAATGGCCTTGAAGAGTTTCCTCTCCAACCTAATCCAAGGCCCTAATCCTAAACTAGTTGGTTAACCCTACAAACATAAAAGTCTAATGAATTTTAGATTTAGCGTTAATTTTATGGGTTGTCTTATGTCAAAGGGTATGAAAGTGAAACTGGTGATGTTTGAAAGATGAAAGTAAAAATGAACAGAAAGATGGAAACAAAAACCTTTACTGAACGCAAATTTTCAACAACTTTTCAAAAAAAAAAAAAAAAATTAAGAATTTTCTAAGATATTTTGAACATCAAACTTAAAGAAGGATTTCACTCGACTACGAGCTACTTATGATCTAAGTAAACTATCAAGAACTTAAGAAAGCAAATACTTTTCCCTGGTTACTAATGCAAAACAACACTTTTCAACCAAACAAAGAAATGGAAGATTTTTTTTTTTTTATTTGAATGCTCAAAAAGGAAAAAGGAAAAAAGTCAACAAGTAAAAAACCAAGAAAAACTTCTGGCCTAATCATAGATCACAAAGAATCACTTCAATAAATCACACACTAGCAACTTAAAAAATGACTCTCACACTTGTCTAAAAACCCTAAAGAAAATTTTGATGAAAACTTTTTATATGAAAAAAGAAAGCTATGGCTGAGATCAAACCTAAGCTACTGACTGCTAGGATAGAGATTCAAAAACCTGAGAGGTATCACTCTTGTCAAGGGAAAGGATGACTGCCTCACCCTCAAAAAAAACTATCATGCACAAGCACACCCCTGACAATTCAACAGCAAGCGTGTGCATGCGAGATGTGTAAAGCCAGAGGGTGTGTACACGCATGTTGGCCTTATACAGGCTAGGTGTATCTCTAAAACTTTGAAACAAATAAAAACAGACAATCCAAACCAGGAAGAGACCATTGATATTGAGAACCAGGATCTCTTGAAGGCTTAGACACTTTCTTTAACAGAAAAAAGAAAACAATGTAAGGAAAAAATTCGTAAAACAAACCAATCTAAGATTAACCCTAAGCTATAGACTGCAAACAACCAATACTAGAAAGAGTTCCAGAAAACCTCTGAGAATGACTAATTCTGATAGGGAAGAGGATGACTGCCTCACAATTTTTTTGGAATCATACACGCTACTGTTACTTCTTCATCTAGCGTGTACATGCGGGCTGTAAGAAAGTAGGGCACAAGTACGTGCGTGCAGACCTGATGCAGGCCACTTCTACCTCTGTGGGTCTTGAAAAAACATAGTCAAGCAAAGAACAGAGATCACTGGTATGAAAGACCAGAATGTCTGTTAGCTCAGACTTTGCAGAAACTTCAAAAAATAGGAAAGAAAACCAGTCTTTTAAAAATACCCAAAAATATTCCCAGGAACCCTAGAGACCTCCCCAGTATGGTCGCCAATTCTGTTGTGGTGGGAAATCCCCCTACGGACTAGCATTTAGGGTTATATTATGCACGCAGATAAGACCGAAAGAATCCTACTTTATACCATCGTCCCAGACTTAATCCCCATTTCTTTTAAGAAAATACATGGTTAAATGAACATACCTTGTTCTGGATGTTCGATGTCGATCCTTCTTCACACTTGATCACTTACTAGTAGCTATCCTCCGAAGACTGAACTGTGTACAAAACAAGCAACAAACTCTACATGCATTTGTTCTACAGATTGATGGGTTAGAGATTCAAACATATATTCACTAAACTTATGAAGAACTCATATAGTGGGACGGGAAAATCATTTCTTTATTATTAACTTTAATGAATCAACTTACAATGTTGAGACCGGCCACTGCTCTGCGAACTTGGTCCTAGGCTCCTCTTCAAATGTCCTCCAACTTCTTTGCTTTGTATCTCTCTTTGCACAAGGATGTCTAAAGGGTTGGGACAATGGGAATGTGCAATTGGGTAGAGTTTCTTTACTCTTCTTCTCCTCTTCCAAATGGGACCCCTAACCCTTCTTTTATAGGCTAGAAGAAGCTAGGTATTTGGATGAACCCTCGGCCATGCATGGTCGGGAGTTTCAGTGAACTCACCCAAAGTTGTGTGTTTCGTCGGCAACTTTCATTTTTTCATGCTTTTGTAGGTACACGCGAGTTGTTTTGGGGCAGCTAGCGTGTACACATGTGCAGTAATGGAGTAGGGAGCATGGTGTTAGAAAAACAGGACCGCGGAGCAATAAAATAAAACAAATGCAGAAACAAAACACAGAAGACACACAATACAAGAGAGACACAGATTTACGTGGTTCACCCAGTGTGG
>JZKD02S1312533.1:1660258-1714386 GCA_000966675.3 Picea glauca
ATTAGGAGGTTTCCCAAAGTTGGCAGCAAGATATTGTGGACCTTTTGAAATATTAGAAAATATAGGACTAGTTTCTTACCTACTAGCATTTTTTGCATCCATGAGAGTGCATAATGTATTGCATTTGTCATTATTAAGGAAACATGTTCCTGACCCTAACCACATAATTGATTGAGTTGTGATCTAGATGGAGTACAATGGGGATTTATAAGTGGAACCGATACACATCCTAGACTAGAAAGTCAAAGTGCTCAGGGAAAAAACCATTGGGATGATAATTTTCAATGGAACTATTACAGTCCTGAATATGCTACATGGGAGCATGAAGAAAACATGTGGAGAGAATACCCTCATTTTTTTGTCGATTTTGAAGAAAACAAAAGGCAAGACTCCATTTTGAGCAGCTAGAGTTCCATAACCATGTCGTAGAGTCCTATCCAACCTACACTGGGGGACCTGATAAAAGCATGGCATGTTCCTTGGGTTGGCCATAATAAATGACGGGTACATTCCTTGGCATAGCCTTGTGTTGATGGGTCTAGAATTTTCTCAACAACAGTAATGGGTTACCTCTAGTAAGAAGTCTCAATTAGACCTCTCACCATTTGAAATATGGAACCCATCCAGATTCTTTCCCAACAACCATTGTTGGTATGGTTTTACCAGTTGCGGCCCAGTCCACCGATGAGGTTGAATGATGGATGGTTATGCAAAAGGAAGATGTAGATGAAGACTATGTAAATGCAGGTATCTAAACTACTTCTAATCTACCCTATTCTAGCTAGGAGTGAATTAACGTAAGTGAATGAGCTGTGACATGAAACTAACTCTACCAATAGCTTCACCTAGATAGTTGAAATGAAGAAATAAAGTCAGATAACACATGAAAATGAATGTATGTCTAGAATATTCTAAGTCATTATATCACATACATTGGTAGCTCATTTTCTCAAGACATGTAACATAAGAAAGAGTAACAAAACTGCAAGACAACATATATTGTGTCAGAATAGTCCATAAGCAAACATGCTCTTACAACCCATGTGAACATAAAAAAAATTACTTGAAATAGTTCACAGCAAAACAATAATACATGCGAGTCCTTTTCTCTGTCAAAAGTTGGCCCTGGGGGCTTCTTCGTATTAAGAGTTTAAGAAATAATACATGAAAACTCTAGGGAAATATCTCCAATTTCAATTGACATTGTATTCCAAAAATACTTCAAAAGTGTACATTGTTTTAAGAGCCACAATCCCTTTCTTTGAGAACAATTTTAGTATTTAATGAGGTTCAATGTGACCCTTGGCCTTCAGCCTTTCCCCATGACCTTTCATCTCCCAACGTTCATCTTATTCCCTTCGTGATGATGGGAAACAAAGATAGTGATTATGTTTCAAATTTGTCTTCTAGTGTTGGTGTGTCATCATGAATCTTTGGTTGTAGTATGCCTCTCTTCCACCGTGATGTTTGGTTTGGACGTGGGAACATCATCATTATCCAAATTTGACAGTTGTTATTCATGTGGATCAGATCCCTTCTGTTAGCACTCTATAAATTTTGTCTGGTTGATAGAAAAATGATAGAGGTAACTGTTTAAACTAGCTTTAGAGCTTGGCACTAGCCTGCTCATCTCAAAGAGGGCTCTCTCATGTCACTTGATATTTCTTTGGCAATCAATGGCTAGGTTTAGTTTGTTTTGGGGGTTTTTTATAAATTTCTTGGCGAGGAAGGGGAGGGACACTCAGGGATATGGAGTCGAAATTCTGAAAGTGAATGAAAACAATGACTGGCCGGTAGAACTCTCCAAAGGATAAAGGCTAAATGAGGCAATGAATCTGAGTTGTAAATTCGTATTTAAGCAAAGTGTAGGAAGAAGGAGAAAACAAGTAACTACATCAAAGAATTACTGAAATGAATTCTGAATTAGTTAAGAAGAAAATTACACAGTTTAAATTGCTTAAGCCGAGAGCATCACGAGATGAATTATGAGCTTTTAACTATCCAATTCAAATAGAAGAAAATGCAAATGGAATAAAAGAACACGGGAAATACATACAATGAGGGGAGACAAAACGTATATCACCACCATTAGAATCTTTTCATAGAGACTTCAAAAGATTCTGCATATGTATTCAATTCAGTTCTAGAAATTTACAATAGAGTTCAGAATAACTAAGAAGGTTCCCTTGCACTTCTTCCAACATTAATTCATTTGGAACCTCTAGCATTTATACAATTCGAGTTCCTTTCAATTAGAAACCGATTACAATATCTAAACTGAAATGTTTCATCTTCTAAAACTGACTATAATAATTACATTCAATAGTTTCGGTATGGGAACCGATTACAATGATTAATCAAACAAAAAACATTTCATGCATATGCAGTCGATTCCTCTAACTCTTCGGCTTCTGTCTTCTCCATTTGTCTTGTTTGGTCCTCTCCTGAATCCACCATCCTAGTGACACTTTGAAGCTATTTGTTGGTTCTTGGAAAATTGCATTTTGTCTTTCCTATCCGCACTATCTCTTTCCACTATAAGTCAGAAGGGATCTCATAATCCATCATTTCCTTTATTAGAATCTCCAGGTCAATGCAAGTGGCATAATTCATGGTCGGAATCCCAATCTTTATTGTCTTGAACTGATTTAAGACCTCAAAATATGTGGTCAAATATTCCACCATATTTGGTCCTTTCAAACTTTCCTCGAGGCCTTCGAACTTGGAGTTATCCATTCTGCATTGGGAGAGGTGAGATTTGTATTCCTCCTGATCATATAATTTCCCTTTGCCATCCCAAAATGGTGGGAGGCCTTTGATGAATATATCTTCAAACATATCCTTGAATTCTTGTATACTTTGCTCCATCTGTATGGCTTTGGTTTGAACTGACTTGAGCAAGTTATGCTTAGCAATGATCCTCCTGGCCCAAATGATCAATGTAGTTTTGTCCTTGACCCCAATGGTCTGAAGTTCAGCAGTGGGAATGGAATTTAGCATATTTATAGCATTCTAGGCCCACTCTGAAAGTTTATTTTCCAGTGTCTCATTCACAACAGTGCACCTGCTTCTGGCTATGATGGCCATGTTATCTTTGTCATTTATGAAATTTAGGTACACCCTGAACTTGGAAGCTTCAGCAAAAATGGAGTCCTAGATTACATGTTTGTCTCCTTGCAAAATTCCTTTACCTTTCAACCTTGTCTTCAACTTGTCTACTCTTTCCTGTAAATCTTGATTTTCTTTCTGGAACTGGGCCATCTTCTCATCCTTTATTTTCATTTCTTGTTGTAGCTTTTCTATAAATCCCTTAAGGATTTTGATTTCTCCTACCTTCAAGATAACTTGTGACATAGCTTTGACAAGTCCTTCAGTGTTTGACCCAATTTATGTAGTACAAGGTACAGCCACAGCCGTGCTTGATACTTCTACCTGTCCTTGTGACCAGTCCACCTTTTGTTTCTCTAGATGCAATACTTTGGCCTTGTGATTCAATGCTTCATGTCGAAATGTCTCTTTCTCTTATTCTAGAGAAACTAGATCTGTTGTTTGCGGATGCTCTGTGGCAAACATCTTCAATTTTTTCTTCATGTTTTGAATCATCTTGTCTTTCTCTTCTAAGGAATTTTTCACTCCCTGATGTCCTTCAGATTTTAATCTCTTGACTTGAGTCTTCCAAGTTCTGTTGGAAGCTTTCTCTTGCCTCAGTTGTCCCTCCAACTTAAGTGCATGATTTTTCAGCCTTGAAATCTTCAAGCTCATACCTAATTATTATGAATACAGCATGTCACTAGTGTTTCTATGGAATTTCACTTTGTTTGGTGCACTGATATTTTCATAATGCAACTTAACCTCGGACACTTTATCCTCATTAGCAACTGCTATGTTGAGTGTCTTCTTCTCTATATCCCTGATTGTGAACAGAGAAAACTTGTGCTGAGAAATATTTTCTACCTCAGGTATCAACTCTCTTTTTTCACTCATGGCCAAGCTTCCTTTCACAGCATATTGCTTTGCTAAATCTTCTTTAGATTGATAGATTGCTCCAGGTGCTCTATCAAAAATGTGTTTTTTACTGCTGAAATCTCTTGAGCTGCTTTCACTTTGGGGCATGCTTCTTTTACCAGCATCTTCCTTGATAGTGACACTTGATGGGTGTTGTATATGCACTAAAAACCCTCAATTAAATTGTCAACCCGGGGTAAGTAAACTTAGAGTTGTAGAAAAATATATGCCAAAGGTAGAAGGGTCGGTAGGAGTATAGTCTAACTAAGGAAGGTAGCTATCTAAGGATAATCTACTCAAGAAAATATATCTAATGAGAAAACCCTACTAAGCAATTTGAAACTATGCAACCTAAGTATTTTGGCCAAGGATCGATGGATAGTTCTAAGAAAGCAAGTAAAAACCCTATGTAAAGAAAACTAATTCAATAGTAAGCAATAAGCAACTATTTAAGCATAACAATAAGAAAATAACCAAAGCAAACTATTTTAACTTTCCAACCTACATTCAATGAGAAACTATCCTATGAAAGAAAATAAATAAGCAAGTAAGCAAAAGCACCTATCTAACCTATTAAAGAAAATAGACAAGCAAGCAAAGACACCTAACTAACCTACTAAAGCAAAAGACAAGTAAACAAAGGCACCTAACTAACTTACTAAATCAAAAGACAAGTAAGCAAAGGCAACTAACTACTGCAAGCAATCAAAGTAAAACTTCTCATTGAACAACTATCTAGCCTAAGAGGCAAGTGGACTAAAAGCTTAATGCAAAACTATATCTAATGCGTGAAAGGAAATCTAAGAGGCAACTAGACTAAATGCTCAATGCAATGCATGAAAGGAAATCTATTCTATTGAAAGCAAGAAAGACTAACAACTAACTCTTAATCTATGACAAGAAAACTACTATCTAATCTATCAAAGCAAAGTCTATCTATCCTACAGTAGAAAATAAGACTATTTTCTAAACTATGAAAGCAAGAAACTATATCTATGAAAGCAGGAAAACTATTCTTTTAAGAAATAAATTTGTAATTTAATTCTAGGAAAGAAATTACATAAATGAAAACTATGCTATATCTACTCTAGCAATTCAAACTGCAATAAAGAAATGACTAAAAATAGAAATTAAATCATGACATTTAAAAAGTAAACTAACAACTACATTAATCAACAACTAAGTAAGCAAGATCTATCTAAAACTGAAATAAGCAATCTATCATTAAAAACTGGAATTAACCCTATCCATCCATCAAATCCTTGTCAATTAAAACCCAAATTAAAACGCTATTCTATGCTATTCAAAACTCTGTTTTAAACTTGATTCTAAAATCTTAGATAAAACATAATTTAGTATTTAACTACACATAGGGTTAGTCTAGGAGTCTGCAGATCCATTCCTAACTACAATATTAATGCATGATAACACAATTCATCATACTAACCTGCAAAAGAGAGTCAAAGCAAATTAAATTATAACAGCAAACTAATTAACAAAATAGAAATGCATGTACAGGAAATAAAGAGAACAATTAATCTATGAAATACATAAACAAACACAAAGAACAGTTACCAGACTGTTGGTGGGCCCCCCAGCCAGTCGTGGTCACTCCCTAAAAGCACACCACGAGCTCAGCAAAAGGAATTCACCATTAAAACGCAGAAACACGGTTTTATGCAATTATGGCAATTGAAAAATGCAAAAACAGAGCCAAAATCATTTTTGGCTCTAACACGCGACTTCTTCTACTTCTTAACAATTATCTGGCCACCACGGTGGTATTTATAATGTTTACAGACCAAGTGATCGACCACAGGAGGTTCGAACCACTTCTAAAATTGGCAAATTTCATTAATGGTGCTCTAACTGTTGAAACAGAGCTAGCCAATAATCACCCACCATAACAACCCAAAATCCGGTTGTCAAGAGTTTAGTATCTAGAGGGGATAAGCATGAACAAAACCCATGTCTCTAATTCACCCCCATTGTCCGCCAATACCATAACCGACAAATCTCCCTCCGTTTTTGTGTAGGAAGAGGTGTTGGACGGAGTGTCGGATCGAGTGCCGGAACGAGTGCCGGAATGAGTGCCGGATCAAGTGCCGAAACTAGAAATGTAGTGCATTTTTTCCCTGTAACACTAGAAAAACGTGAATTAGCTCTGGGAAATCATAAAACATGATGAATTATACTTGATACAATCATTAAACATGAATTACACGTACCTTATGCCAATCATACCGTTTTATCATAAAATTCTTCAAAAAGCTCCTTTAAAAGATGAAAAACGCATATGTACATGTGGCAAAAGTGCATAATAACCATCAAAAAAGTGATCATATCTCGAGCCCAACACCACTCTCCACCATATTCATACTTACTTGCTCCTTAGGCTCTTCTTCATCTAGATCTACTATATGTGGGGATTGTGTGATCTTTATCTTCTTGGGAGCAGTTTGTTGACTACTCATGCCTATGGATTCTGAATTGCTTCTCTTGGTGTAGACAGTTACTTTGGGAACTTGGAGTATCAGCTTCTGAGGGGTCTTTTGTGTCTGATTTTTTTGTAGGTTTGGCCCCACTTGTTGTGTTTGAGCAGGCTGGAAGATGGCTTCCATATCAGCACAGGTTTCCAAATTTTCCAATTTGTCAAAACCTTCAACATACTCATGTTCATAAGGGCCTTGTTTTCTCATCAATCTTCTTTTAGATATTACTTGATGTGGATCATACCTTCTCCCTTGTAGTTTTGAAAATCCAAACTCCTTGAGTTTGGCCTGGATCTGAGATAAACAAGATCTAGTCTTCACAAGAAAGGGTCCTATGATGAAAGGAAATTTCAGGTTGGACACTTTGTGCATTTTCAGGAAATGTTTTGTCTCTGAGATGATTCTTTGTCTGATGAATTCCAGGGAAAAAACTTTGGGTGTCAAGAAAACAGGTAGAAGGTAAGGGGCCTCTTGACAACCATATACCCAAATTACAATAGAGTTCATGAACAACACCCAATCTCCCACTTTTTTTCTGGATTTGGTTGCAAATAAATTTTCATGTCCTCTAGGACTCTTGGTGGGATGGTGTTGAAGATCAAGATGTAAACTCTGGACATGATCTTATTTATGAAAATGAGCATTGTGATTCTTTTGCATTCATTTGAGACAAATGTTGCTTCAGGGAACTCTTTCTTGTTTGTCTCCAGGAACATTTTCAGCAAGTACGTGTAATACTTGAAGTTCCTTAGTGATTGGAAGTTCACTAGTTGTTTATGTACATTATCAGCTATGAATGTATGAAAACTGATACTGACTGACTGACTGGACTCCGACTGGAAAAAGGTTAACAGAAAACCTAACATGACCTTAACTACATATTTTTCATTATCTAAACCTAAAATAGGATTGAGTATGCAATAGGCCCATTGGATTTCAATAACCATGATGCTTACATTCATTGGCAAGGACAGAGTCTCGGGATAATGCTCAGGTTTAATAATTGTCTACAAAAATAGGGTTTTGACCTTGGGGGGACATTCCATGTAAACTATAACTAGCTTTTCTTCCTCGAAGGGTTCAGACGCTATGGATGGAGACTCGGGTATGTCAAGGGCGTATCAAATTGACGCGCTATCTACTTTTCATAGGACCCCTGACCCTAATTTATTTAAAACGACCTTCTCTTCCTGTGAGTATTGTTCTTCACACCAACCTATGAATTCTGGGAAAGGGAATGTGACTTCAAAGGCATAAGGGACTATGGAGGCTTGGATCGCTTCAAGAAAGGGTATTTGTCTGCCTACATTATCTGAAAAATTGGTTCTGGACATGGAGACGGGTGAGACATTTATTTTGGTGTCAAATACATCAGAGTCTCTCTCAATTAGGGCTTCATCACTTGGTGAGGGATATTTCTCTGATACAGAAAAAACGACAAGATCCATGGCGATGATGAAAAATACCTTCGAATGAGTGGAAGACGTGTGAATTTGGTGAATTGTTGAGCTTATGTTCGACTGGAGCGGTCGCGCCACTTTTAACATTCAAATGATTTGAATAAAAACATAAAATGATGTCAAGGATCCCCCCTTTATATACGCTTCCCAATATCGGGGATGAGGCAAAGTGGTTTAGGGTAGACTGTTGTTCTTCCCGATATGGATCCAGTGGCGCCACGTGGTCCTAAGCCGAAACCATGGTATTTTCATCGGCCCACTTTCAAATAATTAACCTCTATGCTATTTCTCTGCCCGATATGGTCTCTGACCGTTGACCTGTGGTGCCTGAGATCTGTGGCCCATCAGGCCCCATCAACTCCGCACTTCTGCTAGATTTATCTTTCTTCCGCTAGATGTGGCCCTGTCCTCCAGTTTATTATTCCTCTACACCTGTTTAGCCCCTCGCTAAGTTCTGAAACTTGGATTCATCAAAAAAATGTTATGGTGATAACACCTTCTTCAGTTGTTTGTGTTAGATTTCCCTTGCTGGTCCTCTATCATTGTGGCCACTATTTTTTATGGCTTCTATGTTGTGTTTGGTTTTATATTGCATCACAAGGATGATGAGTATGATCTCCCCTTGGCATTGGAACCTAACACCATTTAACATACAATATATGAGAATCAATCCACATAAACCACTAAGACTAATCATATAAACACAAATAATTGAGGCATTTATTAATCTAAATATCATGTAAACTTATCTGCATTTGATTCCTGGGTCATTTGCTCATGATTGAGGTGTTGTGTTCTCCGGGGATGCTAACAAGGTACCATATATTAATATTGAAAATTTATGGAAATAAGTTAGGAATTTCTTGAATCCTATAACTAGAAAGTCGTATATCTCATACATACCTTTCCAATGGTATAAAGAACATGCAAAAGAGACACCCGAGTCAAAAGTTATGGTTGTTTTATAAAATGTAGTTTTTTAGGTTTCGAAGGAGTTAATGGGAACTCCTCTAATTTGCATCGGAGGAGTTGATGGGAACTCCTCTGATTTGCATTGGAGGATTTGATGGGAACTCCTCCAATTTGCATCAGAGGATTTTGAATGAACTCCAACATTTTGAATCGAAGGTTGAGTTATGAACCTTTATGGGTGAAAGATGGAGGCTAAGTTATGGACTTCGTTGAGTGATTGTGTCGATGTGCATACTTTCAAGTTATTCTAACAAGTGGTACATTTTTTTTAAATGTGGATATAAGGAATATATTCTCTTATTGAAATGATTTATAATGTTATTCAAGCATTTCGCCAACGTCACGACTGATGAGGCTAGTTTGGAAGAGATCTTCCTAGCAGTTGTTGTGGCACTTTCATGCATTAGATTTAGATTTTGTGAGTTGAGTTGGAATTTTAATGTCAAAAGTCATACAATTATCATGTTTAGTGGATGAAAAATTAACTTTGACGGACGCCGAAAAATTGCGCTCAAAGGCATTTTTTAATGAAACTTTGGGTCCTGCTTTCGCTATTGCTTCACCCAAATTTAATTCTGCCAGTTTTTGTACCATCTGTGTTATATAGAATTTGAATTCAGCCATTGAATCTGAGGTAATGTGTCAGTAGAATAAATTTATAAATATTCCAAAATAGTCAATTGATGTTCAATACGCTTAACACTGTGTACGATCTGGGATGACCAATTTTCTTTCGGGATACATTTTTGAGCTAGCGTAAGACCAATAGGCGACATGGTTGACCCATCGAATGTTAAACAATGTTTTCACAATCAAGACTTAGCCATAGAATCAAGAAACACAAAGTAAAAAAGATGGTATGGTACGTGAATGCGAGCTACTAGCGATGAAAACAAACTTAATTACGAATGCGGTCGTGAAGTAGGTTAGGCATGGTAGGCATCGGTTATTAGTTATCCATATAGGCATGGAGATCTTAGTCAATGAAAATGTTTGGGAGACTAACTAACAGGTGCAGGAAGAATGATTTGAGTTGGAGGAGGATGAGATCAACCTCAAGGTGAAGGTTAGCCTTGCTTTCGGAATTAGCATTGGTGAGAAGAGGAAGATCATCGTCAATGTGCTTGTCGACGGTGACGGGTCAACAATATTTCTTGGATGCATTGGGGATTGGCAAGGGAAAATTATCAACAAGTAGTGCATAGGTGAGGAAGAAACAAACCTTTCCAATATGTAGTGTAACAAAGTGAAAGGGATGAGCATCGTCGATATGTAATGCATCGGTGAAAGTGGAAGGAAGTCATCCTATGAAAGGTGTGCACGCGTCAAAGATAATCATGTGAACACTATTGATATGTAAACATTAATCACGTGCACTTTGTCTATGATAAGAACATGTGTAGTGAGGTTTAGCGGAAGTGCGTTGGTGCATTAGTCAAGATCAAAGGATGGTGGCCTATGTATTGGTGAAGAAATCACTAGCACACCAATGTGGAGGTGGAAGAAGGATGTGTGCACCAGTATGCTATGTATTAGTGTAGGAAGAAGGAACTCGATGAAGTGTGAATCGATGGGTAGAAGTGATCGAGAGAGGAATTGGAAATGATAAGACAAGAAGATCGGGGGGAAGACTTAGGCTTATCTATTAGCACAAAAGAAAGAATGTGAGGGTTCTAGTAGGAATATTTGCAGGGGGGGGAATTTATTGTCTTAGAGAGACACTAAGAGGGTAAAATTGGGAGGTTTTTGTGCGCTTAAAACACCTTGATAAATGAATGGTGTATTCCATGGGTCAGTGGGTTGAGAGGAAAATGATATTTTGGTTGGAACTATTGTTAGAGTTATAGAATTGTAGTATTTTATTTCTTTAAAGCATTGTGATGTAAATTTGTATATATGTATATTGGCATAGTGTGTGTTGGTTTGTTTAATTGTCTAATTAAATCATCCAATGTATTCAATTTTCAACCCAGGGTAAGTATTTTATTACTAGGTTATTGTGCAATATATATGCGGACAAAGATTTCTCCTGACACTATCTGATAAATAAAATTCCACTAATCCTAAATCACACAGTTGCAACACAAATCACTGTGAAACAAATTAGATCCTTATATTAAATAAAAACTCCAATCAATAAAAATGCTTAAAAGAATCAATCCACCCTTTTACTAAAATTGAACCAACGATTAAGATATTATGCACTTTTCTAATTAACCAATCCTTACTTATAAACCAAATGGAATCTTCTTAGTGAAAATCACAAAGCACGCTGCTGGAAAATATCAAAACAAGGAACACATCTATCAATAAATTCAATCCTTTCTTGTAACCAACTAAAAGACACACTCTCACTGCATCAAGCAAATCCTCCCTGTAACTGAACAATCCTCTTGTAATTAAACTAAAGACACATTCTTATTGGAATTAATCAGAATGTGATGAAATCAAATCTTGTTGTAATTAATCAGAAACACACATGTGGAATTGGAAATGAAACACTTGTTGCAATTAATCAAAAACACACTCATGCAAAATTATAAATGAAACACTTGTTGCAATAAAATGGAAATACACTCGTACTTAATTGAAATTGAGAACACACCATTGATAAATTGGACTATAACAACTATGCTTAGAACAATTCAATTACATCAATCATCTGCACCAGAAATTAAACTAAGAAAAAGCAATAACAACACTATCTATCTCACACTAATATATTAATGGTACAGGATCAACAACCCTGCTAACGAGGAGGGCCCTTCCTCCTTAGTAGGGGAAAGAAAAGTACAGAAAATACAACTTAATCACTCATAAATTGATACCACAAACTTTCCAGATCTCTATTATTCAAAATCAAAAGGTGCAGATACAATTGTTGTTACTCATTAGTTATCCAACTATTCTTTGTTTCCCAAAACTAGACTAAATTGGGAGCAAAGATGCTCCACCCTTTTAAACTTTTCTTCTTCTCTAATCTTAGAAAAATTACAATTATGAATGGCATTGAGAATCTTTCGATTCTCAAGTTGTTCTATGTCATCTTAATTAGGAAATACAAGAATATACAAAATATTGTTTGTAAATAATTACAACTTGCATAATGAATTTTTATGGACATAGCCCGCTAAAATGTCCTATTTATCTGGGTTGATGACCCATATTTGTGACAAACAATAATCATGACTTAAGATAAGACACGTAATCAAGGTGAACTGATCCTTTTCACAAGGGCCCACGTTTCAATGATCTAGTCAGCATCGTGCGGTGATCTCATGGTGGTAACAATGCCATGAAGTAGCAGCACATGCACACCATATATCGAAGTAACAACACATGTGAAACAACATCTCGGAGTAGTATCACCTCGTAGTAGTAGCACCTCGAAGTAGAAACACCTTTTAGTAGCAACACCTTTAAGTAGAAACACCTTGGATTAGTAGCACCTCATAGTAGTAGTTGGTTATTCTGCAAGATTCTTTAGCATTTTATCAGTAGTTACCCAACACAGACAACATCCTTCCCTGAATGTAGGAAAAAAATAAAGAAACAATGCATCAAATGGACTTAACATACCAGTGTAAAAAAGGTAACTCCTGGACCATAATATCCATGAGAAAGGTTTGAATAATAAGGGAAATTTAAGAGACAAATAGAAGAATGATGGAAAAAATGGGTGTAATTCCCAAAACCCAACATCATCCCCCAACTAAATCAACTGCATGTCCTCATGCATCCCATTAGTCTTATTCCACATTCTCATGATGTGTATGAAGTGTAGTGAGGTTGTATGAATTCTTAGCGGCCTTGTACCCATTACACATCAGAATATCCATCCAACAATCTTTCTCGTGTTGCACTTGATATTATTGTTGGTATTGTCTTGTAGGGATTCAAATACGAGGAAATCTATGTCTAAGGTTGAGCCACCTAGATCGACACTTCAGCATGCATTCCATATACTTATTTACTCTCTATAAAGTGTGGTTAATGTTTGGGTACCCATATGGGTCTCTTCTTCTCAATGTCTCATCAGAGGTTTCCCACCTAAGTTGACTACCATCCAGGGAATATTTCAACTGCATATTGATACATCTAGGGAAGATATCCAAAATAAATAGTCGAAGCTAAACCAAAGTAGAAAATCGTTAATATGCATCCATGATTTGATTATGTCCCTTGATTATTTTGGTGGCAGGGGTAGGCTTCCCCCTAACCCATAACCATTTATTGTCCTGAGTTTCTCTGATGCTATCATGGGATACCTTCCATTTTTCTTGGTTTCTGATGAATGAAGTGAAATATCTCAATTGAATATCTCCAACATAAGGAGATAAGTTGAATTTCCTCTCCCCAAACAGAACATATTCATTCAAGTAAAGTTCACATAGAAGGTGTTGGTCTGCAAGACTGCTCTCAAAGAATGTATTCAAAAAGGAAATGGCAGTATGAAAAATGAAGGCCCTACTCATTCGCAAGAAGATGATTACAATGAGGCTCTGAAGGAATTTTTATGATAATAAGGAATGCCAAAACCCTAGACATCCAAAAACCTAACCCTAGGATATGAAACGCCAAAAGTCATGTGGGCCCCATTTGGGTAAGTTAGTACATTAACTTCTCAAGGTTGTAAATTTTTCATATGATCTTTGTTTTAGGCGCGTGATAGCCCATTGGAAAGGTCTTTTCGAGAACTATGCATTACACTGTTAAAGTCTAACTATGTCTACATTTTGACTATGGCGAGCCAAAAGAACATTGTTTAGGGACCCAAAATAGACCTGGAAGTACAACAAGATGTGTTGACATGAAAACATACAAAATAAGCCAGTTGGATTAGGTGGGAGGCCACCAGTATCCACTTGGAAGATGTGTAGGGCTTCAGATAGCCCCAGAAGTGTAGAACACACTATTACAAATAAGTATAGAAGAACGTGTTGCATTAAAAACTGACAATAGGAGCCAGTTGGAACAGGTGGGTGGCCACCAATATCCACCTGGGTCAATCCTCCCCGCTTAGGAATCAATGGTCTCCATTGCGTTGAGTGCCTAGGGAAGAGGGGAAAGCATTTTTTGAATCTGAAGCTTGGTGAGTTTCATGCCTTGTTGGAGAAGTTGTGTTTCTTGGCTTGTGGAAAACTGTCACAAACCTGTTTTTGGAGGGGTTGAATCTATTCCACCAACCTTTTGTCTCTGGGTTGGATGGGGCATTGTGTAGGCCCCATTGTAGGTGAAGAAACAATATCTTATGTCTCTTCGACAATCTATCTTTGTTGGATAGAAGGTGTTGAGGCTGCAGCGGTTGTAGTGGTCTTATGTGCATCCTTTGAATAGATTGTGAAGAGGATGAATTTTGCAGTATGAGAGATTACCTTGTGGTGTGTTTTTGGTGGAGCAGTAGTTAGAACTACCTCTGGTATCATGCAGATTTGACCTTCCAAAGTAATAATGACACTACAGGATCTACACTCATAGACAACATGATTTTTCTACATATATGGTTGGCCTAAAAAACATCACAGACATTAAGAGGGGAAATATCACACACTACCTCATCCTTGAAGGGATGGATGCTATAGGACAGGCGACACTACTGGATGACATGAAGATATCGTCCCTGGTGAAGCCACCCGATGTTGTATGGTTGTGGTTGTGGTGTTGTCGACAACCCCAACTGTTTAACTAACTTAGTTAAGATGAGGTTCTTATGGTTGTTGTTATCAACAATGAAATGAAATCGAGTCCCTTTCACCCACATTTTTTAATGGAAGAGGCGCTCCCCCTCTTCAGGATCTACTGGTTCTTCTAGTTGAATTGTTTTGGTTGCGACAGTAGCAGTGGGGTCTACGTTGTTGATCTATCTATTTTCAATATTTTCTGGATCGGATTCAGAATCAGGGTTTGGCTCTGTGTCTTTGACCTCAACCACCAATGATTTTTTTGAGCGACATTCATCGGTGTTGTGCCAGGGGATTTTTTGGAAGTCACACTGCTTCCCAGTGTCATTCTTCATCTTTATTTTAACCTTTTTTTCATGTGTCTTAGACTGGTTGTCTAGAGGTTGTTGGTTAGGGTCATCTTTACCATGCTTTGGTTGTTGCATATTTGCAGACCTGGATTCCCATTTGTTTTGGTGCCTGAATTTCTACTCGATTTTGACAACATATCGATAGGCAGCTCCCAATGATGAGATGTTTAGGAAATTCATTTTGATTTGGATGTACCTATGTAGAGCCCCATGGTATTTTAGAACCAGATGCCTCTCGGAGTCCTTGATAACCATCTTGGTGTGCAAGGTATGGAAAGTACTTGTGAACTCCAGCATTGTTTGTCTCTTCTCTTGCTGCTGTGTGGTCCATCTCATGTACCGGTCTTCATAGTTATCAACAGGATAGTATTTTTCTTTGACCGCATCCACACAAAAATCCCAAGTGGGCTCGGCCCAATATATTCCATATTCCTCTATGGAAATTTTCTCCCAACAAGTTTCCCACCAATGTTTGACATGGGGGAGAGCCTTGAGGAGTGCGAAGGTGATCTTTTCCCTGTCGGAAAAATTTTGAGCAGAGAAATAACCTTCTAATAGATTTAACCATTTTTCTAGGGCATCTGAATCTATCTGACCTTCAAATATGGGAATATCAAAATTAACTTGTAACTTGAAGGGAGAGGTTCCTCCAAAATGGCCACTTGATGAAAATGTGCATGTTGTTATCTACAGGCATTGAAGAATGTGTGCAAAATTCTCCATCATTTCGTCCCTCTGTCGCGCAAGAGCTTTCTCAAGAAACAGGTTAATAGAATCTATGATCCATCGTTTTTCATTTTTGTTGCCATGGAGAGTTTCTTGGGTGTGTGAGAGTGATTGTCCTCAAGAGAGACAAACTCAAGACCCAATTGGCTATACTCGAACCTCATCGGGAACATGCGCTGAAAAAATGATCAAGAGCAGCATGCTTTGATACCACTGATCCAGATTATGTTCGAAATGAAATGAAAGCAGACAAATTACAATGAAATACTGATGAAAATTGCCAGAAATAGAGAAATACAGCAATACTTGATTTCTATTAATGAAAGAATTGTAAAGAGACTATAAAAATACAGAGTGCAAGACTCATTAGAATGGTGGCAGCTTTATCTCTGAGAATAGATGTGATGACTACGCTCATTCGCAAGAAGATGATTACAATGAGTCTCTAAAGTCCTTTTTATGATAAGCAGGAATGTCAAAACCCTAGACATCCAAAAACCTAACCCTAGAAGATGAAACGCCAAAAGTCATGTGGGCCTCATTTGGGTAAGTTAGTATATTAACTTCCTTGGGTTGTAACTTTTGCATACAATCTCTATTTTAGGCACGTGATAGCCCATTGGAAATGTATTTTTGAGAACTATGCACTACGTCATCAAACTCTGACTTCGTCTACAATTTGACTGTGGTGAGCCATAAAAACATTGTTTAGGGCCCCAAAACAGACCTGGAAATATAGCAAGATGTGGTGACATGAAAACATACAAAATAAGTCAGTTGGATTAGGTGGGAGGCCACCAGTATCCACCTGGAAGATGTGTAGGGCTTCAGTCATCCCTGGAAGTGTAGAACCCACAATTACAAATAAGTACAAAAGAACGTGTTTCACTAAAAACTGACAAGAGGAGCAAGTTGGAACAGGTGGGTGGCCACCAATATCCACCTGGATCAACTTCAATTGAAAATTGACTTTCAAATTGGGCCCTTAGGTGCGCGCAACATTGATTCAACAACATGTTAGGACCCTGAAATGCCCCTTTTTCACTACACCTTTTGATCATTCAACCTTCTCATTCCTAAGCTAAATGATTATTATAATGAGCACCAAGACCTTTTTTCCCATGGTACGAACTATTCATCTTGCTTTTATGTTTTCATTTACTTAGCATGTTTGATTGATAACGTTCACATATTTTACCCATAAAATAATTCAACTAATGATCAAAGTGTTAGAACAGCCCACTTCAAGAAACTCGTTGTTGTCACAGCTATGTGCAATTCCTGGAAGTTGTTACAGGACTTCTGCAACAGACACCCATCAATCCTGGAAGTTATTTCACAACTGCTACGACAGAAGCCTGTTAATCTTGGAAGTTGTTACAACAGATGCCACCAGTCTTGTTGTGATATGACTGATGCAACACCTGTTGATTAGAATGCTGGCTCATGATGTTGATGAAGGAGAATTCAAGATTTGGTATTAATGATATCTAACGAACAGCTTGAGAATTGGGGATTTTTAGGACTGCTTTGTTTCTAAACTCTGATTGACTCTGACTATGTCTATAAATAGTAGAGCTTTTGTAATGTAAAGGGTTGTTAGTCTTTTGGCTTGAACTGAAGAAAGGAACGATTATTGTACACAGACATCTTTTTGGAATTGAATGAAGAAGTGGATTGAATTTCTTTAGCAGACTGTAACCTATATTTTTGAGTGGATTAAGTGAGAAGGAAAGGGCCGACCTTCCTCACCGATTCCCCTCTGTTTCAAATTCTAGATTTAGTCATTTTCATTGCAATTGGTTTAACTGTTAGATATTTCTGAATACAACTGTTGTTACAATTTAGTTATTTCTTGGTAAATGCGCATAAACTTGACTCATGAGAATTAGAAGTCAGTTGTTGAACATGGATGGAGAACTACTTTTCCTTTTTCTGCATTAGGTTAAAAGCTTGTTTTGGAAAATTAAAAGTGTGAAGTAGCTTCTTGCAATTAGTAGATTTCCCTTCAGCAATAGTATAGAATCTCTTCCTGCAAAAGTAAATTAGAAAGTTAGATTAAGGTAGGCAATTCATGGTCTTTGTAGATTCACCAGTTTAGATTGCAATTATGATTTTAATTCTGTAGCACTCCAGTTGTATCAGCATAATTGTGTTAGCAATATTGTTTGTTGGATTTTGTTAAGAAGAACTTCCCTACTGCAATTAGATTAGAGATGCTTTCATAATCTAGCAATGAGGATCAGGTAAACATTGAAAACACTATCTCTACCCTGGTTTTTCCTATTTCTGATGTTCCCACACGAGGGATGGATCCTATGAAAAACATACCTCTCTCAGCCCTCCCAAATTTTCATGGATTATCTATTGAAGATCCGGATGAGTTTCTATTTGAATTTGACATTTTGTGTAGAAGATATGACTACACTACCACTGCGCAGAAGCTCAAACTATTTCCAGCCACATTAAAAGGAAATGCGTTAAGATGGTTCATGAGCCTTGGAGGGGAAAACATTTCAACTTGGATGCAAATGAGGCAGCTTTTCCTACACAAATACCAAGACTATTGTCGAACAAGGGAACGCAGAAAGGAGTTGTTCAAAATGTCACAAAAGGAGGACGAGACCCTTGAAGACTTTGTGGAGCGACTCCAATACAATCTACAACGGTCTAGCCATCCGGATGTGAGTAAGGACATTCTGAAAACCATTTTGCTAAAAGGAGTTAGAGAAGATTTCTTAGATATGTTGAATATGCTTGGTAAAGGAGATATATCTAAGGAATCCTATGAGGATATTGTAGACCTCTGCAAAAGATGTTCTCGAGGATCTACAAGGAATAAGTCAGCTGCCAAGGATACTACTTTTTCAAGGGTACATAATTTAGCAAATAGAGGAGCAACAAGAACAGAAATAGGTAATCTATTAGAAAGTTTCAAAACATAAATGATTAACTCTTTTGCCTCACAAATGGATACTTTGCAGGTCAAACAGAAACAAGCAGAACCAGAGAAAATATTATGCATTTTCTGTCTAAAATGCAGGAAGAAACATCCACCAAGGGAGTGCCCACTGAACAGTGTCTAGGTATGCCTTATTTGTGAATTAGACCATACCACTGACCAATGTACTTCTCTACCAGGGCTAAAAGAATCAATGAAGGAAACTAATGAGGAAGCAGAGGCTATCTATCTGATCACACAAAGGAGACAATGGCAGCGAAGAGGTCAAGGTATGAATTCTCAATTCTCTCCTCCAGCATTTAACTATTGGAACAATCATCTACCATATGGCCAGTCGAATGTTCCCCCTCCAAATCAAATGCCACCCTCTTATCAGGATCCCAATGCATGGTTACCTATGCCCCAACAACCGAATCACTATGGGAAATGGAACCCATATGGGAGAGGTCCTCAACAACAACTCAGTTATCCAAGCCAACACCAACCAAACTTCTTTCAACAACAATTCCAACCCCCATACCAGCAGCAACAACTGCAATTGCCTCCCAATAACTCACCAAACAATCCTCCCTTACGACCTCAGATGCATGTGCAACCTAACCCAAACCCAAATAATAAGGTCATTCAGAACATAGACATACTTAATGTTCCAACCTTATCTATTACTCCTATGCCTTGTGATGAAATACACTTAAGATCAGGGAGAATAGTTGAGCCAATAGTTGAAGATGCTCCATCTTCATAATCAGGGGAGAGACCATCTGCTGATACAGAAGAAATTGACCAACCCATTTTAGAATCAGTAGACCCACCATTCCCTGAAAGACTGAAAATTTTCAAGCCTGTGGAATTACCATCTTTCAATCTCCTTGGAGAATTGCAAAATCTTCACATTAATATTCCACTACTGCAAGCAATAAGGGATGTCCTTATTTATGCAAAGATTGTGAGGGATCTCTGTATCAGAAAACCTGGATGAAAACCTAAAGATCCCCTCACAATGCATGTAGTGAGAGGATTTGTCTGAGCTAATGCTAGGAAAAACTCCACCTATTAAATATGGCGACCCAGGAAACCCTACTGTCACAGTTAAAATCGAACAGACATTTATTCAGCATGTATTAGTTGATTTGTGGGGCAACAATTAACATCATGCCAATAGAAACTACGCAGTTGCTGCAACTCGAAACAAAAATCTGACCTACTCCTACTATTCTAGAATTAGTTGATCGCTCTACCATCATATCAAAAGGAGTAATCGATGACTTAGTTATTTCAGTAGACTCATGGGAGTATCCTGCTGATTTTGTCATGTTGCAGCCCAAATCCAGTCTGGGGGGCCATCCTCTAATTCTAGGATGACCATGGTTATCCATAATTGATGCCTTCATAGGTTGTGGATCTGGTTCTATGACCATCTCTGATGGTTACGACACAAAAAAACTTACCCTGTATCCTCATGCTACACCCAGTGCAAAACCTGAAAACTCTCTATGGATGGACACTGAGGTTGAAAGTGCTCTTCATGTGCTAACTATAGGAAAGGATCTGAGTTTCAAGGACAAGACAGAGGATGAGTTAATCAACTATTTTATTTGTGACCCCTCTGTTGTTACACAGCACATGCACCACCAATTGATCAGAGTCTTTGACCCTATGGCCCAGTAAGAAATGAACTCGGAAATGTTCTCAGAAACTGCTAACAATCAGAGTGATTCAGCTATAACAACAGTCATTGTAACAGTAAATGTTGTAACAGCAGATGATGAAACAGTAATAGATGAATTATTTCCTAAAATCAGTTCCAAGAGCGTCATTGTGGAAATCGAACCTGGAAAAACCTTGAACATCAATCCCGATCTCTCCAGCGCTGAAACTCGCTAACTGATGAAATTACTAATTGAACATAAAGAATCATTTGCATGGGATTACATGGATATGAAAGGCATCCCCTCTGAGCTATGCACCCACCATATATACATCAAAGAAGAATGTCAACCCATTTGCCAACCGCAAAGGAGGATGAACCCAAACCTTAAAGAAATTGTTAAAGAAGAACTTCAGAAACTTCTCAATGTCGGATTCATCTATCCTATATCAGACAATGAGTGGGTATCACCATTGGTTATTGTGCCTAAAAAGAATGGTAAGTGGAGAGTGTGTGTGGACTATCAAGCCCTGAATAAGGCAACGTAGAAGGATCATTTCCCTCTGCCATTTATTGATCAGGTTTTAGATAACTTAGACGGAAAAAAATATTTTTCTTTTCTAGATGGATTCAGTGGCTATAACCAAATACAAATTGCCCCATGGGACCAAGATAAGACCACCTTTACCATCCCTTGGGGAACATTTTCCTACAAGGTTCTCACATTTGGCTTGTGTAATGCACCAACCACTTTCCAAAGAGTTGTGATTGGTATTTTCTCTTATATGGTGAATGATTGTATGGAAATATTCATGGATGACTTTACTCCTTATGGGACTGATTTCGAAGATGCTTTGTATAATCTGGAGAAAATGCTCAAAAGATGTAAACAGTCTAATATCCCTTTAAGTACAGAAAAGTGCCATATGATGATGCGTGAAGGGGTAGTGTTGGGACACTTCATCTCTTATGCAGGGATTCAGGTAGATCCAACCAAAATCCAGGTAATTTTGGACATTCCAACTCCATTAACTCAAAAAGAGGTAAGAAGTTTTTTAGGACATGCTAGGTATTACATGAGATTCATAAGAAAATTCTCTAAACTTGCCTCTCCATTGTTTTTCCTACTAACAAAAGATGTTAACTTTCGTTGGACTAACGACTGTGAATTGTCTTTTGCAGACCTTAAACAGAGATTATCTACAGCTCCCATCTTGAGAGGGCCCAATTGGGCTCTACCTTTTCACATTTCTTCAGATGCCTCAGACACTACAATTGGTGTAGTACTAGGGCAACAGGAGGACAAATAACCCTATGTTATCTACTATATCAGCAAGAACATGGCTCTTGTTGAGTTAAATTACACAGTTACTGAAAGAGAATTCCTGGCAGTAGTATATGCAATCAATAAATTCAGGCACTATGTAACTGGTTACCCAACTTTTATTCATACTGATCATACAGCCATAAAATATCTAATGAATAAACCTATTACTAATGCTCAAGTGACAAGATGGTTGTTACTACTGTAAGAATTTGACATCACTATAGTGGATAGACCAGGAAAAGAAAATGTGGTTGTTGATTTTCTCTCAAGATTACATATAAATGATGATAATTCACCTATAGACAATTCCTTTCCTAATGAACATTTGTTTGCAGTATCTGCTCACTCACCCTGGTATGCAGACATTGCTAATTATATGGCTACATGGAAGGTACCTCCCCATCTATCTCCTAGGGAAAGAAGGAAAACTACTCAAAAGAGTTTCAGGTATAGTTGGATAGGAGGATACTCTTGTACACAAGCCTGAACCAAGAAATCAGGAGATTTGTGAGGGATGATGAGGTTTATGATCTACTAAAAGCTTGCCATGATGGCCCTTGTGGGGGTCATTTTGCTGTAAAAAGGACCGGGCATAAAATTTTAAGGATGGGCTATTATTGGCCCAGCATATTTCAAGATGCCAAGAATTATGTCCAAGCTTGTGACAGTTGCCAACACATGGGTCAGCCAACTCACAGGGATGAGATGCCACTCCAGCCTCAAGTAGTGTTAGAGCCTTTTGAGAGATGGGCCATGGATTTTGTAGGACCCATTCACCCACCTTCCAATCAGAAAGTTTATATATTTGTCTGTACATACTACATGACCAAGTGCGTGGAGGAGGCAAAAGCACTTATCAGAGCGTCAGAAGAGGTTGTTTAAGCATTCTTGTTTGAAAATATATTTGTTAGGTTTGGCATTCCCAGAGAACTGGTCACTGATGGAGGACCCCCTTTCACATCACATAAATTTGAATCTCTACTCAGTAAATATCATGTTTTACATAGATTACCTTCTCCATACCATCCACAAGGCAATGGCCAAGTGGAAAGCACCAACAAAGTTATCGAAGACATTCTTACTAAAACAGTGAGAGAAAATTGTAAGGATTGGTCTGACAAACTACATGAAGCTCTATGGGCTTACCGAACTAATTGGAGGAGCACAACTGGTTTTTCTCCTTACGAGCTAGTATATGGAAAAAGCCCTATTTTTTCCGTTGAATTCGAAATCAAAACCTTAAGAACTGCATCAGCAGTCAACCTCGACATGACTATAGCACAGAAAGCTAGACTGCAGTAGCTCAATGAGCCTGATGAAAAGTGTTTGGACACCATCCATCAAACCACAGTAATTCAACAACAAAGAACAAAATGGCATGACCAAATCATTAAGAAGAAATTATTCCAGAAAGGAGATTGGGCTTTGTTGTATGATTCATGCTTTAAGGAATTTCAAGGTAAGCTATGTACACGATGGCTAGGGCCTTACGAGGTAGACACAGTTTTTCCCAATGGGACAGTCCAGTTGATTACTATTGATGGATCCAATACACACTTACATGCAAATGGTCATCGTCTGTGTCTGTATCAGTGTCCACTATCCAAGGCAGAATTCAAAACTAGTTGTACAGCTGATACATATTATCAAATCTTAAATGGAAAGGACCTTGCTCCTTCACTTTCTGAACTTCAGGACTTATTTTGCTCAGACTTTGTATATAAATAATCTCAGCAAAATTTACATTTCTCTATTTTTTTTAGTTGAAATTTTTCTATTTTCTTTACTCTGCTAATAAAGCCTTGGAAGGTATTAGGCAATTCTGTGTGTGTAGGTAGATTGATGAACAGAAGGAAACGATGAGTTCATGGAAGTTGAAAAACTTCCTAGAATCAAAGTAAGGTAGCGTTTAGCCGATTTCCATGTTGTTACACCTTTTCCCGATAAATTGGCCAATTTCAATGTTGTTACACCTTTTCTCGATAAATTGGTTGATTTCAATGTTGTTACACCTTTTTCCGCTAAATTGGCCGAATTCAATGCTGTTACACCTTTTCCCGATAAATTGGCCGATATCAACGTTATTACACCTACCTCCGACATTTTTTAAAAAGAACCCATTGATACACTAATTACTGTTGAGCTTTCTTGCCACTTCACTCTTTCTTTTTGTCGATGCTGCGGCTCCAACCCTCCAATCTTCCGTGCAACAGCACCTCTGATTAGACATTACTGATGCTTTCTATCAAAAAGTATTGCTTCATTATGAGGTAACTTCACATTCGGCGATATTCAGTTGGCTCACCATAGTAAGGACTATGACTCTGCACAAGATGTCATTTCTCTCACGATCCTTCATCGTGCCAACTATTATGCACCATTCCGACGACGGTTGGATTGTGCAGTTACTCTGACAGGTCGTTATGTGTGGTAAGATTTGAGGTACGTGATTAATCCTACGTGTTAAAGTAATGAAGATCTAAAATCATTATTTCCTATTTACTACTCGGTTACACCTGGAGCCAATCTGCTTAGTTTGGGGGGGGGGGGAATGTAAATCTAGTCGTTCATTCCGAAGTTTTACACGCCTCCACCACCTTTACTCAGACACCTATTTTAACTAAGACACTGTATTCTCTCTGCAAATCATGTTTGAGCTTATTGCGTCTCTGATTTAGGTGATAGTTTCTCCTCCTACGTACCTGTAACTCTCAAGAAACATCATGGGAGGATCAGTTGTGAGACATGAACCCGCAACTCTGGACAGTTTGCTGCTACACCCAGAGGCCTACCAAATATTTCTTCAGGTAGGCTGGATATCGTATTTTAAGAAGTTGGAAGAGTTTAGTGAGGACGAAGTATTGGAATTCAGTCAAAATCTTACTGAAGGGTACTCAATGGTGAATCGGGTAAGGATTCCAGTAACAGAAGCAAGCATTGTTGTTGTAACAGGACTGCCAAGAACAAGAGACTAATGGTTTAACAGAAAAACACATATCCCAGATGCACAGAAGGGGTTCCTCGTCAACACTGAGCGAGTTCAGAACAAGGGCAGAGGTGTAGATGTTAATTCCTTACCAGAGCCATGGGGGAAAGTTTCAGAATTTCTTAAAAGTTACATCACCTGTGAAGGCAGATACCAAGTTGTTTATTTTTCTGATTTCATCTTATTATCACATTTGCGACATTAGAAATTGATAAACATTCCTTATTATCTCCTACAATCATTGCATAACATGGCCCGTTTTGTAAAAAAATCCAAGAGGCCCAAGAACTGTGTGTCTAATCACCGACTCATCGGCCTATTAATTCGCAGAGGTATGGGCATTTCTATTAACCGATTACCTGTTGTAGCAGCCCAACCACAGCCTATAAATCCATAAAGGACTATACCAGTCTCTAAAACTACAACCCATGGACCTCTTCCAGAGCCTCTATCCTCGGCTGCAATAGTAGTCCAAACTCCTACTATCATTGTCTGTAAGACGCCTCAGAAGAGCAACCGTGTAACCCGAATCCATCCTGGCACCACACGAACAAGCCTCGATGAATTTGCATTACAACAGCCTGCAGTTGTGGAAAAACAAATAGATGAAGAGCCACCCGCTCGACCACAATCATAGCACTTGGCTGATACACCGATTATTGAAATCCAACCCCTTGCCTCTGATAAGAAAAACCCTCCTCCTACCTCTGTAGTACCTAAAAAGCGAGAAAGGATAGCATGGTCCTCTATACCATCAAGACCACTTACCCCCTCTGCTGAGGCACCAACTATCACACAAACCCCTCCTATTGTTGCTACAATCACACAAAATTCTCCTATTACTGCTACAGACGATCAAGCACCTACTAGCATTACCTATGCATTTCCGCAGAAAAGGAAACATCCATTCAAAGGAAAACCTTGAGAATCCATTGATCAAATTGGATCAACATCAAATCAGAACCCTCTGGCTACTGCAACAGAGAATTCTCCAGGGGTACGAATACCAAGTTTTACCTTATGCCCAGAATTGCAGGAAACTATCTTCTCCTTTCAAAATGAATGTACTCAATTTGCAGCAGAATCATCGGTGTTGCCTGATGATTTTGTGCATCCCATGTCCGTTGACGATATCCAGATCATCACAGACCCAAGTATACTAGAATATCCTCCTTGTGTGCTTGAGGAAGAACAACTTGTTCCTCCTCCAGCAATGAAGAAGAAAACCACTACTTTCATTTCTACTTTACCCATGAGAAAAACGAGGTCCACCAGGTCTATCAAAGATGCAATTGGTAGACAAGATATGGAGCAGGTCGTTCCTATTCTTCGTCCACTATTCCCTGTGGTTGATGCAGAGACAGTTCCACAAGAATCAACTGTCCATGTCGAGACTGATCCACAAGAACCAGTCATGATAGATACAGTTTTTACACCAGAACCAGAACCAGCTGCTCCACAGAAGATTGTCCTACCAGAGCTAGTAATATTGGACCCAACCAACAATGTCGAGATTGCTCCACAAGAACTAGTCCTGACAGTCACAGATGTTCCACAAGCACCAACTGTCCATGTCGGGACTGATACACAAGAACCGGTCCTGAAGGACACAACTGTTACACAAGAATCATCTCCATAGCATGCTAAGGATGTACCACTTGCCCAATTGTTTTCCCAAATAGATCATAAGATCAAACATACAGAAAATTCCAGGATCGTTGCACTAAAAACAGAGAATTATAATCTCAAGGCCGAATTAAAAACCCTGAAACAAGAGGTGGCAGATGCCCGACAAAATATTCCAGAGGGGATAACCATGGACATCCTAGCACTGACAAAAGTTGTTTTGGGCAGAAACAAAGAAATAATGTGTTTTGAGTGTGGAAACATTTACTATGAGGCGGGATATGAGGTAGTCAAAGTTCCAGTTGCTACAAGACCAGCAAATGTACCAATCAAGACTCAACATGGACTTCCTGCTACACAAAAATCAGTAAAACAGAAGAGACCTCATCATCATAAATCATCTCCTGTTATACCAGAAGCTTGCAAAAAAGAACCTTTGTTTTCTTCACGATTTGTTACTCAAGCAACTCAAACTGATCTTGTTCTCAAGCATAAAGGAACACAAACAGATTGTTGACTCAGCAGATTTTCTTTTTGACACAGCATTCTACATTACCAGCACTTAGAGATTTATCTTCAAAATTTTGCACTGGAGGAGATATTGATCTACTTCAGTTACAAAATAAGGTTTGAATGTGTTTTGCATGAGGACATGCAATGTCTTCAGTTGGGGGGTATGTTAGGACCCTGAAATGCCCCTTTTTCACTACACCTTTTGATCATTCAACCTTCTCATTTCTAAGCTAAATGATTATTATAATGAGCACCAAGACCATTTTTCCCAAGGTACGAACTATTCATTGTGCTTTTATGTTTTCATTTACTTAGCATGTTTGATTGATAACGTTCACATATTTTACCCATAAAATAATTCAACTGATGATCAAAGTGTTAGAACAGCCCACTTCAAGAAACTCGTTGATGTCACAGCTATGCACAATTCCTGGAAGTTGTTACAGGACTTTTGCAATAGACGCCCATCAATCCTGGAAGTTGTTACACAACTGCTACGACAGAAGCCTGTTAATCTCGGAAGCTGTTACAACAGACACCACCAGTCTTGTTGTGATATGACTGCTGCAACACCTATTGATTAGAATGCTAGCTTACGGTGTTGATGAAGGATAATTCAAGATTTGGTATTAATGATATCTAACGAATAGCTTGAGAATCGGGGATTCTCAGGACTGCTCTGTTTCTGAACTCTGATTGACTCTGACTATGTCTATAAATAGTAGAGCTTTTGTAATGTAAAGGGTTGTTAGTCTTTTGGCTTGAACTGAAGAAAGGAACGATTATTGTACATAGACATCTTTTTGGAATTGAATGAAGAAGTGGATTGAATTTCTTTAGCAGACTGTAACCTATCTTTTTGAGCGGATTCAGTGAGAAGGAAAGTGCCCACCTTCCTCACCGATTCCCCTCTGTTTCAAATTCTAGATTTAGTCGTTTTCATTGCAATTGGTTTAACTATTAGATATTTATGAATACAACGGTTGTTACAGTTTAGTTCTTTCTTGGTAAATGTGCATAAACTTGTCTCATGAGAATTAGAAGTCAGTTGTTGAACATGGTTGGAAAACTACTTTTCCTTTTTTTGCATTAGGTTAAAAGCTTGTTTTGGAGAATTAAAAGTCTGAAGTAGCTTCTTGCAATTAGTAGATTTCCCTTCAGCAATAATATAGAATCTCTTCCTGCAAAAGTAAATTAGAAAGTTGGATTAAGGTAGGCAAGTCATGGTCTTTGTAGATTCATTAGTTTAGATTGCAATTATGATTTTAATCCTGTAGCGCTCCAGCTGTATCAGCACAATTGTGTTAGCAATATTGTTTGTTGGATTTTGTTAAGAAGAACTTCCCTACTGCAATTAGATTAGAGATGTTTTCATAATCTAGCATAGACTGTGCAGAATTATCTTGAAATAACAGACTTCCCTGGGTTGACAATTCATATTGAACACTTTGATTTTCCATTCAATTAGACAATTAAAGTGCCCAAGACAACATGCCTCTCAATTTGAAGAGGGGCGGAAGATGGAGGAGTGGAAGTGGAGGGATTATCGGTAGCACCTCCATTGGCATGATTGTTTGGAGGAGTGTCATAAGTCATAGCTCTAGTCATTATTCTAACCATCTCCTTACACATAAAAAATTGAGTAGCACTTGAGGAAGCATCCACATGGTGGGAATGACTTATGTTTCCCCCTTGCATAGGGGTATGAGTTTGTGCAACCATTTATTGTTGTTGAGGTGGGAAAGGGTTAGTTAACAATGCCGGTTGGGAGGAACCCTTCACAAATTTGGTGACTTCTTCATTGTGGGGACAATATTTTGTGTGATGGTCCTTTGTACAAATCATATTGCAGGGAAACTTCATTTTCCTTTTTGGTTGGGAGTTAGTAGTTTTTGTAATCTCCTGCTAGTTAGAATATTTCTTGGATTTACCCTTGTTTTTCTTCTTACCTCCAGGTTGCTGAGATGAAGTGGATTTAACTGCATTCACCTCAGAGTTTTGTGTAGGAGAGGGAGTAGTTTTGGTGTTGGTAATGGAACCTACCATGACATCAGCATGGGTTTCTGGAGCATGTCTTGATGAATCGTTCGTTCGGTGAGGAGCATGAGGGATCAAATAAAAAAGTGTCTTGGACTAGGAATATACCAAGTCAAAATATTTATCATGAAGAATCATCTGATCTTTAGTGACAACACCTCCCATGGAGACATCTCTAGAAATGGGTGGAAAAATTGACTTGGTAAACCAATCTTCCAAGAGTTGGTCTAGTATTCGAGCTTTAATCAATCGTCACGGCCACCTCCATTCATGAATATAATCAAATATATGAGTGGAGGTGGATTGCCTAAGTGAGGTTAAAAGCTCAGTATCAGTCTCATATCAGATTGGCAGTTGGAATTGAGTCAAGAAATCCATAGTGAGAGTATTAAAGTCATCGAAGGAGTGTCGTGGCAGTTCAATATACCATTTTGTTGCCACTCGCATAAGGGTTCTCTGAAAAAGATGTAAATGAATGGAATTATCCATCAAAGAGTTAGAAGAACACCAGAGATGGAAGGTCATTACGTGATTATTGGTTTCTTCTCCAGGCCTTCCATCAAACTTTGGGATATCTAAGGGTATCTTAGTGGGAATTGGTGGCCAGAATGGAGCATGAAGTATGGGATCATTGGTCAAGCCCGACAATATCGATAAATCCAAAGTGGATAAAAAGGGAATTTTTCGGTTAGCTTGGTCATATTGGTAATTTTGATGTAGCATGGGGATGCTTGTAGTATTGTATATCGGTTGTGTAGGCATTGGAAAACCCGATGGCCCTCCCATATACTATTTTTTAGAGGGTTGGGGAGTTGGGAAAATGGGGTTTAGAGTTTGAGCGGGAAATTATCCTTGTGAAAGACCTTTCAAATTAGATTGGTGACCCCAAGTAGTATTCGAAATCCCCAATATAGTCATCATTTTTTTGTTGTGTTGAATTCCCCCTGTGAATAGGTGAAATCCACCTTGGATCAAGTTTCCTTCGATCCAAGATAGAAGGAAAACAAATGGACACTAACTTCCACTTAAGACTAATTTATATGTTCATTAATGAAATCAGAAGAGAGAGAGAAAGAAGAAAAGGTAAATGGCTTTCCACTTTCTTGTAGGTTTTCCTCATTGCTCCAACTGTTGAACTTGATCTCCAAGCTTCGAGTATGGAAGTATCCCTCCTGCAAGAAATGAGACAAACCTCTTCTACTACTATATAGCGTTAGAAAAAAGTAGATTTATCTGTGTTGGACTTAAATAAGGAAAAGATAAACATTCATGAAATGAACAATGTAGACATTAAGAGAAATAGGCCAAGTTATATATTAATAAAGGAAAAGATGGAAAAACTTACAACGTTGTAATGTTGTGATAGCGTTCCTCCAAGCTCTCCTTTTTCCAACCCCTTCATGCTAGGTATGATGCTATGAACTATTCTCTTCACCGTATTTTTACCTTGGAATGCACTCATTATATAGGAGTTGGAGGCTTAACCACCATGGAGAAGATCACTCACTAGATCCACTAAATTGGGATCTCCAAGATTTTTAAGGAGAAAATATCTCTTAATGATTTTAGGGAGAATATTTCTCTCTAGGATTTTATGGAGGAAATATCTCCCAAGATCCATCAAATTAGGATATTGGTTTGAGAAAATCTCTCAACCATCCATGAGACTCTTAACTTCTCCTTAAGATTAGGAAACTAGATGTGAGGTGGATTCTCACACTAAATTAATTTCCTTTTTTTCAATAATATATGTGCACATAGTATTTTGACCTTCGTAACATAAATTTCTCGCTCGACATGTCTAGGGATCATGACAAACACTCCCTCACTTAAGTGTGACAAATAGGTGTGTCACAGGTGCCCCATAAAGTGTGAGGTCATAAGAGAAATTGATGGTTGAAACACTTTACAAAAATATGAATGCAAGAGCATTGGAGTAGGAGAGCCTAGTGGAAGTTGCAAACAAACATTAAACAATATATATGTATCATCCCCGAGGAAAGCATACCCATGCTCGGAATAAACTCACTCAAAGCATAGTCGTTGACCAATACACTGTGAATCCATGAAAGTGTTGACTAGGGATATGGCCACCAGAGATGTTGATATGGATTTATGAGTGGAACAAAATGAAACACAGATATACTAAGAAAAATAATAGATATACATTGAAACTTAACTTCTATTCAACAGAGAAATTTGTTGAAACTGTAAAATGTAGAATGAAACAATCTTGCTTGAATGGTGGTAGCTAATATCTAAGAAGAGATGTAGCGACTATGCACATTCACTTGAGCACATTACAATGAGGCATCCAAGACCTTTTAGCATCAAGAAGTAATTAGAAAACCCTAGACATCCAAAAACCTAACCCTAGGAGATGAAGCGCCAAAATTCATGTGGGCCCTGATGGGGTAAGTTAGTACATCAACGTCCCGGGGTCATAACTTTTGCACACGATTTTCTTTTTAGGTGCATGATAGCACATTGGAAAGGTATATCCAAGGAATACACATGTTGTCATCACACTTTGACTTTGTCTACAATGGGACTGTGGCAAGCCCAAAAAATATTATTTAGGGCCTCAAAACGGCCTCGGAAGTTTAGGACCCAAAAAGCTACAAAAAAATGCCAAGATGAAAATTGTATGTTAGCCAGTTGGAAGAGGTGGGTGGACATCGATATCCACCTAGATCAATCCTCCCCCATTAGAAATAAATGGTCTCCATTGCGTTGAGTTTCCCCATCATATGAGGAAATTTATATTGAATTTGGCCTCGGGTGAGCCACTTGCCTTGGTGCAAGAGTTTCCCCACTTCGACAACATGATAAGGTTGAAGCTTATGTTGGCGAGTACCCTTGACCTGTGTTTCCACGATATGATTAGTGGATGCATGTTCCATGCAGTCAAGGTTGAGCTATGTTGGTGTCAACTATTATGCTATCTCTAATGTGTCTAATAATGGTGGAAAGTATGGCTAAAGGAGGTCCACATTAAACATTGGGTGAAAACCAAGGAATGGGGAAATGTTGAGCTCAAAATCGTTGTCACTCGTAGACTTGGTAATGGTGTGAGGTCCATAGCTGAGTGGATGAAGATTCTGATGCAGTCTTGTAAGGTGTTCTTTCTACAAATGCAACCAAACTTTATCTCCCACCTTAAACTTGTGTGGCACCCGATGTTGATCATGGCATTGCTTGTACTTGGAATTAGACTTTTGCAAAATATCCCAAACTTGTTGGAGGATGTGTTGGATTCGTTCAATGAACATGGTGGCTTTTTCAGCTTCATTTTGAGCATCGGACGATTCTTCTTGTGTGGACACAAGGGGTGGTGCAACATCCATGGGACCCAATGGTTGAAATCCCAACCCCACCTGAAAGGGGTTGTGTCTGATTGAGTTATGTATGGATCTGTTGTAACTATGTTGAACATAGGGAAGACTCCCATCCCATGTGTGTGGATGCTTGGAATTGTACATGCGCAAGATATGCATGATCATCCTCTTGACGACCTTAGTTTTGCCATCCGTTTGGGGGTGGAATGTCGTGCATTTGGTGAGCTTGGTGTCCAACCATGACCAGAGGCTTGACCAGAATGTGTTGAGGATATAGGTGTCCCTATATGAGATGATGGTTTGTGGTATCCAAAAATGTACCCACACTCATTTGAATAAGATCTTGGTAGTGGCCTCCACTATGATGCTCTTCTTACAAGCGACCAGAATCGCCATCTTAGAAAATCAATCAACAACCACAAAAACACAGTCATTTCCCTACTTGGTTGAAGGAAGGCCCAACTTGTATCCCATCGATATGGATTCCCAAGGATTGTCGGGAGTTGGAAGAGGGGTGTACATTCCTTGTTTATTAATGGTCATTTTGACAACAGTGTAGGTCATGTAGGACCTGATATACTTGTTGGCATCCTGTCAAATTTTCGGCCAATAGAAATGTTGATGCAACACTGCAACTATCGTTTTTGTTCTGAAGTGTCCTGCCACTCGACTGTAGTGAGCTTCCCAAATAATCTCCACTTTCTCACTTGATGGGATGCAGAGATGGCCCATATGGCACAACAACCCATCCTGAAGATGGAAATCAGTGACAATTGTGTTTGTGCCCAGCATATGGTAGGTAGTGGTGAAGTCATAATCTCTCTCATAGATTTGGGGCCATCTGGAGCTCTCATGTCCGTAGGAGTGTCGCACCGTGGTTAGTGTTGCAACTAGAGGTCAAATAAGGCAGTCAGTGATGTGGTTGGTGATCCATGTTTTATACTTGATGTTGAGATGGAACTGTTGCAAGTATGTGGACCACTTCTGATGGAGGTCATTCTACAATTTTCCTTGTGCCTGCATGAACAGTAGAGGCTTATGATCAGTGTGAATGATTGTCTCCTTCCCAAAAATGTAATGCCTCCACTGGAAGTAGGATTATACAATGGAGTACATTTCTTTATCATAAGTGGGGTACATACATATGGTATATGATAGTGTCTCACTATGATAATCCACGTGATGTCCACGTTGAGTGAGAACTGCACCCACAACATAGTTTGAAGAATTTGTCTCAATCTCAAAAGGTTGTTGTAGGTCGGGTAATGAGAGCATCGGGGTTGAGCACAAGCATTTCTTCAAATCATCCAACGATTTATGTTGCGACTAGCCCCACACGAAAGTTTCCTTGCCACCACCCCTGGTCAATTGGCTAAGGGCCCATGCAATGTTGGAGAATCTCAACACAAACCTGCAATAGAAATTGGCAAGGCCTAAGAATATTTGAAGCTCAATGAGTGTGTTCATGGCTAGATAGTCACGAATGACTTGGATCTTAGCTGGATCATCATGCACCCCATGCTCATCAAGAATGTATCCTAGGTACTGGATCTTGTTCATACCGAAGGAGTATATTTTCAAATTTGCATATATCTTGTGTTGTCACAGAGTGTGCAGAACCTGTTGAATATGTTGCAAGTGTTCCACCCAACTTTTGTTGAATATGAGGATGTCATCCAAATACAACACCATAAAAGAATTGGTGAAAGGTCGCAATATGTTGTCCATCATCCTCATGAAAGTTGTTGGGGTATTTGTTAAGCCAAAGGACATGACTAGCCATTCAAAAAGACCTTATTTGGACTTGAAGGCAGTCTTCCATACATCAGTCTACTCTATTGGGACCTGGTGGTAGTTGGAATTCATATCAATCTTACTGGAGTATTTTACCCCCTTGAGTTAGTCAAGGAGATCATCAAATCAAGGAATTGGGTATCGGTTCCTGACTGTGATTTTATTTAGATCTTGTTAATCAATGCAGATTTGGCAGGTCTCATCTTTCTTCTGCACAAGAATGATTGAGCTTCCACAAGGTTATGAGCTTGGTCGGATGTGCCCCTTTTTTAGCAGCTCTTGGATCAAGCGCTTGATTTCCTCATTTTCTGACAGATAGTGGTGATATACTATCCCATTGGGTAGAGGGGACTCAGGGGTTGGATCGATTGAGTGCTTGACCTGACAATGCAGAGGTACCCAAGTGGGTGAGGAGAAGATGTCTTTGTATTATTCTGAGACCTTATCCACTTGCTTCTACTGCATGGAGAGACATGTCATGGAGGTCATGGATGTGGCTACAACCTTCTACTCACTTTGAGAACAAATCATGAAGAATACAAACTTCCCGATCTAACAGATGACCTTCCTGCATTGCTTGGTAGAGATCAAGGAAATGGTAGTAGGTGGGACTACCTCGAGTATCCTATACAATTTCCTGTCTAAAGTAATAATGACACTATGAGGCCTAGAGTCATATACAACATGAATTTTCCATAAATAAGTTTGGCCCAAAAGAATATCACAAACTTCAAGGTGGGATACATCACATAATATCTCATCTCTGAAGGGTTTGATGTCATAGGGAAAGCCACATTGTTGGCTAACGCAAAGATTTATCTTTTGGTGGAGCCATTCGATGGTGTACAGTTGTGGGTCTGGTGTTTTTGGCATATCCAACTGCTTGATGACCTCCACTAAGATGAGTTTCTTCTAGCTACTGCTATCAACAATGAAGTACAGTGGAGTACCCTTCACCCACATCTGTGAATGAAAGAGGCGCTCACCTTCCTCTAGTTCATCGGGTTCACCGAGATGGACCTTAGTGGTAGAAATAGTGGAACTGGGTTCTGCGTCAATGATATGTCTCCCTTTTTATGGTTCTAACTCATAGTTGGAGCCCACATCTGATTCAGAGGCTTTCACCTCGGCCACTAATGACTACTTTGAGTGGCATTCAATGGTGTTATGCCAGGGGCTCTTATGGAACTCACACCACTTCCCAGTGTCTTTCTTTGTCTTCCCATTTTCCTTATTTTTTTGTGGATTAGGCTAGTTGTCCTGACGTTGTACATCCTTGCTATGTCCTTTGTTCTACAGGTTGTGTTCACCTTTTCCCTGCTTCTACTATGAGGGGTTCACAGACCCAAATTTCTGTGTCTTTTGTTTAAGCTTCTGCTCGATTTTGATAGCATGTCGATAGGCCGCTCCCAAGGACGATATGTTGATCCAAAAAGGATCCAGAGAAGGCTAATAATAACTCAGAACTCATAGAGGTAACTTAGAACACTTAGAATGGCTCCAGCAGATAGAGAAAAGGAAAAAATTCAAATTTCCCAAAACTTAGTGAAAATGGCATGGTTGTGAAGAGCACGTCACAATATTTCCAACAGTGCAAACGGATCGTCAAACAAAGTTACTATTTGAAAGATATTCGCGGTCAAAGTTGCAGTCAAACAGGGCCAGTCAATAGGGGCCACATCATGATCCATACTACTGTCGTCAGTAGCTGACATGGCAGGGTGATGTCAGCATGATGACTTCTAACATCAGCATGCCATGTGGCAGCACCAAAATCTTCCACATGTCACCCGCCAATGGGGTTTTCAAGGGTCCATGTGGACCAGTAGAGAAGTGCCACGTGGCACCTCTAAGCGATGCCACGTGGCACCACCCAAGAAGCACCACGTTTCATGTATGGATTGAAGGGGTGATTGATGTTAGTAGATAGGTGGACTAATCAATGAGCACCACGTGGCCCAATCATCGGGCGACATGTTGCATCCACGAAACGTCCAATAACAACTGGTGAACGGATTTCGAAAAATAAAAAAGTGGTGGGTCCGCCAAATCTAGCAGACCATGCCAACATTACCAACAGTTGGAAGGACATATAGCAACTCCACTAAAGTTAGAAGGAGTCAAATATATTGCAAATATATATATACAACCAACATACAAAAATGGAGTCTATGGGATTCGACCTCAGAACCTTCGTCGATGCCCAAGCCTTAACAAATCCGCCCATAACCAATGTGCCACGGGTACCTCTTGGTACATCTTCCCTTGCTTATTACTTAAAAGGTGTAATATTCCCAGAACTGGGGAGAAGAGGTGTGTATCGTACGACCTATGGACATGGATTTCAAGACGGTACAGTCATCGTTGCAGGTTGCATAGGGCACGAAAACCAAGACAAATTTCTTCTTGGGCCTCGGAGTGCCAAAGTCGGATCAGAGTGTGGAGACAGTAATTTTTAGGTAATTCGATGCCACGAATTCAGTGGTGATGTCTGTTTTCTGATCTAAGCATTATTTATGCATCTTGATTTCGGAATGAGGTTTATTTATGTATTTGCCAAATTCTTTTGTTTAGTTAATGAAAGAGCCTAACCATTTGAGAGTAGGACCCAGAGACGTAGTCCACCAGGGACGAACTCCGTTATCAAGTTTTTGTGTTCAGATCTAATGCTTATGTCTCTTCATTTTTGAGTTTTCCCTTCTTTAATGGTGCATTTTAATTTATGTTCATTTAGTACAATTCTTTATAAGCCACGATGGAAAGATCTCGGATCATGTTGGTATCAGAGCAGTCATCTTTGACTTGAATTGTTGAGTGTGAATGCTTACTAGGGCCAATCATAAACAGGGTGAAGTAAATCTTCAGACTTTCAATCCCAAAGTTGGTCATGTATCCAAAAGGAAGAAAATGGCAGAAGAGGACAAGAGTGATGAACAGGAAAAAAACTTTCACATGGTCTTTTATCAAATGTCAAAAATGGTCAAGCGAATGTATGGATATTATGAGAAGAGGATGAAGAAGAAAGGGAAGAAAAAGGAAGCACATGCAGATGATGATGCTTCGGTAAACCAAGGGGCTAGAGGAGATCCTCTTGAGCCTTTGTCTTCACCTTCAAGTTCTAGTTCTTCTTCCTCTGATCATTCTCATCGTTCTCATCATTGTAGCCATAAAGACTCTTTTAAGAAACCATTATTAAAGCTTGATGTAAAATTTTCTTTACCTATGTTTAATGGAGATGCTAATCCTTAAAATCTAGATAATTGGATCTGACAGGTTGAAGTGTATTGTCATGTCTAGCATATTGATGAAGAGGAACTTAAAGTGCAACTGGCTTCTCTTCGGTTGGAAGGCATTGCTCTCGTATAGTGGGAGAGCAAGCTTCAGGACAGAAGTAAGTGTGGTAAGCTTCTTTCCTCATGGTCAAAATTTAAATCAGCGATAAGGAAGCAATTTTATCCATTAGGTTATTTACATAAAGAAATGATGGAATGGCAAACTTTAAGGAAAAGTAAAGGACAAATTATACAAAGTTTCACAGAAGAATTTAGGAAGAAATCTCTTGCATTGAAAATTCCTTTGGATTCTTATGAAAATTTAATGAAGTATATTGGCGCACTTCACAGTTATATTCAACATACTTTTCTTTTGTTTAACCCCACTAGTCTTGATGAATTTTGTGTGCAAACCACTCACCTTGAGAACAGGGGGAAACATGTTCAAGAAGATCCCACAAAGAAACCTTCCAATTTCCCACAAAAGACTTTTAAGAAGTTTAAAAGGAAGGACAAGAAGACCTCTACAGTGACGAGGGAAGGAGGAAAACCATCTTGCACTCATTTCAAGAAGAGTAGTCACAATGAAGAACATTGTTGGAAAATGCATCCAGAAAAGAAACCGAAACAGTTTGGTGGAAAGGGGAGAACAAAGATCGTTGCTACGGTACAGCAAGATCTTGGTTTTGATTCAGGAGATGAATAAAAGATCACAGTAGTTGGAGTACAAGGTAAATATTCTCTTCATGCTAGTTCTATTTCTAATGATGAATCTCATGTTGATGAATGAAAGAGGAATGAGTTATTTCATATAAGAGTTGTATCTAAACATACTAAGATAGATACATTGTTTGATCTGGGTTCCCAAGTAAACTTAATATCTGAAGCACTTGTCAAAAATATGGGTCTTGAAACGAAACCACATCTGAAGCCTTATCGTCTTGGTTGGGTATGTGATAAATAAAAACTTAATGTCACCAAACAATGTAGGATTAGATTTACTATTGCTTCAAAATTGATTGATGAAGTGGATTTGGATGTTGTACCACTTGATATATGTGGCATAATGTTGGGAAGTCCTTATCTTTATGATAGAAAAGCAGTCTTGTTTCGTCATGAGAATAAATACCACCTTACTAAAGGGGGGGTGGAATATATTGTTAGGGCTCACAGCATGAGGGTAAATACAACACTTGTTAGTGCAGGTCAAATGAAAAGACTTATAAACACTAATAAGACATATGTACTCATGGTCGTCAGAGAGAAAGATGTTGGGACATCCGATGCTTTCCAAGGGTGTGATCCATCTCTTAAAAAGGAATTAATTGATGTTGTCTCTAAGTATGATGATATTTTTTAGGAACCAGATGGATTACCTCCTAAGAGGAAAATTCAACATGAGATACATCTTCAGCAGGATTCTCCTCTTCCTAATGTGGGCATGTACAGGATGTCATCTGTGGAGATGACAGATATCAAGAAGCAAGTACATGGCTTATTATATCAAGGGGTCATTAGGCCCATTTCATCTCCTTGTGGTTCTCCGATCATGATGGTGCCAAAGAAAGATGGCACATGGCGAATGTGTTTCGATTACCAAGCTTTAAATAAAATCACGGTGAAAAATCGATACCCTCTTCCTCGCATAGATGATTTACTTGATCAATTGAAGAATGTTGTCTATTTCACTAAGTTGGATTTGCACAGTGGATATCATCAAATTAGAGTCGTAGAACAGGATGCATGGAAAACAGCCTTTAAAACCAAATAGGCATTGTTTGAGTGGTTGGTTATGTCATTTGGGCGTTGTAATGCTCCGACAACTTTCATGCGTTTGATGAATGATGTATCCAGGCCTTTCATAGATGACTTTGTGATTGTATATTTAGACGACATTATTGTTTTTAGCGGGAATTGGGATCATCATGTGAGGCATGTAAAGCAAGTATTGGATACTTTTCAAAGGGAAATGTTATATGTAAAATTGTCTAAATGTGAATTTGGCAAGACTGCACTTGTGTACTTAGGTCATGTTGTAGGAGGAGAACAATTGAAAATTGACCCTTCCAAAATTGATGTAATTGTAAATTGGCCTGAACCAAAAAGTGTAACCGAAGTTCGAAGCTTATTAGGTGCAGTCCAGTATTGGAGGAGATTCATTCCCAACTTATCCTTCGTAGCAGCTCCTCTGCATGCCTTAACCAGTGTGAAGAACACTTTTCAGTGGGAAGAAAAACAACAAAAATATTTCGACACTTTGAAGGAGAAGATCAGTATCGCACCAATATTAGCACTGTTGAATCTTTAATAGCCTTTTCAGATCGAGATAGATGCCAGTGGCTATGCCATCGGTGCAGTATTAATGCAATATAGTAAGCCTATTTGTTACCACTCTGAAACTTTTAACCAAGTTGTTGTTAATTATCCTACATATGATAAAGAGTTGTATGCAGTAGTCCAGAGCATAAAGAAATGGAAGTACTGCTTGTTATGGAAGGAAACAATCATACATACAGATCACCAACCTTTACAGTATCTTCAAGCATAGACCAAATTGAAACAATATCGACACTACAGATGGATGGTTTTTCTACAACAATTTCACTTGGTAATCAAGTACAAAAAGGGTACAAGTAACAAGGTAGTTGATATGATTTCTAGACCTCCTATTGTTGCTTCTGTTATTTTGAAGAATACTTATTTATCTCATGATATCTATGTAGAACAATATGCCATCGATGAATATTTTAAAGAAGTATATGTGAAGCTAAGACTTGGTAAACAGGTAGAGAACTATTGTCTACAGGGAAAACTACTCTACCATCTTGGAAAGCTATGTATTCCTACGAGTGAACGAGTCCATGTAATACGATAAGCTTATACTTCTCTTGTTTCTAGGCATTTTGGGGTAGGAAAAACTATGGCTCATTTGCAGAGCTTTTGTTATTGACCTCAAATGAAAGCAATTGTAACTAAATATGTAAAGGGGTGTGTGATGTGTTCTACTTGTAAGACCACTAATAGAAAACTGGGGCTATACTCACCACTTCCTGTTCCATCCCATCCATGGGAAAGTGTAACCATGGATTTTGTAGGGGGTTTACCCATGACCAAAGGAGGTCATGATTATTTGTATGTGGTAGTGGATAGGTTCAGCAAGATGTGTATCTTGATTCCATGTAAAAATCATATCATCTCGGATCAAGATAATTGATTCCTTGGGGACTTCTAAACTAGCTTGTGGAGAATGATGGACACCAAACTGAAGAGGAGCATTGCTTTCCATCCACAGATCGATAGACAGACATAGGTGGTAAACTGAATAATGGTACTTTTGCTTCAAGGCTACTGCAGGAAGCGTCCCAAGGTGTGGGATGAAAAAATACCCTATGTACAGCATGCGTACAACCGAGCTTTACATTTATCCACTCAGAGTTTACCTTTTGAGACATGTTTTGGGTACCTACCAAATGTTCCTTTGGACTTGATGTAAGGGAGAGATGTCGATGTAAATGAAGAACGAACAGAGGATAGAGCCCGAAAGTTCATCCAGAGGATTCAGCAATACACCAGGTAGTCTGGGAACAGTTGGAGAAAAGTCAAGCACAGTATAAAGCTCGGCATGACAAGCACAGGGTTGATCATTAGTTCCAGGTTGGAGACCCGACATGGCTTGACATAAGCAAGGAGAGATTGAAGGGTGAAGGCAATAAACTCAAGCCCATTATTTATGGATCCTTCACTATCTTGGATAAAAGTGGTACCAATGCTTTTCATCTGGATCTTCCACCTTATATGTAGATTTACTCAGTTGTGAACGTTGAGAACTTGAAACTTTTTTAGCCTCCCATGATGGATCAAGATGAGGAAGTTTCAATACCATTAGTTGATGAGTTTTCACCTGAGTACTTGGATGATCTATATGAATATATCATCCTAGATAGGAGGACGAGGAATTCACTCAAGGGTGATTTTGATTATCTTCGAGTAGGCTTAAAAGGCACACATCCAAGCAAGGCAAAGTGGATTGAGAAGGACAAAGTGAGGGGACTCTTCCCTCACTTACCAGTTTATTGATGAAAGTTTTTGGTGGTCCAAAAATCTCTCAGTGGGAAGGCGTGATCCAAAAAGGATCCAGAGAAGGCTAAGAATAACTCAGAACTCACAGAGGCAACTCAGAACGCTCAAAATGGCTCCAGCAGACAGAGAAAGGGAAAAAAAATCAAGTTCCCAAAACTCAGTGAAAATAGCATGATCATGAAGATCACGTCTCAATCTTTCTAACGATGCAAATGGCTTGTCAAACAGAGTTACGATTTGAAAGATATTCACGGTCAAAGTTGCAGTCAAACAGGGCCAGTCAACAGGGGGGCACATCATCATCTGTACTGCTGACGTCAACAGCCGACATGTCAGGGTGATGTCATCATGATGGATGCTAAATTCAACATGCCACATGGTAGCACCAAAATCTACCATGTGTCACCCACCAATGGGATTTTCAGAGGTCCGTGTGGACCAGTAGAGAAGTGCCACGTGGCACCTCCAGGCGACACCACGTGGCACCACCCAGGAAGCGCCATGTGTCATGTACGGATTGAAGAGGTGATTTACATCATCAAACAAGTGGACTAATCAGTGGGCACCACATGGCCCAATCAGGGAGCGACATGTGGCATCCCCGAAACATCCAATAACAACCTGTGAATGGATTTCAAAAAATAAAAAAGTGGCGGGTCCGCCAAATCTGGAAAACCACGCCAACATTGGCAAAAGATGGAAGGAATTATAGCAACTCTACTAAAGTTAGCGGGAGTCAAATATATTTAAAATATATATATACAACCAACATACAAAAAAGGAGTCTGTGGCATTTGACTTTGGAACCTCCGTCGATGTCGAAGCCTTAACAAATCTTCCCATAACCAATGTGCCACATGTACCTCTTGGTGCATCCGCGCTTGTTTATTACTTAAAAGGTGTAATCCACCTAGAGCCGGGGAGAATAGGCTGGACCGTATGACTTGTGGGCACATATTTTGAGATGATACAGTCATCATTGCAAGTTGTAGAGGGCACAAAAACCGAGACAAAATTCTTCTTGGGTCTGGGAGTGACAGAGTCGAATCAGAGCATGGAGACACCCATTTTTGGGTAATTCGACGCCATGAATTCAGTGGTGATGTATGTTTTCTGATCTGAGAATTATTTATGCATCTTGATTTCAAAATGAGGTATATTTATGTATTTTCCAAATTCTTTTGCTAACTTAATGAAAGAGCCTACCCATTTGAGAGCAGGACCGGGAGACGTAGTCCACCAAGGATGAAATCTGTTATCAAGTTTTTGTGTTCATATCTGATGCTTATGTCTCTTCATTTTTTATTTTTCCCTTCTTTAATGGTGCACTTTAATTTATGCTCATTTAATACAATTCTATATAAGTCACGATGAAAAGATCTTGGATAATATGTCCTGAAACTCCTTTTATGTTTGGATGTATCTATGCAAACCACCACAATACTTGAGCACCATATTTCGCTCAGAGTCTTTAATACCTAGCTTGGTGTGCAAGGTATGGAAGACATTGGTGAACTTTGGCACTATTTGGTCCCTTTATTGTCGCAGTGTGGTCCATCTTGTATATAAGTTATCATAGCTTCCAATAGGGTAGTATCGTTCCTCAATAGCATCCTTGAAAGAACCTCAAGTGGGTGCCACTACAAATAATGTAGATTCCTCTATTTCCTTTTACTAAAAAATAGTCTCCCACCAATCTTTGACATGGGGGACGGCCTTAAGGAGCGCAAATGTAATATTTTCTCTATTGTAAAAGTTATGGAAAGAAAAATACCCTTCTAGAAGAGTTAACCATTTTTATACAACATCCACATCTATTTGACCTTAAAATATAGGAATATCAATATTGATTTGTACCTTGAAGGGGAAGGTGCCTCCGCTCGAGGAAGATGTGTCACATGTTGGCAGTCGTTGAAGGATTTGCACAAAATTATCCATCATCGCGTTCGTCTGTCATGCAAGGGATTCCTCAAGAAACAATTTAAAGGGATATCCCACCCTATCATCTCTCTTTTCTTCCCCCATGGGTGGTCATCGGGTTCGGTGATATTGATATTGAAAAGGCTCAATTGGTTCAAGTCCCAACTACTTACACCCTGACCTCGTTGGGGACATGCACAGAGAAACAAATGAAGAATAGACCGCTATGATACCACTGATACAGATTTATGAGCGGAATGAAATGAAATATAGATCTATAACATTAACACAGATATACAAAGAACAATAACAGAGATACAGTGAAACTTAACTTCTATTCAATAAAGAAATATGTTGAAACTATAAATGCAGAATGAAACAATCTTGTTTGAATGGTGGTAGCTAATCTCTGAGAAGAGATGTGGTTTCTATGTGCATGCACCTAAGCACACTACAATGAGGCCTCCAAGCCTTTTTAAAATCAAGAAGTAATCATAAAACCCTAGGCATCCAAAAACCTAACCCTAGGAGATGAAGTGCCAAAAGTCATGTGGGCCCCAATGGGGTCAGTTGGTACATCAACTTCTCGAGGTCCTAACTTTTGCATACGAACTTTTTTTGAGGAACACAGTAGCCCATTGGAAAGGTCTATCTGAGAACTACACATGTTTTCATCACACTCTAACTCTATTTTCAATGGGACTATGGCGAGCCCAAAAAATGTTGTTTAGGGCCTCAAAACGGCCCCAAAATTTTAAGACCCGAAAAGCTATAAAAATTTTCCAAGATGAAAACTATATGCGAGCCAGTTGGAAGAGGTGAGTGGACACCAATATCCATCTGGATCAAATACAATGTGGATCCATACCTCCATGACATGATCTGATCTGGCCATGAAATAATATGTTGTGGAGCTACGATATGACAAAAACATGGCCACGGACCAATACAAAGTGGATCTATGTTACAGTGTATACATTAGTGAGATTACCAATATGATGGTTATACTAGAATATACTTCATACTCAAATTATATCCAACATATCCTGGGAAAAGAGTATAATAGAGTGAGAGCCCAACCCAAGGTCTTCATCTCGATCCTAAAACAATACGATTATAGCCATGTGAATAGATGTCTTGATGTCAAACATGGTAGAAACCACTTGATTATCGGTCATTTAATGTATATCATTAACAATTGCAATGGAAATCACCAATGATTACAATGACTCCCAAGGTACCCTAGTACATTCTAGTGAATGTGAATAAATGAGCTGAAGTCGAACATCTGTGGAATCTGTTATCTCCCAATAAATTTTCATTTGTATTTAAGCCTTAGGTAGTTTTTGAGTCTTTGTTTTCCTTAGTCATTCAACATGATCTATCCTTCATTGAGTCCAATCACCAAGTCTTGGTCATGTCAAACAATGTTGATAGATGACTAAGTGGTCATTAAGGTCATCGTCTTAAGTTTTTATGGCCAAAGTCAAGTCATGTATATCCTAAAAGTGAGTCAGGTATCATAAAAGTTGGTTTTAGTTTTTAATAAGCCATCATTTGCTTTCAAGTCATGATTTGACCTTCTTTCTATCATTCCTCTTCATTATGATGATTTCGTAGCACACCTGGTTACTTTTGTACGTAAATCGCTACCAACTCAGTGACCGTTGTCAGTGCACTCATCATTTTTATACATGGCACGCTACCAACTCGAAGCAACAGATCTGTTTTGAAATTTGAAAACTTATGAGGTGAAAACATATATCAAGAAGGTTTTTCAAAGTTCCTAGATAATCATCAAAGTATTGAGACCCTCTTCTAAGTTGCAGCTCACCATCAAAGGAAATTACTAAGGTTTGTAGAAACAAAGAAAGTTGTTTTTAGAGTTTTCTTCTAAATTCTCTCTGTGCATAAGTGTTTTACAACAGATGCTCATACATCTGATGGATCCAAAGAAAGACCCCATCCCCAGGAAGAGGTCAGGATTTGTGGTTATATTCAAGTCCACTAATACCACTATGATCGAACAAAACCCTAACCATGTGGACTCCTTCAAGCGCATGGGATGTTGGAGGTTTTGTCATAAGCTCGAAGGATATCATCTGGAAGTTTCAAGAGACTTTGTGCAAAATTACAGGAATGGTAAGACACAGGTTGGAACCTTGTAAATCCATTTGACAGTGGATTTGATTACGAAAGTGATTGAGATCCCTAGGACAGGGGAACTATGGTTCAAGGCAAGGAAACTAGAAAAGGAGGATTGGTGTCAAGACATGCTCAAGCCTCAACATAGGGGATCTAATTTGGTGAAGGGTGTGCTAAGGAAGTGGCTGCTAGAGGAGTATGATAAGATTTTGTTCATCATCCAGATATTTTTTACTTGTGAAGGGAGATACAGTTGGGTTTTGCAATACCATTTCAAACTACTTCTCCATTTCACTAGTAAGAAGGAAATAGACTTACCTTACCTCCTTTTCATGAGTTTGCAAAGAATGATTTCATTTGCACAATGAAATCCTGGTAAACTCCAAAGGTCCATTTTTCACCATGAATTAATCAAACTCATGGTCATTGAACAGTTGAAGAGGGAAGGGAAGGATTGGCCCACTTTCTTGTTTGTATCTAATTACCAAATTGACCTGCCTCTTTCTCCTTTAAAAATCAAAAATCCTAAGAAGAAGACTGCAACACCTCACACTGCCCCCTTTTCTCCATAATCTGAGGTACCACAGTCCTCTGCTTCCACTGCTCCCTCTTCTCCATCATATGAAACACCACAGTCCCCTCAAGACCACATGCCTCGAGAACCTTTACCTGTCCAAGTATATAAAAGAGATAAGAGAAAAGGAAAGGCTAAAGAGGTGATTATTAAAGAACAATTAGAGCCTCATGTGGATATTCCTCTAATGGATATTGAAGATAATATTCAGACTATCCAAGCTAGAATTGGTACACCAACCCTCAGAAGGTCATCTAGGAGAAAGCTTGTATTAGCAGAGGAATCTCGTCAAAGCACTAATGTTATAAAACCTAGAACTAGGTTATCAAGATTGAAAGTTTCTCCTATTGAAAAGGAAGCACCTGAGGCGGTAGTCCAATTGAGTGAATCTCCACCAGAGTCATCTCCAGAGACAGATCAAGGACCTAAAGATAATTGGGCTCAATTATTCAAGGATGCAGACAGACAACTCAAAGAAGTCCAAGAGAAGAATCAGAAACCACATCAAGAGAATGCCACACTCAGCAGACAAATTTCAAGTCAAATAGATGAACTAGCAGGGGAGTGTAACCAACTCAAGAGGAACATCAGAAAAAAGATGATTCAGAGGAAACAATTGGTTAATGTGTACAAATAGAACCTCGGCTTGAGAGAAGACAATAGAAAGTTTGTTGAAGACATATATTTGGCCAAGAATATCAAGAATTTGGAAATATTCTTAAAAGAAACTACTTCTCCTAGTTCTCCCAAGCAAGGTTATTGATTCAGAGGTTGTTTCAAGGTTTTTTGATTAATGGTTGTTGACCTATCATGAACTAATATGTTTTGAAGTCTTATGAAGGTGTATGGAAATTACTTTAAGGAAGCATGTATGGATATATGGTTATTGAGATGAAGTCTGAGTATTCTCAATAAGGATAGCAAATTACAGTAATATGTGTTTTGATGAGACAGACTCTTAGCCTTCAAGATCATTTTTCAAGCAATTTTGAAGTGTTTTGGCAAGACTGGCACCTATAGGAGTTTGCAGCGCAGACTGTGTTTTCTCTATGCAGTGCGCTACCAACTTGTCAACCTTTTGCGTGTAAGAGTTTTGGTCAAAGTTGACTTGATTTTCAGCATTCAGTGGGTGAGTCATTTCTCCAAGTGTTAGATAAAGGCAATGAAGGACTTCTACAGCCACGAGGAAGCTCAGGTGGAGCTAAATATTTGGAATTCAGATGGGATACCTATCCCTTAGAAATAGGATTTGATTCTGCCTTTTTGTATTAGTTTAGATTTCATCTGATAGGTGGCATTCAGATCCATCTTTTGAGGATCCTAGTTGAATTTTTAAAAGTTATTTAAGCCCATTGAGGCATCATTATAAGGGGTTCGATTTTGGAGAGCTTTACACACTCTTTAAATACTTTGATATTATATATGATGGAATCATAATTTTGTCTCATTGTTATTGTTCAGACCTCTGTCCATTCTTCTTTTCTTGTACTTATATTGAATGTCATATTCATTTGTTTTGTTTACACAATGACTGATTAATATCTTTTAATCGTTGCATTAGTAGGCAGAAATATAAGTATTCTTCTTTATTATAGTCATCCTTTCATCTATATATTCAATATACATGATCTTGCTAGTATAGTGAATATTCTCCACCCATCTGAGTTTAAAAAACCATTTGATCATACCTTTTGAGAGCCTTATCTTGTCTGGATATATTCAATGTATCTTGAGTGAGTGAGTGAGTTATCCACTTCTGATCCAATTTATATATTTTATTAAACATTTGATTAAGTTACCGAGCTTACTCAAACTACAACCTTGAGTGATTCTTAGAGTGATAACAAATTGGCGTCATTGTTGGGGAAAGGAATGTGAAGCAAGCTTCCCTGGGAGATGAAATAGTCTTAGCTTTTGATGATAGACAAAGGCAAGGCATTAGTTTGGTTGTAATATTCTATTTGGCAACTCCATTGGTACATTGTGGCTCCTAAGAAGGGACATACTCAAGCAAATCCTCAGCAGCCACTAACTAATCCAGTATCTGATCCTGAGAGGATCATCAAAGAAGGAAAGGCATTCCAGAAGGTATCTTCAAGTTCAGGTATCTCTAGAAATCCCGTCGTATCTTTTCCAAAAAATCCATTAATAAAACAAACACTTGTTGAATCTATAAGCTCAAAGACAGATAGTGAAAAAGTAGTTTCAGAATTTCAAGGATCTTCTGATCTTACTCAAGTAGATAGTTCACCATTTTTTGAAGAAGACAATTGCTCATCCTATATAGAATCTTCTCAGTCTAAAACAGAACCAAACTCAGCCTACATTCATACAAATCTTCCTACAGTTGAGTTTGTCTTACATGAATTGTCTATAAAAGGAGAAGAAAACATTGCCAAGTTATTGTCTGAATTCTATAGAGATTTGTATTTCCCTTCTTCCATTGCAAGTCCAGAAATACCTTTCTCTCTCATTACCTCACCTTCATCCTCTATATCAACCTCATATCAATCCCTAGTGATCCAAACTTCCAGTACATCTACATCTACCACTATCATGGTAGCAACACCTCAAAATCTCACTAAGATGGAAAGAATCATAGTTGTTAGATATGCACCATTAGTATTTCCTAATCCTTTGAATGCAATGCCTACTGAAGATTATCAAAAGTACATGCCTAAATTTTCAGGGATAGAAGAGGTCACAGCTAAAGAGAATCTTGAATTATTTTATAGTTATGTTGATAACTTAAATATCACACAAGAGGATGTATGGATGAGAGTGTTTGTGCAAAGTTTAGATGGAGAGGCCGGGAGATTGTTTGGAGAATTAACACCGAGATCCATAACAGGTATTGAAAGTTTTGATGATACTTTCTTAAAACAATGGGGGGATAAGAAGGATTATATTTACTACATTACAGAGTTTGGGAACTTGAGAAGGGAAAGTGGTCAATCAGTGTCATACTTTACCAATAAATTTTACCGGATGTATAGCAAGATCCCAGCTAAAATCAATCCTACTTCTACCTTTGAAAAAATCACACATGTTAATGCCTTTGATTCTGAATTTTTCTTGTTGATAAGAGAAAGGAGGTATGTTACATTGGATGTTATGCAGGATGCAACACTTGAAGTGGAATCTAACATCCTTGCTGCAGAGAAGTTGAAAGGTAGAGGTGATAGAAGGAAACAAAAAGGAGAAGCCCCATCATCAAGTGTTGATCCCAATATTGAAAAGATGGCTAAGATGATATGATCTTTGACTTATGAATTGTCCAAGATGAAGATTGAAAACAAGAAGCCTATAAAAGGTAGATATCCTAATGCTTTTATTCCTTGAAATCCAAATCCTTATAGAATAAATAATGAGCAACATCATATTTTACAAGGGAATAGAAATGCTAATGAGGATCAGAATATTAAAGCCCCTTTTCAGAACACAGTAATGGAGGAAGATCAGCCAGAAGAAGATGATGAGATTCATTGTCTGGGAGATAAAGGTGATGCATGTTTCTTAACACAATCTGCTTATGAAGAAGCTTTGATTAGTCAGCAGGATAATCAAGACTCAAATGATGGATTTATTTTTCAAGTTGATGATCAGAATAGGTACAATATGAGATATAAACAAATTCATAGTAAGCAAGATGAGCAAGCTCCTCCCAAGAAAGTTGTTTCCCCTACAAAACAGCAACCAAGTAAAGATCAGGCTCAAACAAAGAATCAAGTACTTCTTAAAGCTCCTCTGCAAGAGGTAAGAAACCCTGACAAAGTTCCTTTTTCATTCATCTTTGAATTAGAAATTCAGAAGGTAAAAATTCTCATACAACTCATGGAATTAATGAAGAATGATACCTTCAAACAAACCATCCTCAAATCCCTTGAGCTTAAATCCATGCCAGTTGTTGTTGATGTTGTAAACCTCCAAGATGATAAGCCTACTATTGTCCTTAGTCCAATGGTTGAAGACCGTGAGGAAACCTCTCCACCTTTTTATGTCTCTTTGAACATCCATGATAAAATTCTGCATAATTGCCTTTTAGACAAAAGATCTTCTCATAACCTCATGCCAAAAGCAGTCATGGATGAGTTGGGTTTAGAAATTACCAAGTCTTATCAAGATTTATTTTCATTTGACTCTAGGAAGGTTAAGTGCCTTGGCTTGAGTAAAGATCTAGTAATTTACGTATCCCAGTTGTACTTGAGGAACATGGTAATGGACATTGTGGTAGTTGATGTGCCACCCAAATTTGGTATGCTTTTATATAGAGAATGGATCAAGAGGCTAGGATGCACCTTTCAAAATGACCTTTCTTATGCAATTGTCCCAGTCTTTGGAGGGGAACAAAGGAGATTGTATAGGGAAGCACAATTAGCCTATACTATCAATGATGAGAAGGAGCCTACTAATCATCCCATCTACTCAGTTGACACAGGTTTGGGATCTTGTATACTTCAGATTGATGATTCTCAGTCATCATATTTGCAGCTCAAAAAGCCTATTTGCCAATCTTCAGAAGTGGAAAGCACTCTTATATGGAGTATGTTCTTTGATGGCGCTTGTTCAAGAGAATCTGCAGGAGCAGGTGTTGTTTTTGTTTCACCTTCCAAAGAAAAAATTCATGTGTCCTTCAAGTTGGATTTCGAGGTGACAAATAACATAGAAGAATACGAAGCCTTGGTCTTGGGATTAAATGATGCTAAGGACATGAATATTCAAGGGCTGAAAGTATATGGAGATGTTGATCTGATAATTCAACAAATCAAGAACACTTTTCCAGCCAAACATGTCAGGCTTAAGTCATATAGAGATGAGGTATGGAATCTCATTGATTCTTTTCTAGCATTCAATATTTCATATATTCCTAGAGCCATGAATCAACTTGATGATTCATTAGTTGTTTCAGCTAGTACTTTTAATCCACCATTGCCAGCAAAGCTTAACTATGAAATTCAAGTGAAATATAGACCCTCCTTTCCAGACAATGTAAAGTTTTGGAAAGTGTTTGAAGATGATGAGGAATTGGTTAGATTTCTGGAAGTTATAGATGAGTTTTCAGCCCTCCATATAAATCATGAAAATGAAAATGTTGAAAAGGTCAAAAATCCTAAATTGAAAAACAAAATTGGATGCCATGATATTATTCAACTTCCTAATAATCAAATCCCAAGGGTATCAGTAACACTTGAGAAGATTTTTTACCAGAATGATGTGCCTTTGAAGCCTGATAAGAAATAGGAAGACCTTGTTGTCTTTAACTACAACTTAGGAGATGAACAGTGCCCAAAAACCACAAATCTATACACACAATTGACTACAGAACAGAGAGTTGATTATGGAAGCCTGATGAAAGAATTTTCAGACATTTTTTCATGGGAGTACAGTGACTTAAATACATATGACACTCAAGTGATTGAGCATAAAATCCATTTGAATAAAGAATCCACTCCATTCAATCAAAAACTAAGATCTATCAATCCTCTTCTTCTACCCATAATGGAAAAGGAAATTAAAAAGTTATTGAATGCTCAAATTATCATTCCACTAAGATATTTTGATTGGGTTCCTAATTTAGTTTCTATTAGGAAGAAGAATGGGGAAATTAGGTTGTGTGTTGACTTCAGGAACTTCAACAAGTGTTCTAAGAAAGATAACTTCCCTTTGCTGAAGATGGAGCATATCTTGCAAAGAGTGTCTAGAGCTAGTGTCATGTCTTTTATTGATGGTTTTTTAGGTTATAACCAAATCTCAGTACATCTAGATGACAGAGAAAAGACATCCTTCACAACTCCTTGGGGTACTTTTATGTATGCCAAGATTCCCTTTGGACTTATGAATGTTGGGGCCACCTTTCAGAGGACCATGGACATTTCCTTTGTAGGTGAGAAGTATAAGTTTGTTTTGATATATTTGGATGATCTAACAATGTTTTCTCACAGCCATAAAGAACATTTGCAACATTTGAGGAAGACATTCTTGAAGTGCAGAAGGTATGGACTTTCACTCAATCCAAAGAAATCTTAGTTTGCATTGAAAGAAGGTAATCTTCTGGGGCACATAGTGAGTGTTGAAGGAGTAAAGATTGACCCTGCAAGAGTATAAGCTATTCTGAAGATATCCATTCCTAGATCTAAGAAAGACATTCAATCATTTCTTGGAAAGATTAACTTTATTAGGAGATTTATTCCTAATTTTGCAGAATTGATTAAACACATCAATGGTATGCTGAGAAAGGATTCAGAAGTTAAATGGAATGATGCAGCAATGGATTCTTTTGAAGCTATTAAGAAATCTCTTATGTCAGCTCCTACTTTGATCAACTCAGACTATTGTAATATTTCTACATCTTTTCATTTGCATCTAATGACACAATTGCAGCAATGTTACTTCAGAGAAATGATCAAGGTCAGGAACAACCAGTAGCATTATTTAGCAAGACATTAAGAGATGTTGAGGTAAAGTATGATCCTATTGAAAAACAATCTTATGCTTTGATCAAGTCACTTAAGGCTTTTAGGATCTATATTTTGCATGCCAAATTTATAGATTATGTACCATATATTTCAGTCAGAGATGTGCTCATACAACCAGATATAGATGGAAAAAGAGCCAAGTGGATTTCCAAACTCATTGAGTTTGACATTGATATTATGCAACCTAATTTGATAAAGGGTCAGAGTTTGGCAAAGCTTCTTGCTGAAGAGAATTGTGACGTGTTGGGTATTAATTTTATCAACATAAATGTAAAGGATGCACAATATGAAATCTCAGTTGAAAGGTACAGTCATGATCAGCCAGTATCAGCCCATTTGTCTTCTTGTGAATGGTACAGCAGTATAGTATACTTTTTACAAAACCTTGCATCCCCTCCAGAGATGAATCAAACACGTGTAAGAGAACTAAAACTCAAGGCAATCAAGTTTTGTATTAATGAAAATATGTTCTATTGGAAAGACCCCTCTAGGTTGTTGTTGAGGTGCCTTGATAAAGAGGAATCAGTTCAGGTTATGCATCAATTTCATAGCAGAAATTGTGGTGGCCATCACTACTGGAAAACTACAATCCACAATATTTTGAGGGATGGTTACTATTGTCCATGTTTATTTTTTGATGTTTCCTCATATGTAAAGACATGTGACAAGTGCCAAAGGTTCACTGGAAAACAATAGCTGAAATATCTCCCATTGAAACCCATTGTAGTCACTGCACCCTTCCAACAATGGGGGTTGGAATTCATTGGAGATATACATCCATCTTCAAGTGGCCAGCATAGGTGGATCATGGTAGCAACTGAATACTGTACAAAATGGGTTGAGGCTATTCCTACTAGGAATGCCATTCATTCTGTAATCATATATTTCTTGAATGATCACATTTTTGCTAGATTTGGCTGCCCCAAAAGACTTGTTACTAATAATGCAATTGCTTTTAAAGCTGATGTTTTGGTGAAGTTATATGAATACATGGGTATTCATCTTGTTCAATCAACTTCCTACTATCCTCAAGGCAATGGCCTTGCTGAATCATCAAACAAAAGCCTAGTGAGGATTATTAGAAAGTTTCTTGAAGAAGATCAAAAGAGTTGGGATTCTAAGTTAAAATTTTCACTCTAGGCTGATAGAGTGACAAATAAGAAGTCCATTGGCACTTCTCCATTCAAGTTAGTGTATGGCACTAAAGCCATTTTTCCTATCCAACTTGCACTACCTGTTGCAAAAAAAATTCAAGAAGAAGAAGGGGAACCAAATTATTTGGTTAGAAGGATTCTTCATCTTGTTCAGCTTCAGCAGTTAAGGGAGCAGTTACTTGAGAAGATAGAATTACATTGAAATAAGATGAAAGAGAGCTTTGACAAGAAGCCTAAAGAATATATTTTTCAAACAGGGGATATTGTTTTGAAGTGGGATGCTTAAAGACGGGATAAGGGAAAGCATGGGAAATTTGACAATTTGTGGACTGGTCCTTTCATCATCTCTCAAGTGATGCAGAACAATACTTTCATCTTACAGAACCTGGAAGGTAATGAAGTATTTTGTGGCCTAGTCAATGGGCATTTTCTAAAAACCTATTTCTATTAAGGCTTTTCAAGCCTTCTTCATTGTAAATATCATTTATGTTTTCAGTTTAGTTTCATAATAACTCCATGCCCAATGGAACAACAATTTCATTTATTTTTATAAGTTTTGTATGTGATAGGAAAGGCAACTAGTCTTACAA
>JZKD02S1312533.1:1733489-1752755 GCA_000966675.3 Picea glauca
AGGTCTTCTTACATCCGCCTAATTCTCTTTTATTGAAAGGTCTTATTAATATTGACCTTTATTACATCCGAATACATTAATCTACCCATGTGCGGGTTAGGACCTTAACAACCAATGTGCCAAGAGTTGGTCTGGTATTTGGGCTTTAATCAATATGAGTGGAGGTGGATTTCCTAAACGAGGTTAAAAGCTCGATATCGATCTCATATCAGAGTGGAAATGATTTAAGAAATCCATAGTGAGAGTATTAAAGTCACTGAAGGAGTGTTGTGGTAGTTCAATATACCATTTTTCTTCCGCTCCTATAAGGTTTCTCTAGAAAAGACGTAAACAAATGGAATCATCCATCAAAGAGTTAGAAGAACACCAAAGATGGAAGGTCATTGCGAGATTATTGGGGTCTTCTCTAGGTCTTCCATTGAACTTTGGGATATTCGACGGTAGTTTAGAGGGGATTGGTGGCCAAAATGGAACATGAAGTATGGGATCATTGGTCAGGTGTGAAAAATATGGTAGATCCAAAGTGGCTAAACAGGGAAGTTGGCGGTTAGCTTGGGAATATTGGTAATTTTGATGTAGCATGGGGACACCAGTAGTACCTCCCATATACTATTGCTAAGAGGGTACAGTAGTATAGTATACTTTTTACAGAACCTTGCAGCCCCTCCAGAGATGAATTAAACACGTGTAAGAGAACTAAAACTCAAGGCAATCAAGTTTTGTATTAATGAAAATATGCTCTATTGGAAAGACCCCTCTAGGTTGTTGTTGAGGTGCCTTGATAAAGAGGAATCAGTTCAGGTTATGCATCAATTTCATAGTAGAAATTGTGGTGGCCATCACTACTGGAAAACTACAATCCACAATATTTTGAGGGATGGTTACTATTGGCCATGTTTATTTTCTGATGTTTCCTCGTATGTAAAGACATGTGACAAGTGCCAAAGGCTCACTGGAAAACAACAGTTGAAATATCTCCCATTGAAACCCATTGTAGTCACTCCACCCTTCCAACAATGGGGGTTGGAATTCATTGGAGAGATACATCCATCTTCAAGTGGCTAGCATATGTGGATCATGGTAGCAACTGAATACTTTACAAAATGGGTTGAGGCTATTCCTACTAGGAATGCCACTCATTCTATAATCATATATTTCTTGAATGGTCACATTTTTGCTAGATTTGGCTGCCCCAAAAGACTTGTTACTAATAATGCAATTGCTTTTAAAGCTGGTGTTTTGGTGAAGTTATATGAATACATGGGCATTCATCTTGTTCACTCAACTTCCTACTATCCTCAAGGTAATGGCCTTGCTGAATCATCAAACAAAAGCCTAGTGAGGATTATTAGAAAGTTTCTTGAAGAAGATCAAAAGAGTTGGGATTCTAAGTTAAAATTTTCACTCTAGGCTGATAGAGTGACAAATAAGAAGTCCATTGGCACTTCTCCATTCAAGTTAGTGTATGGCACTAAAGCCATTTTTCCTATCCAACTTGCACTACCTGTTGCAAAAAAAATTCAAGAAGAAGAAGGGGAACCAAATTATTTGGTTAGAAGGATTCTTCATCTTGTTCAGCTTCAGCAGTTAAGGGAGCAGTTACTTGAGAAGATAGAATTACATTGAAATAAGATGAAAGAGAGCTTTGACAAGAAGCCTAAAGAATATATTTTTCAAACAGGGGATATTGTTTTGAAGTGGGATGCTTAAAGACGGGATAAGGGAAAGCATGGGAAATTTGACAATTTGTGGACTGGTCCTTTCATCATCTCTCAAGTGATGCAGAACAATACTTTCATCTTACAGAACCTGGAAGGTAATGAAGTATTTTGTGGCCTAGTCAATGGGCATTTTCTAAAAACCTATTTCTATTAAGGCTTTTCAAGCCTTCTTCATTGTAAATATCATTTATGTTTTCAGTTTAGTTTCATAATAACTCCATGCCCAATGGAACAACAATTTCATTTATTTTTATAAGTTTTGTATGTGATAGGAAAGGCAACTAGTCTTACAATTTCTTGGAACCTCACAGGGAGGCTTCCATCCCCAATTAGAGCCAGATGCTATCTCCCAATAAATTTTCATTTTTATTTAAGCCTTAGGTAGTTTTTGAGTCTTTGTTTTCCTTAGTCATTCAACATGATATGTCCTTCATTGAGTCCAATCACCAAGTCTTGGTCATGTCAAACGATGTTGATAGATGACTAAGTGGTCATTAAGGTCATTGTCCTAAGTTTTTATGGCCAAAGTCAAGTCATGTATATCCTAAAAGTGAGTCAGGGATCATAAGAGTTGGTTTTAGTCCCTAATAAGCCATCATTTGCTTTCAGGTCATGATTTGACCTTCTTTTTATCATTCCCCTCCATGATGACGAGTTTGTAGCACACCTGGTTACTTTTGTAAGTAAAGCACTACCAACTCAGCGACTGTTATCAGCACACTCATCATTTTTATACATGGTGCGCTACCAACTCAGGAGAAAAGATCTGATTTGAAATTTGAAAACTTCTAAGGTGAAAATGCATATCAAGAAGGTTTTTCAAAGTTCCTAGATCATCATCAAAGTATTGAGACCCTCTTCTAAGCTGCAGCTCGCCATAAAAGGAAATTACTAATGTTTGCAGAAACAAAGAAAGTTTTTGCAGAAGTGTTTTATAGCAGGTGCTCATACATCCTATGGCTCCAAGGAAATACCCCATCCCCAGGAAGAGGTCGGGCTCTATGGTTATATTCGAGCCCACTGATACCACTCTGATCGAACAAAACCCTAACCATGTGGACTCCTTCAAGCGCATGGGATACTGGAGGTTTTGTCATAAGCTCGAAGGATATCATCTAGAGGTTTCAAGAGACTTTGTGCAGAATTACAGGAATGGTAAGACACAGATTGGACCCTTGGAAATCCATTTGATAGTGGATTTGATTGCAGAAGTGACTGAGATCCCTAGGACATGGGAACTATGGTTCAAGGCAAGGAAACTAGAAGAGGAGGATTGGTGTCAAGACATGCTCAAGCCTGAGCATAGGGGATCTAATTTGGTGAAGGGTGTGCCAAGGAAGTAACTGCTAGAGGAGTATGATAAGTTGTTGTTCATCATCCAGATATTTTTTATTTGTGGAGGGAGATACAGTTGGGTTTTTCAATACCATTTCAAACTACTTCTCCATTTCACTGGTAAGAAGGACCTTAATTCCTTTTCATGAGTTTTCAAAGAATGATTTCATTTGCACAATGAAAGCCTGATAAAATCCAAAGGTCATTTTTTCACCATGCATTAATCAAACTCATGTTCATTGACCAGTTGAAGAGGGAAGGGAAGGATTGGCCCACTTTCTTGTTTGTATCTAATTACCAAATCGACCTGCCTCTTTCTCCTTTAAAACTCAAAACTCATAAGAAGAAGATTACAACACCTCCCACTGGTCCCTTTGCTCCATCATCTAAGGTACCACATTCCTTTGCTCCCACTTCTCCCTCTGCTCCATCATTTGAAACACCATATTCCCTTCAAGACCACATGCCTCAAGAACCTTTACCTATTCAAGTATATAAAAGAGATAAGAGAAAAGGAAAGGTTAAAGAGGTGATTATTGAAGAACAATTGGAGCCTCCCGTGGAGCTTCCTCCAATGGAGATTGAATATAATCCTCAGAATATCCAAGCTAGAATTGGTACACCATCCCTGAGAAGGTCATTCAGGAGAGAGCTTGTATTATCATAGGAATCGCATCAAAGCACTGATGTTATAAAACCTAGAACTAGGTTATCAAGATTGAAAGTTTATCCACTTGAAAAGGAAGCACTTGAGGCCATAGTCCAATTGAGTGAATCTCATCCAGAGTCATCTCCAGAGATAAATCAAGGACCTAAATCTAATTGGGATAAATTATTCAAGGATGCAAACAGACAACTCAAAGAAGTCCAAGAGAAGAATTAGAAACTACATCAAGAGAATGTCATACTCAGCAGACAATTTTCAAGTCAGATAGATGAACTAGCAAGGGAGTGTAACCAGCTCAAGAGGAACATCAGAAAAAAGATGATTCAGAGAAAACAATTGGTTAATGTGTACAAACATAACCTCATCTTGAGAGCAAACAATAGAAAGCTGGCTGAAGACATATATTTGGCCAAGAATATTCTTAGCAAGAAGAATTTGGCAATCTTCTTAAAAGAAACTGCTTCTCCTAGTTCCCCCAAGCAAGGTGATTGATTCGAAGGTTGTTTCAAGGTTTTGTGATTAATGGTTGTTGACCTATGATGAACTAATATGTTTTGAAGTCTTATGAAGGTGTATGGAAATTACTTTAAGGAAGCGTGTATGGATATATGGTTATTGAGATGAAGTTCTAGAAATCTCAATAAGGATAGAAAATTACAGTAGTATGTGTTTTGATGAGACAGAGTCTCAACCTTCAAGAGCATTTTTCAAGAAATTTTGAAGTATTTTGGCAAGACTGACACCTGCAGGAATTTGTAGCACAGACTGTGTTTTCTCTGTGCAGTGTGCTACCAACTTTTCAACCTTTTGTGTGTAAGAGTTTTGGTCAAAGTTGACCTAATTTTCAGCATTCAATGGGTGAGTCATTGCTCCAGGTATTAGATAAAGGCAATGAAGGATTTCTACAACCACGATGAAGCTCGAGTGGAGCTAAATATTTGGAATTCGGATGGGATACCCATCCCTTAGAAATAGGATCTAATCCTGCCTTTTTGTATTAGTTTATATTTGATCTGATAGGTGGCATTCAGATCCATATTTTGAGGATCCTAGTCGAATTTGTAAAATTTATTTAAGCCCATTGAGGCATCATTGTAAGGGGTTCGATTTTGGAGAGCTTTACACACTCTTTGCTTGTAAATACTTTGATATTATATATGTTGGAATCATAAGTTTCTCTCATTGTTATTGTTCATACCTTTGTCCATTCTTCTTTTCTTGTACTTATATTGAATGTCATATTCCTTTGTTTTGTTTACACAATGACTGATTAATGTCTTTTAATCATTGCATTGGTAGGCATAAATATAAGTATTCTTCTTTATTATAGTCAGCCTTTCATCTATATATTCAATATACATGATCTTGCTGGTATAGTGTATGTTCTCCACCCATCTGAGTTAGAAAAACCATCTAATCATACCTTTTGAGAGCCTTATCTTGTCTGGATATATTCAATGTATCTTGAGTGAGTGAGTGAGTTATCCACTTATGATCCAATTTTATATATTTTATTAAGCATTTGATTAAGCTATCGATCTTACTCAACCTACAACCTTGAGTGACTCTTGGAGTGATAACAGAATCATTCAATCAGAGGCCAATGGTGTAAACCTACTGTCGAAGGTGAGGAAACTTGTCATTAAGGCATGGAGGATCCAAGGTACTAAATGGTTTCTAAGTCTAATTCCCAGATAATGTGTTGAATTCGACAAGAATAGACTCGTCGAAGGAGGGACATGATGTATCACCCATCATCGACATGAAACTGACATAGGAAACTGATGTAATATGATAGGTTAAATGAGTATGGAGTTACACGAGGAAGAAAACTGGTGATTCTGCGGAGTCATTAGTTTAAAGTGAAACTTCCCTTGAACATTGTGAGGCACAAAAAATGACTTGGCAGCATTGACTCGACTAAGAGATAGACCAAAATATCGTGTGACGATCACAGGGGCACTCTTCTGGTGAGCCGAAGGAGTATGAAGACTCATAGGATTGGTATGACTTAGAGACAAGAAGATTACCCAATTGTAAGATGAGACACAAACATGTGCCATGTTCAAGGGTGACAATGAAACAACTACCATAAAACTTTCCAAAAACTTAACCCAGTTCCCTCAATTTTCCCCCACCATGAACGACGAGTACCTCTTTGTTTTTTAACAAGCTTGAGGAGAATAAGAAATTCTCGGTATAGCTCATCTTCGATGAGTCCCTCATCACATGTTTAACGAACCTGAAGGAGGATGGGTTCGGTTCTGTATGGATCCTTCAATGCATAATTTTATGAGCCCAAAGAAGGAAAGATCGATGGTCTTTTCATATTTAGAGAGTYTRAAAAGATCTTAAAGACAACTCCAAGGGTGTTCTTTTTCGTAAATTTAGTCTCYCGAACCTGAAAAAGTGTAAAACSTACAAGGGAGAACTCTTCTAGTCATGATTGATTAGAGTGTTCATTTTTTGTAATTATTCCATCCAATCTAAAAAAGGGATAAACCTATACCAAATAGATTCCCTTTCAAACCTTTYAATGAGTGTGAAAGGAAACAATMTCACTCGAAAATATTTTCATGTTTAGGGAGTTTGAAAAGAAATTAAAGGAGACTCCAAAGGGTTCCTTTTTCATATAGTTTTTACGATCCCGAAAAAGTGATAAAAATATGCTCGATTATCTGCTTCATTTTTTAGCGAGCTTGACACAGAAAGTGAATTGTGCTCGGGGTAGGTTTCATTTTTACACAAGCTTGAAACAAAGAAAAACTATTCTTGGGGTAGATTTGATTTTTACACAAGCTTAAATAGAGAAAAATTATGCTTGGGATAGGTTTAATTTTTACACGAGCTTGAAATTGAGGATAAAACTATGCTTGGGTCGTACCATTAGCGAGTTTCTTCCCAACATGATTTCTATAGGTTGGTACTTTTCCCCCAGCATGACTGACATAGGCTAGCAACTTAACTCTAGCATAATGTCCAGAGGCTAGAGATATGCCCCCCAAGCTTTGGTTCATCCGCCGACTCTTCTTCTACACTCTCTTAGACTCCTAGTTACTAATAGGAATAGGTTCACTAGAGAGGGAGGAAGAAAGAGGATAAAATTATATAGGTGGTGGAAGGTAAGGTTTAGGTACCAAATATTTTGGAAGACAAGACTCTGCTAGACTAATTAACATGATGTCACCTAGTTTTTCAATTATAGATGGGATAGTAACTACCCAATGATCAAACGATTCAGAGGATCGCTGCACCATAGTCGTAATCATGTTTAACATGGCAACCTGATGTGGGGGATCAAGGGGAGGTAAGGGAAAAACTCCCATGAGTGAGGAATCCTTAAGGAGACCTACCCTCACACTTTCATACTCAATATTAGAATGTCTCAAGAAAGGGGTATTATTCGCTAAGTGTTTATTGATATCTGGTGTGCAATAGTCAAGTTGGTCAACGATCACAATTTTGCCTTGATAAGGAAATTTCAAAAGGAGAAATATTGAAGACGCGGCGATAATCATTGCATAGAACCAAATATGACCAAGCAACATATTATAATCAGGGGGTGCATCAACCACTTCAATGTCAATAGAAATGGTTTTTCCCTTCAATTCCGTAGTGAAATATTGCAAGAGTCTGTAAGGTTGGAAACGACATCCATCAAATGCTTTAAGGGTGGTAGGAGACTGGTTAAGTTTAGGAGAATCGATGGCCCTCCAGTAGGACAAAGACATGACACGGGTGGAGGCTCCTTCATCCAAAATAGTGCAATGGATGTTCTTCCCACAAACCATAGATTGAATTTGCAATGCTAGGTGGTGGGAGAGCCTCAGCTTAAAATAGTCCAGATTAAACATAATCATATTTGATGCCTTTGGATCCATGGCTCCAATGGTTGATAAAAAGGTTCTATGTTGACTTGGGCAGTATTGTAGAGCTTCAAGCATTAACATAGCCCAAGGTTCTTGCGCCAAATCTTCAACAATGTTGTATTTTTTAGCAGCGCGGGAACTTGGATTGAAAATTGACTTTCGAATTGTGCCCTTGGGAGAGCGCAACACTAAGTTAGAAATAGGCCTCTCAATCTGAATAGGGTCAGAAGATGGAGGAGGAGTGGAAGTGGAGGGCTTCTCAATAACACCTCCATTGTTATGATTTTATGTAGGAGTGTCATAAGTATTAGCTCTGGTCATTATACTAACCATCTCATTACACATAAAAACTTGAGTAGTGCTTGAGGAAGCACCCCCATGGTCAGAATGACTTGTGTTGCCCCCTTGAGGAGGGCAATAGTTTGTGCAACCATTTGTTGTTGCTGAGGTGGGAAAGGGTTAGTTAACACTACCAGTTGGGAGGTACCCTTCACAAATTTGGTGACTTCCTCATGATGAGGACAGCCTTTTGTGTGATGGTCCTCTGTACAAATCATGCAAGGAAACTTCACTTTCCCTTTTGGTTGGGTGTCAATAGTTTTTGTACTCTCCTGATATTTAGAATATTTCTTGGATTTACCCTTGTTTTTCTTCTTACCTCTAGGTTTATAAGATGAAGTGGAGTTAACCGCATTCACCTCGAAGGTTTGTGTAGGAGAGGGAGTAGTTTTGGTGTTGGTAATGGAACCTACTATGCCATCAGCATGGGTTTTCGGAGAAGGTCTCGACGGATTGTTCGACAGGCAAGGAGCATGAGGGATTAGATCATAAAGTGTGTCGGACTGGGAATATACCAAGTCCAAATATTGAGCATGACTAATCACTTGATATTTAGTGACAAAACAGCCGATGGCAACATCTCTAGCAAGGGGTGGCAAAAGTGACCTGGTAAACCAATGTGCCAAGAGTTGGTCTAGTATTTGGGCTTTAATCAATATGAGTGGAGGTGGATTGCCTAAACGAGGTTAAAAGCTCGATATCGATCTCATATCAGAGTGGAAATGAGTTAAGAAATCCATAGTGAGAGTATTAAAGTCATTGAAGGAGTGTTGTGGTAGTTCAATATACCATTTTTCTTCCGCTCCTATAAGGTTTCTCTAGAAAAGACGTAAACGAATGGAATCATCCATCAAAGAGTTAGAAGAACTCCAAAGATGGAAGGTCATTGCGAGATTATTGGGGTCTTCTCTAGGTCTTCCATTGAACTTTGGGATATTCGACGGTAGTTTAGAGGGGATTGGTGGCCAAAATGGAACATGAAGTATGGTATCATTGGTCAGGTGTGAAAAATATGGTAGATCCAAAGTGGCTAAACAGGGAAGTTGGTGGTTATCTTGGGAATATTGATAATTTTGATGTAGCATGGGGACACCAGTAGTACCTCCCATATACTATTGCTAAGAGGGTTGGGGACTTTGGAACATGGGGTTCAGATTTTGAGTGGGAAATTCTCCTTGCAGAAGACCCATTGGATTAGGATGTTGACCCTATGGAGTATTCAAAATCCTCAGTATGGTTGCCATTTTTTTGTTGTGGTGAGTTCCCACTGTGGATAGGTGAAATTCCACTTGGATCAGGTTTCCTTCTATCCAAGGAATAAACAAAAAAAAAATGGACACTGACTTCATTAATGTAATCAAAAGAGAGAGAAAGAAGAAAATGTAAATGGCTTGCCTCTTTCCTTTAGGTTGTCCTCACTGCAACAAATGTTTAACTTGATCTCCAACCCTCGAGTATGGAAGTAGCACTCCTACAAGAGATGAGACAATCCTATTCTACTATTATATATCATTAGAAAAAAGTAGATTCGTCTATATTGGACTTAAACAAGACAAATATAAACATTAATGAAAAGAACAATGTAGACATTAAGAGAAATAGGCCAAGTTATTTATTAATAATGGAAAACATGGAAAAACTTACAACATTGTAATGTTTTGCTGGGATTCTTCCAAGCTTGATCCATATGGATTTCAATGGCCTCCCACCTATTCCAACTAGCTCATTTTGGCAGTTTTCCAGTTTGGTAGTTTTTTCCTAGTTTTTGGGTCTCTGACTTATGAGGTCGTTTTGAGGCCCTAAACAACATTTTTAGGGCTCGCCATAGTCAAATTGTTGAAAATGTGAAATTATGATTACAACATGTGTAGTCCTCGGATAGACCTTTCCAACGGGCTATCATGCACCTAAAATGGAGATCATATGCAAAAGTTACAACCCCAGGAAGTTGATGTACTAACTTACCCAAACGGGGCCCACATGACTTTTGTCGCTTCATATCCTAGGGCTAGGTTTTTGGGTGTCTATGGTTTTTGACATTCCTAGTTATTGTAAAAATTCCTTCAGAGCCTCATTGTGATCATCTTCTTGTGAATGAGCACAACCATCACATCTCTTCTCAGAGATAACACCACCATTCTAACAAGCTTGTTTTTTGTTGCATTTTATAGTATCAACTTATTTCCTTATTGAATAGAAACCAGTTTTACTGTATATCTATTATTCTGTGTTAAGCATATTTTGATAATAATCTGTATTCATTTCGTTCTACTCATAAAATCTGGATCAAAGCTCTCCTTTTTCCAGCCCTTTCATGCCACAAGATGATAGGTATGATGCTATGAACTATTCTCTTCACCTTTTTTTTACCTTGGATTGCACTCATTATATAGGAGTTGGAGGCTTAATCACCATGGAGAAGATCACTCACTAGATCCAATAAATTGGGATCTCCAAGATTTTTCGGGAGAAAATATCTCTCAAGGATTTTAGGGAGGAAATATCTCTCAAGATCCATTAAATTAGGATATTGGTTTGATAAAATCGCTCAACCATCCATGAGACTCTCAACTTCTCCTTGACATTAGGAAACTAGATGTGAGGTGGATTCTCACACTAAATTAATTTCATTTTTTTCAATAATATATGTGCACATAGTATTTTGAACTTCATATGATAAATTTCTCCCCCAACATGTCTATGGATCATGACAAACACTCCCTCACTTAAGTGTGACAAGCATGTGTGTAATAGTGTGTGCTAAGAATGTTGTGAGAGCTTAAGTGTTGACTAGTTTGGGAAGTCGATTGTATCCTTGGAACCCATCCTTGTGGGTTCATAGCCCTGGCTCGAGGGTGACCTACTATTGAGACTTGGAACAACAATATCTATGGTTGGGTGGAGCATCATTGGTTTGCAACCAATTGGTGATTGTTATCTTTAAGATAAGTGTTTTCTATGTTATATGGTTTCTCTGTTTATTTATGTAATTCCTTCGTGTACTAATGATCATTTCTAAGATTTGCATATCCAATATATTTTCTTGTTATATATGGTTGTGCATGGCACAATAAATATTATTTAAGGTTTCAGATTGATTCTTGTTAAATGCATGTTCTGCTACTTTATCTCTTGCATGCATTCTTGAATTAATTTTATTATCAGATATCAACCTTAAGACTTGAGATAAGTCTTGTTATTTTTGTAATCTATCTCGTTGGTGGTTGGGTACGTTATAGTGTAGTTTCACATGTTTCTTGGAGAGTGTTCTTCGATTAGAGTGGCCCAGCTTGGTGGTTGGGTATGTTACAGATTGGTATCAGAGCACCAGTTTCAAGAATCAAGACATGTTACAGAATCAAGAATGCACAGGCCAACGTAAATGGAAATTGTTGATGTATAGATGTATATCCCACATTCATAAGGGGGAAAAAATACCATGAGTTTATAAATAAAATGTGAAGATATATTGATTAAAATAAAACGAGAGAATATGTAACCCCACGTAAGGAAATGAACTTTTGTGAGAAGAAAGATGAATCTGGAGGTAGTTAACTCTTAGTCGTTGATCTATGGAGATCAATGGTTCAGATCAAAGATTTGAAGGGGGGTTGATGCCAGTGGGCTAGCCCAGCCACGTCAACACCACGATAACAACCTCATCAGCATCCAAATTAGTACCACATTAGTGGAATCCCACATGAAGGACACACCATCTGTGACATATGCACGAAAGGAGTTGGAAAATTGGTTAAGTCCCAAGATATCACGGAGGTGGTGAGGCACGATGGATGATCGAGGGTATTGAAATAAGTGTGGTATCCTTACAGACCCATGAATCCACAGTAAGAAGTGGAAAAGTGACTAAATCCCAAGATGTCGCAGAGCATGGAGATATCTAGACAAATGGTTAAGTATCAAGATATCGTGGAGGTGGTGAGAACGACGAAGATTCGGGGGTATGTGAAGAAATGTTGTGGACCTATGAACCCGTGGTAAGATGTCAAAATTGGTTAAGTATGAAGAATATGTTGAATGGATATATCTCAAAGAAATGACTAAATATCGAGAAGAAATTGGTAGAATGGAGATGTTCCACGAACCCGTGGTGAAATCTCAAAAAATTGACTAAGTAACAAGAATCAGTCATACAGATGGGGTCACAGATATAAGAGTCGGGCAAGTCTTGTAAACCCACCACTCGCGATGAGATCTGAGAAAATGACTAAGTATGGAGAATTGATCTGGTGGCCAGGAGGTCATCATGTGTCATAGATCCGATGGCCAAGAAATCGCCATATTTCACAGATCGGATAGCCCAAAGGGTGAAGGATCTGACGTCTTATGATGTATCATAGACCCACAGAGAAAATAATGGAAAATAATCTAAGTATAACTGCAAAGTGAGTGCAACAAAACTAGAGGGTACAACTTGGAGATGGTAGAAGCCTTAAATGAAGAAGAGATATGCTTAGATCTGCAATGAATCCATTAAGAGAGATCAACGACTGAGATCTAATGAAGAAATGATCAGACGACTGGTGTTCATTGTGGTTGCATGGCACGCCAGTGAGCAGATCAATGGTTAATATCGAATCCAAAAGGAAACTATATCAATGGTCAAGTTTAAATTTGAAGGATTGATCGGACATTTGTTGAGCATTGTTATTATGTTTCATGTTAATGAATATTCCTTCGTTATTTTTAACACCAATAACTTTATGCTCAAGACTCAGAATTGGGAAAGAGAATAGTTGTTGAAAAGATGGTTCAAAGAAGAATAGCTTTGATTTATTAGAATTGGGAGAACTATGATATAATTCTTCATGAATTAAGTAAAAAAAGAAGCCTGCAACAATTGACAATTTCTATAATATGCAAAATTCTAACAAAAATGGTTGCTTGCACATTTTGCATAATTAAAAGATATAAACATATCAGTTCAAGATAAGAAAGTAGATTTGGGAAATGGAGGAAGGAGAAGGAGACTTCAATCATGAGAAAGAGGCCAAGGGTCAAAATATCAGTGTTGGTAATGTAGAGATAGAATCCAATGGGCACCAGAAAAAAGGGGAACCAAAAACATTATTAGAGACTGTGGGAATCTTGAAAATAGAAATGCAGAGTTACAAAGTAGACAATGAGAAGTTGATGAGAGAGGAAAATCAAATAAATTCTCAAGTGATGCAAAGTTTAAATAGGTTGCATAGGCAGGGAAGAAATGGATCAGGCTCAAGATAAGAGGAATATGTTCGACATCATGAAAGAAGAGGTAACTACATAAGATTTGGTCATTCAAGAAGTACTAGTAGAACTCATGGACATCACTCACCTCCTTAATCAGCAAGGAAGTTGTATGCATCTGAATATTCCATAAGCAGTCTAGAAGTGTCTCTTGTTAGAAACAAAATAATAAGGCATGAATTAATCAGTTTCCAAGGAGATTTGAGGAATCTTCAACCACCATCCTTTGATGGTGAAAAAATAAAAGAAGATGATGTTGAATTCTGGCTGTTCGGAGTCATGAAGTATTTCCAATTGCACAATTATTCATCTAACCTAGAATCTAGAATTGCCACATACCATTTGCATGGAAAGGTTGCCATATGGTGGGATCAACTAAAGAAAGTTGAGCACATTAATGAGAACGAGGTCACTTGGAAACAATTCAAGAGATATTTCTAGAAGGGGTACCTTTCAGAGAATTTCTATGACAAGAAAATGCAAGAGTTATTTGAACCCAGATTAGGAAGCATGACCATGGTAGAATATGAAAAGAAGTTCTTGGGATTGTTGAAGTATGTAGGGTTTATAAAATATGAGAAGGTGAATATACAGAGGTTCTTAAGTGGACTTCCATCCTTTTATAAAGAAAATATTCAATATGATGAACCTAAGACTTTGAGAAAGACCATCATAAAGGCTAAGTACTTGTATGAGTAAGGAAAAGGAAGAGAATATTTGCAAAAGTCTTGAAGGGATAAGAAGAAAGAGAAATCTAATCAGAGAAGGAAAGGATTCAAACCTCCTTTCAACATAAGTAGCCTTATTAAAAATAAGCAAGATCCGTCTACTAAAGATGAGTCCAAGAGAAGACTCCTTTGGGAAAAGGTGAAGACCACCAATCCAATGTTGGGGATGCAAAGAAGATCATATGTACAAGGATTGTCCGCACAGAGGAGAGAGAACGAAGACCATGCACAACATCCAAGAGGTTACAACAGTAGAAGACATGGACATAATATATGCAACTTTATACGATCGACAAGCAAAATAGCAACCCCATATGATCGAAGTAGAAGGTAAGATCATTAATCATCCTATCAACATTTTAATTGATTCATGAGCAATCCATTGCTACAGTGATCCTAAAATAGTGAATAGATTACATTTGGAGAAACATAAGCTTGAAAAGTCAAGTTGGGTTTAGCTAGCAATTGGAACCAAAAGAAGGATCAATGAGATTGTTAAAGGTTTCCCAATAAATATGAATGGAGTGAGTACTAATGTTGGTATGAATATCATTCCATTAGGATCTTATGATATCATAATTGGAATGGATTGGTTGGACCAGCATCATGTTATCTTAGACTGTCATAACAAGACATTTACATGTTTTGATGAAGAAGAGAAATAGAGCATTGTAAAAGGGATTCCAAGACCTATTTCTATTAGGGAGATTTCAGCCTTACAACTGAAGAGATGTTTCAGGAAGGGATGTCAATTGTATGTAGCTCATGTGGAAGAGCCATAAAAGACTAAAGGACCAGGCCTTCAAGATTTTTCAGTATTGCAATAATTTGAAGATGTATTCCAAGACATACATGAATTGCCACCTAAGAGGGAGATAGATTTATCTATTGATTTAGTACTAGGAGATGATCTTGTATCAAAAAATCCTTATAGAATGAGTACAAATAAATTAAAAGAACTAAAAATGTTGTTGGAAGAATTATTGAAGAAAGGGTACATACACTCAAGTGTCTCACCTTGGGGAGCACCAGTATTGTTTTTCAAAATGAGGGATGGAACATTGAGGCTGTATATTAACTTTAGACAGTTGAATAAATCCATTGTGAAGAAAAAATACCCTCTACCCAAAATTGATGATCTCTTTATCCAGATAAGAGGAGCAAAGATATTTTCAAATATAGACATGAGATTAGGATACCATCAAGTAAAAATCAAGGAAGAAGATATTAGTAAGACAACCTTTAGAACTCGATATGGACATTATGAGTTTGTGGTGGTGCCATTTGGACTGATCAATGCACTAGTTTTCTTTATGTGCTTAATGAATGGCATATTTAGAAATTATTTGGATAAGTTTGTCATTTTTTTCTTGGACAACATGCTTATCTATTCTAACTCAAAGGAAGAGCATGATCATCAGTTGAAGTTGGTATTGCAAGTACTAAGATAAAATCAACTGTATGCCCAGCCAAGCAAGTGTTCCTTTTACCAAGAATAAATTCGTTATTTGGGACACATCATTTTAGAAGAAGGTATAGAGATTGATCCTGACAATATTGAAGCCATTAGAGGATGACTGGCACTAAGAAATGTTTTAGAAGTCAGATATTTTATGGGATTTGTTGGATACCACCGGAGACTCATAAAATAATTCTCTAAGATTGCTCATCCTATCACTTATTTGCAAAAGAAGGGAATTAAGTTTGATTGGATAGCATAGTGTGAAGAAAACTTTAATTTATTAAATGAATTACTTACAAGTGCACCTATTTTAAATATTGTTGACCCAAATCAAAGTTGTGTGGTATGTACAGATGCATGCAAGGAAGGAATTGGTGGAGTCCTCACTCATAATGGTTATGTCATCAATTATGAGTTGAGGAAGCTTAAAGAACATGAGAGGAATTATGCCACACATGATTTGGAGCTTGTTGTCATAGTTCATGCATTAAATATGTGGAGGCATCATCTCATGGGAAAGAAATTTGAATTAAGAATGGACCATAGTGGTCTAAAATATCGTTTTGAACAACCAACCTTGAATGTCATGCAAACAATATGGTTGGAGTTTTAAGTGAGTATGACTTCGACATCAAGCATATCAATTGAAAATAAAACAAATTTGTCGATGCACTCAACAGAAGAATCCATATCATGCATGTTACATCCATTAGTATGCATCAGTTAAATTTGAAGAATAAAATTTTGGATGTTGTTGTTACAGACTAGCATTACCTATAAGTAAAAGAAACTTTACTGGAGGAAAATGTATAGAAGAGGATTAAATAATATGAGAATAAGGAGGATGGATTGCTTATGCATAAGAACATATTTTATGTTCCTAGTTCATAGCTTTGGCTCAAGGGTGACCTATTGTTGAGACTTGGAACAACATTGTCTATGGTTGGGTGGAATGTCCTTAGTCTACAACTAGTTGGTGATTTTTATCTTTAGGATAAGTGTTTTCTCTATTATATTATAAGTACACTATTATGTACACTATTATCATTATAAGTACACTATTATGATAATAAGTACATTATTATCTTTAGGATAAGTGTTTTCTCTATTATAAGTCATCTGTCAAAGCCTTTGCCAACATAGCTACCTCTGATTGTGTCCCATTTCCACCCTTCTTCTTGTTTGTGCATTGCCCTACATAATGCCCAAAATTGTGACATGCATAGAACTTGACTTTTCTCATGTCCTTCTTCTTGTTGTCTCGAGAGGTAGACTCTCCATTGGAAAACTTCTTGAATTTTTCCTTCTTTGTTGGCTGGAAAGAGCAATGTTCTCATCATCATTCTTGTATCGGCCTCCACTCAAATCTTTGTCTCGAAGTTTTTCCTAAATGATGTCATCCCACAACCTTGACCAATCAAGGAACTTCTCGTGATCCATGATCCATTTGATGAACGGTGCCCACTCCTTCGTGAAGCCTTTGAGTGTCATCCTCACCAACTCTTAATCATACATTTCTTCCCTAATTGCAGTCAGTTCATCTCGAACCTGTCAGATCTAGGTGAGATAACTTGTCACCTCGTTTGATCTTGTCATCTTCGTGTCTCTAAGCTTCTCTCTTAGCACCATTTTGAGATTCTCGTTCTTACTCTAAAATAAACTCTTCACAACCTCCCACATGTCCCTGTATGAGTTCTTTCCAAATACATGAGGGATCAAGTGATCCTTCACTCTGTTTAGAGTAATTCTCTTGGATTTCTTGTCCTTTAGTTTATGGACAACCATATCTTTTGGATCGGCATGTGGGACCACAATGTAGTTGGAAAACTCCCAAATGTCGTTCTCCATCAACACCAACATGATTCTCTCCTTCCAAGAATTGTAGTTGGAAACGCCATCCAACCTATTTTTAAAGCGAAACCTTGATCCAACCATCTCCACAACCTACTGAAAAACTCAATTTTTTGCTACCTAGACCTGTTGCTTGGTCTTGCTTCCCACTACTTGGACCCCTGCCTAAAGTTTCATGGGGTTGTCTGCAGCCTTCTGTTGCTACCCGGGTACTTTTATGGGCTACATGAGTGCTTGTTGGGCGTTGTCTAGGGCTTCCCAGACCTCTGCCCAATTTTTTTGTACAGGCCCTACATTCCATGTTGGGTGACTGCTGACTTGGATGGCGACTTTTCTAGTTGATCAACAGCTAATTGTTGGCTCCTTGGCTGGAGGTTGTTGGTCTGGCCAGCACGTGAATTCTCTTGGCAGTCGGTGGCCCCTTTCTTCACCTGTCGACTTCCACCTCTTAATGTGGGCTTCCAAAAATCTCCTAGCTCAGGCGACTCTTCCATGTGTGCCCAGCCACAAATTTTAGCTCCATGTTGCTTGGTGGTTGTCGACAAAACTTTATCTTTGGCTCTGCATCAATGCCCCTTAGTTGTTACTTCTACCATCCTCCATGCAATTTCATGTCCATTGCTCCACTCATCTATCAAACTTCAACTTCTTAATCAACTATTTCACCTGCTCAACCCACCTATTCAGTTGTCGGTTCTCTGCTTTCTCGACCCGTGAGGCTCCAACACCACCACCGTTCCTTTCTCCCAGCCTCCAAGTTGTTGTAACACCCATGGTTGCACACTCAACTTACAATATCTATGTCGACGACTATCTCAATAGCCTAATTTACAACTTACTCAATCGATTTCTCCTTTGTAGTAGGTCATATAATTCTACGACGTACGACGACTGTACGATAGTCATACCATACACCCCTTTTTTATTTCTTCTTTTTATCCTGAGGAAAATTTTAAAAAAGGTTCTGTAGTGAAAAAAAAGAAGTTTGTTGCTATCCTTTTTTGATTTATGGGTTTTACCCGCAGCTTGCAAAAACAAATTCCTCCGTTGCAAATAATCTCGATCTCAGTAAATCTAGTTTCCTTCAGAACTGCAGTGATGATACCATGTTAATTTTTGTAAACCTAGCACCCAACACTTGCTAAACTAAAAATATGCTTTGGGATCAACATGATGTTTATCACTTTTATTTCTTGACAAGTTGGCCTGAGGGTTGCTCTTAACAACCCCTTATGCTTTTCTTCCAGTCAAAGATAGTGGTAGGAGTCATAGTTACTATGGCCCTTTCCCATTAAAGAGTATCAGTGGGTTGCATTTAGAGGTTTTTTCTGAGCACATAGTGATTTTTCAGACACCAGAAGAGTATCAGGCAACAATTTCAAGTCATTTGATATATGTTCAAGTAAATTACAGGGTGTCAGATTCAGTTGGGTCAATGCCTACAATATCAAACCGAGGGATAGTGGGGTTAAACAGATTTCAAATTCATGATGTTCCCTAGCCTACTATCACCTATTGGACATCTGCATAACAATCATCAGTATCGTTATTTCCATCAACATCTTGAAGGCACCCAAGCGGGCTCATTCCGACCATGTCTATCTTGTCACATAACCATGTTCCATGTTCTTTTTCCCTAGGGGAGGCCCTCCCAGGATTATTTTTGAGTTTTAAAACCCTCCCATGTCATAATTCCCTATGTCAAGGCTACTCGGTTTATATTTCATGAGTTGAGGACTTAGTTTGCAAAAATTTCAATGTTGGCTCCTTTCGCTTTTTGTTAGGTGGGTCCCATGAGAACAATGTCTTTAACAGAAAATAAAATGAAACCTATACACTATGTTGAAAATTAAATGGTTTCACCATGTAGGTGTTAGGATAACTGTAACACCATGTTTCCCCTAGTATGTAAAAACAATTATGCTGGCCAAGGAGTGTGGCAAACTCAAAGATGTGAATGTGTGATTCTGAATGGACCTTAGTATACAAGGTCGACGAATGTAAATTAACATTATGAATATATATATATATATATATATATATATATATA